>JAZGLO010001302.1:0-428622 GCA_036873155.1 Biomphalaria sudanica
AATTAGTGTAGTGTAGAGTTGTTATAGGGAAGATATCATTAGTGTAGTGTAGAGTTGTTATAGGGAAGATATCAATTAGTGTAGTGTAGAGTTGTTATAGGGAAGATATCATTATGTAGTGTAGAGTTGTTATAGGGAAGATATCAATTAGTGTAGTGTAGAGTTGTTATAGGGAAGATATCAATTAGTGTAGTGTAGAGTTGTTATAGGGAAGATATCAATTAGTGTAGTGTAGAGTTGTTATAGGGAAGATATCAATTAGTGTAGTGTAGAGTTGTTATAGGGAAGATATCAATTAGTGTAGTGTAGAGTTGTTATAGGGAAGATATCAATTAGTGTAGTGTAGAGTTGTTATAGGGAAGATATCAATTAGTGTAGTGTAGAGTTGTTATAGGGAAGATATCAATTAGTGTAGTGTAGAGTTGTTATAGGGAAGATATCAATTAGTGTAGTGTAGAGTTGTTATAGGGAAGATATCAATTAGTGTAGTGTAGAGTTGTTATAGGGAAGATATCAATTAGTGTAGTGTAGAGTTGTTATAGGGAAGATATCAATTAGTGTAGTGTAGAGTTGTTATAGGGAAGATATCAATTAGTGTAGTGTAGAGTTGTTATAGGGAAGATATCAATTAGTGTAGTGTAGAGTTGTTATAGGGAAGATATCAATTAGTGTAGTGTAGAGTTGTTATAGGGAAGATATCAATTAGTGTAGTGTAGAGTTGTTATAGGGAAGATATCAATTAGTGTAGTGTAGAGTTGTTATAGGGAAGATATCAATTAGTGTAGTGTAGAGTTGTTATAGGGAAGATATCAATTAGTGTAGTGTAGAGTTGTTATAGGGAAGATATCAATTAGTGTAGTGTAGAGTTGTTATAGGGAAGATATCAATTAGTGTAGTGTAGAGTTGTTATAGGGAAGATATCAATTAGTGTAGTGTAGAGTTGTTATAGGGAAGATATCAATTAGTGTAGTGTAGAGTTGTTATAGGGAAGATATCAATTAGTGTAGTGTAGAGTTGTTATAGGGAAGATATCAATTAGTGTAGTGTAGAGTTGTTATAGGGAAGATATCAATTAGTGTAGTGTAGAGTGTTATAGGGAAGATATCAATTAGTGTAGTGTAGAGTTGTTATAGGGAAGATATCAATTAGTGTAGTGTAGAGTTGTTATAGGGAAGATATCAATTAGTGTAGTGTAGAGTTGTTATAGGGAAGATATCAATTAGTGTAGTGTAGAGTTGTTATAGGGAAGATATCAATTAGTGTAGTGTAGAGTTGTTATAGGGAAGATATCAATTAGTGTAGTGTAGAGTTGTTATAGGGAAGATATCAATTAGTGTAGTGTAGAGTTGTTATAGGGAAGATATCAATTAGTGTAGTGTAGAGTTGTTATAGGGAAGATATCAATTAGTGTAGTGTAGAGTTGTTATAGGGAAGATATCAATTAGTGTAGTGTAGAGTTGTTATAGGGAAGATATCAATTAGTGTAGTGTAGAGTTGTTATAGGGAAGATATCAATTAGTGTAGTGTAGAGTTGTTATAGGGAAGATATCAATTAGTGTAGTGTAGAGTTGTTATAGGGAAGATATCAATTAGTGTAGTGTAGAGTTGTTATAGGGAAGATATCAATTAGTGTAGTGTAGAGTTGTTATAGGGAAGATATCAATTAGTGTAGTGTAGAGTTGTTATAGGGAAGATATCAATTAGTGTAGTGTAGAGTTGTTATAGGGAAGATATCAATTAGTGTAGTGTAGAGTTGTTATAGGGAAGATATCAATTAGTGTAGTGTAGAGTTGTTATAGGGAAGATATCAATTAGTGTAGTGTAGAGTTGTTATAGGGAAGATATCAATTAGTGTAGTGTAGAGTTGTTATAGGGAAGATATCAATTAGTGTAGTGTAGAGTTGTTATAGGGAAGATATCAATTAGTGTAGTGTAGAGTTGTTATAGGGAAGATATCAATTAGTGTAGTGTAGAGTTGTTATAGGGAAGATATCAATTAGTGTAGTGTAGAGTTGTTATAGGGAAGATATCAATTAGTGTAGTGTAGAGTTGTTATAGGGAAGATATCAATTAGTGTAGTGTAGAGTTGTTATAGGGAAGATATCAATTAGTGTAGTGTAGAGTTGTTATAGGGAAGATATCAATTAGTGTAGTGTAGAGTTGTTATAGGGAAGATATCAATTAGTGTAGTGTAGAGTTGTTATAGGGAAGATATCAATTAGTGTAGTGTAGAGTTGTTATAGGGAAGATATCAATTAGTGTAGTGTAGAGTTGTTATAGGGAAGATATCAATTAGTGTAGTGTAGAGTTGTTATAGGGAAGATATCAATTAGTGTAGTGTAGAGTTGTTATAGGGAAGATATCAATTAGTGTAGTGTAGAGTTGTTATAGGGAAGATATCAATTAGTGTAGTGTAGAGTTGTTATAGGGAAGATATCAATTAGTGTAGTGTAGAGTTGTTATAGGGAAGATATCAATTAGTGTAGTGTAGAGTTGTTATAGGGAAGATATCAATTAGTGTAGTGTAGAGTTGTTATAGGGAAGATATCAATTAGTGTAGTGTAGAGTTGTTATAGGGAAGATATCAATTAGTGTAGTGTAGAGTTGTTATAGGGAAGATATCAATTAGTGTAGTGTAGAGTTGTTATAGGGAAGATATCAATTAGTGTAGTGTAGAGTTGTTATAGGGAAGATATCAATTAGTGTAGTGTAGAGTTGTTATAGGGAAGATATCAATTAGTGTAGTGTAGAGTTGTTATAGGGAAGATATCAATTAGTGTAGTGTAGAGTTGTTATAGGGAAGATATCAATTAGTGTAGTGTAGAGTTGTTATAGGGAAGATATCAATTAGTGTAGTGTAGAGTTGTTATAGGGAAGATATCAATTAGTGTAGTGTAGAGTTGTTATAGGGAAGATATCAATTAGTGTAGTGTAGAGTTGTTATAGGGAAGATATCAATTAGTGTAGTGTAGAGTTGTTATAGGGAAGATATCAATTAGTGTAGTGTAGAGTTGTTATAGGGAAGATATCAATTAGTGTAGTGTAGAGTTGTTATAGGGAAGATATCAATTAGTGTAGTGTAGAGTTGTTATAGGGAAGATATCAATAGTGTAGTGTAGAGTTGTTATAGGGAAGATATCAATTAGTGTAGTGTAGAGTTGTTATAGGGAAGATATCAATTAGTGTAGTGTAGAGTTGTTATAGGGAAGATATCAATTAGTGTAGTGTAGAGTTGTTATAGGGAAGATATCAATTAGTGTAGTGTAGAGTTGTTATAGGGAAGATATCAATTAGTGTAGTGTAGAGTTGTTATAGGGAAGATATCAATTAGTGTAGTGTAGAGTTGTTATAGGGAAGATATCAATTAGTGTAGTGTAGAGTTGTTATAGGGAAGATATCAATTAGTGTAGTGTAGAGTTGTTATAGGGAAGATATCAATTAGTGTAGTGTAGAGTTGTTATAGGGAAGATATCAATTAGTGTAGTGTAGAGTTGTTATAGGGAAGATATCAATTAGTGTAGTGTAGAGTTGTTATAGGGAAGATATCAATTAGTGTAGTGTAGAGTTGTTATAGGGAAGATATCAATTAGTGTAGTGTAGAGTTGTTATAGGGAAGATATCAATTAGTGTAGTGTAGAGTTGTTATAGGGAAGATATCAATTAGTGTAGTGTAGAGTTGTTATAGGGAAGATATCAATTAGTGTAGTGTAGAGTTGTTATAGGGAAGATATCAATTAGTGGAGTTGTTACAGGGAACATGTCAGGAGACATTTTTTAATACGATCGCAACATAGGATTCAACAATCCCTGCTCACTACACACACGTGTACACATTCAAGCAAGACTTATGAATCAAACGCACGCTCAGATAGAAAGAGAGAGAGGGAAGATAGAGAGATGAAGGGAGTAAAAAAAAAGAAAGATAGACAACACTATCATTAAAGAGGAAGAGGAAGACACAGGAATAAAAATGATATTGATTTTTAAAGAGGAAAATGGAAGAGGCTAATGAGAGAAGTGAAAGTGAGAGAGAGAGAGAGAGAGAGAAGAGAGATGTGCAGAGAGAGCAGAGATAAGAGAGAGTGAGAGAAAGGTATAGATAGATAAGAAAGAGATTGTATAAATACATATATAAAGAGAGAGGGAGAGAGAGACAGAGAGTGCGACAGAGATAGAGAGAGAGAGACAGAGTGACAGGCAGAGAGAGAGAGAAAGACAGATAGAGAGACAGACAGAGAGACACGTAGAAAGACAACGAAAAAGAGAGGGCGAGAGAGACACAGAAACATAGAGAGATAGAGAGAGGGCAGAGATTAGAACAATCGAGTGGAAAAAAAGAAATTAGAAAATTGTGAAAGAGGGAGGTAGAGAGAAAGAGGGAGGTAGAGAGAAAGAGGGAGGTAGAGAGAAAGAGGGAGTTAGAGAGAAAGAGGGAGGTAGAGAGAAAGAGGGAGGTAAAGAGAAAGAGGGAGGATAGAGAGAAAGAGGGAGGTAGAGAGAAAGACGGGGGTAGAGAGAAAGGGGGAGGTAGAGAGTAAGTGGGAGGTAGAGAGAAAGAGGGAGGTAGAGAGAAAGAGGGGGTTAGAGAGAAAGAGGGAGGTAGAGAGAAAGAGGGAGGTAGAGAGAAAGAGGGAGGTAGAGAGAAAGAGGGAGGATAGAGAGAAAGAGGGAGGTAGAGAGAAAGAGGGAGGTAGAGAGAAAGAGGGAGGATAGAGAGAAAGAGGGAGGTAGAGAGTAAGGGGGAGGTAGAGAGAAAGAGGGAGGTAGAGAGAAAGAGGGAGGATAGAGAGAAAGAGAGAGGTAGAGAGAAAGAGGGAGGTAGAGAGAAAGAGGGAGGTAGAGAGAAAGAGGGAGGTAGAGAGAAAGAGGGAGGTAGAGAGAAAGAGGGAGGATAGAGAGAAAGAGGGAGGTAGAGAGTAAGGGGGAGGTAGAGAGAAAGAGGGAGGTAGAGAGAAAGAGGGAGGTAGAGAGAAAGAGGGAGGATAGAGAGAAAGAGAGAGGTACAGAGAAAGAGGGAGGTAGAGAGAAAGACGGGGGTAGAGAGAAAGAGGGAGGTAGAGAGAAAGAGGAAGGTAGAGAGAAAGGGGGAGGTAGAGAGAAAGAGGGAGGTAGAGAGAAAGAGGGAGGATAGAGAGAAAGAGGGAAACATCAGAGGCAGAAGGAGACGGGGACGCCAACATAAATGTTATTCCTTTGTTCAACGCCCCCATCGTTCTACCGGGATTCAAAACAAACCGAGAGAATATTTTCTGGTCAAATAAAAGTCAGTGTCAGATCGATAAGGAACGGTAAGAAAAGTGAGAAAATCTACAAGACATTAAAGGCCAACATGAAGAAGAATGTAACAGATTACTGCCGATATTGAACTTATACTATAAATCTATTGCGTATTTCAATCGTGTCTGCTTTTTCCCCCGGCCATCTTTGACTTCGATCTCTTGGACCATCTTTAAATCCATCTCTTGCACCCTCTTTATACCAAGCTCTCCAGCAATCAAGATTATAGATCTATGTAAACAAGGTAGACAACTGCTGGAAGCCATGGTGTAATTAGTTATAGAACTTGATTGGAATAAGTTTATTTAAAGAATAATGGGCAGAGATTGTGAAAATTGCTATTTACATATTGGAGGAAGCTATTCGATCTATGAAAACTTGGAAACGCAGACGTCTAGATTGTAATCAGAGTTTGACTAATTAAACATGTTTAGAACATTTTCACTTCACAAAAATGTGTAGAACATTTTCTCTCCACAAAAATGGTTGCATGCGGCTTCAGAATGAGACAGCTTGAGGTCACTCGCAAAGGCCGCGGGTGTCACGTTCACAGCCGCCCAAGGTTACCAGCCAGAACTAGTTAGCTCAGGGAATTCTATCACGCAGCAGGATCATGTTTGGAAATAAATATGATTGGTTTAAAGTATTAATTATTGTACATTGAGCTGCATGTATTGGTTGGCATTGCAACGAGGGGATGTTAGACACGTGACAACGCTATACCCGGGGAAAGATCCTAGATTTCAGTTAGTGTCGTACAAAACGTGTAAGAATTCAGACGTATATTTTACATTATTGTGTAGATCATTTATTTAGCAGAATTATATTTATTCTGTTCTATTCAAGTACATTTAACCATTTTAATTATTTGTGAATAGCTTTTCCAAGTTTTGAATTAAAGTAATTGTTTTAGACGAAGAGAAGTTTCTTCATTGAATATAGTAACATACTTAGATCGACTTAGCGATTGGCAACTTCTAGATGATCCTCTTATCAATTGGCAACATTCTGAATGATCGTATTACCAACTAGATCTAGCTACTGCTATACGATCATCTTATTAAAGACGATTTCAAGATCCTCGGCAATTACGATCATTGATTGTGCTTCAACGTGACATCTTGACATCAAGTTTGATTGTAACATCTAGCACTATTGATGATCGTAACAGCGGGATACACATTTGAGACCTAAAGAAAATCCGCTGCAGAGGACAGACGCAGACGGCGAAAAGAAAATCTAAATCTTCCACCGGCGGACAATGGTTATGCTTGCGCTGGGTGTGTCAAAATATGTAGGTCACAGTGGGGCTGCGTAGCCTCGGCAAATGCAGTATCCCTCATCAATCTTCGGACTCAAAGACAAGCCTTATTATTGGATACATCGACCTCATTGCAATACTCTGTTTAAAACAGTCGATTTCAAAAATTGAAAGCACTAAAATCGTTTTCTGTTTTTTTTTTTGTTGTTTTTTTTTATTCTTGTGACAGTAACTAATATTTGTCGATAAGTTTTGATGACTTTTGGTGACTCATTCTGCACCAAAAGTTGAAATCCAGACCAACCTCCTTGCTTTTTTGCAGACACTTAAAAATATTTTTTTGCAAGAGATTTTAGACTTATTAAGAAATAAAATAAAAAAATGGTGTCAAATACATGACATGCTGTAGTAGTCAATTCTAGAAGTCTTAAAAAGAAAAACTCTGCTTTAAAATCGCCGTCTTCATCTAAATCAGTAATTGTGATCCATTTGAGACATCTTTGGATTCTTCAAGCTGGATAATAAATATTTAAAGTGTAGCCACACCCTCTGCATTTAACATCACAAGACCTCACCTGGGAACCCCCCAACGAATCTATGATGTCGCGATTTGGAAGCAGTGGCCAAGCAGATGGGCAAGACGTGGAAGCAGATTCAGCAGAAGCAGAGACTCGTCCAGAACCGAGACTCCTGGAGGAAGCTGGTTGGTGGCCTATGCCCCAGGTGAGACCAGAATCAGAGATGAAAGGAGATCTAAAATTTCCTGATCGATACGTCACCAAACATGTCATTTTTTTTTTGTTTCTGTGAACCGTGGAAATAGGTATGAGCATTAAACTGAAATTAGTTGATTTAATAAACTCGGCTCCAATCATTAGTCGGACAATGTATTATGGCAAAAGTACCTCAACAGCATTGATGTCATGCTTAATAGATCACGCGATTTTGTGTTCCACCAAAGAAGAACCTTAAATAACTGCTAGGTTTTGTTTATTGAATGTGTAAGCCTTTAAGTCTGGCTTACTTAACTTAGTATACATTTAAAATACCGTATGTAGATGTCGGCAAAGGTAGGATGTTTGACTATATGTGGTCGAGAGGCTAAGTGCGCTTGAACTTGGCATGTCTTGGCTACCTAGACACCCGACTCGGGCAGAGTTGTGTTTACTGAGCGTCTAAAGGCAGCACGGAAAACCAACTCTAGATACCCCCTCTCCCCCACTGATCCACAAATGAGATTGGACCAAAGCGCTCTGAGCATGCTATAAGCATGAAAGTAGCGCTATATAAAAGCTATAATTTTTTTTATTTTTTTTTACTTTGATATCAAAATAATGTTTTAATTTGTTCGGCTTCATTGATTCTGATAATAAAATTTACAAATGACGCATTGTAGTTTCTCAATTTCATGCTTTAACTATTGAAGGAGAACCATATTGTAAAACAAAATCGTATCATATTTATTTAATTATTATTTCTATTTTTATTTATTAACGAAACAATTTTCTTTTCTAGCTCAGACTAGAACTTGATGGAGAAGTACTAATTATAACCGGATGTGCTATTCAATTACGTGCGTTAATCTTCACCATGGAAATAAAAGCTCAGATTCCGGAATGGGGTAACGTTTAGTTTCGTCACGCCCTTTGATGGACAGAAATTGAAACTGTTACAAATACTGATGCTGTGTCAATTTAAAAAGTTTGGAATGATTCTGATTCAGTTGCTCACAACATCTATTCTCGAATAACAATAATTGAAAGAAAAAAGTAGCTATCCATGAAAAATTGTGTACAGTGTCAAATTTATAAAAACAACTTTTTTTTTTCCAATGGGCTTACGCTACCCCTGCAAAATTGTCGTTCGACCACCCACGGGAGTCGTGACTCACAGGTTGAGAACCCCTGCTACAGACAACAATGAATAAATATATATACATTTTACCTTTTACAAGTCAATTTTTTTTTCAGCTAAAATAATGAAACCTATACGGGTTATTCTCCATATGTTTAAGTCAGTTTTTGAACATTGCTATTCAGCTTTCTCTATATATAATTCTCTTCATGGCTCAAGAGTTTGGACAAGAAGTAAAAGAAAGATCACTTTTTTATTTCTGCAAGTCGGACGAAATAGAGTTACCCTACGAAAAAAAAATGGGGGGGGAAGAGAACAAGTAAATGGAAAACGCCAATCCTACTCGCGATGAAAAAAAAAAACGGCATTATGCAATACCCGTAATTTTGTGTCATCTAGTTTAAAAAAAAAGCTTCTCTCGCCTCAAACTAATGAAGTATTATTTGAGGTCAACAATTCTCGTAGATAGATTGAAATTTAGTGATTTTATTAAAGGTATTACTGTTAATAAATGTGAATATTCGTTTGTTCTAAATTGTGTCTGTTCCAGTTTTTTAATGTTTTCTTAATTTGAGAGTTACCAAACAGGGGATGCATATTCTAATATTGGCTAAACAAAGGATAAATAGCATTTTTAGTTTTATGTTTTTTATTTGGATATTTGCAACAGTAATGCACTCCAGTGCGTTCAACAGTAGACATACAATACGATTGCCACTATGCAATTTAAAAGCACATGCAGAATGCATTTGCGTGCAACTCCAGTTATCGAAATACAGTGTGCATTTGAGTGCACATACCTTCATGAATTCCCCTAGTGTATCTAGCGAGTGCATAGAATCCACTCTGGCATTGAGTAAACTCGTTCTCTACAAAGGAAACATGAAAAGTAGTCTAATGTGCTGAGTGCAAAGATCAAGTTTCCTATCTGTGTCTATAACTTCCATTATATTGGCTCATTAATCAAACGCTTGGGCGAGTGATAACATTGCAGACTCCTGTGTCCCACGAGGACCAGGCCCCACAGGGGCAAATGTGGAACAGGCGATAGTAGAAAAAACAACAACTGGGTATTAGGTTAATTACATAGACTTACCCAGGGCGCCAATTAAGATTCAACAAGTTCACATCGTGCACCCAGGGTGAATAACAATCTACAACCGGTGAGAGAGGCAAATCGCTAATCATAACGCTAACTCAGACTGTTTTAAAAGACTGATACGTTAGTTAGGGCGCTTGCACATTACACCGGTTTTCGATGTACGGACCAGTGACATACACTCTGATGCAAACGCGACTAAAAACATGCTTACACACGAGGCAGCTATTAGTCGTTCGGTCACAGGAATTGAAACAGTATGTTTGACATGTTTCGGATGTTCCTTCAGAATTGAAGATTACTGCCCTAAGTTTGCTGAACTGTTGGGGTACCACATATGATCTGTCGATAAAGACCAAGAGGAATGGAGAAAGACAGTAAACGGATCTTGTGTGGTGCCACAACGGTTCAACAGACTTAGGGATAGGGGAATTTAAAGAATAGCTGAACTAACACTCGCGTGTGTGAGAGTTTGTGTGAGCGTGTGTGTGAGCGCGTGTGTGAGAGTGTGTGTGAGAGTGTGGTGTGGTATACTAAATGACCAGAGTGTGAAAAGAAATGTCTATTTAAAGGAGATTGCTAAAAAAACAAAGGTTTTCTTAAGGCCTAGATCTACATCTGAATCATTTTAATCTAGAACTGGGAGGTTCAAGGAATGATCAGATTGTGTACGTAGGCCTCTGTGTGTGTGTAGGCCTGCGTGTGTGGGCCTGTGTGTGTGTAGGCCTGTGTGTGTTGGCCTGTGTGTGTGTTTAATACCAATGAAACTCTTGCAGCAAAGTCCCTAACACCGCAGAGCAGAAACAGACTTTTTGCTCCAGTTTTGTTTTTTCAAACTCTCCAAGGTGATGATAAATGTGCGCTGCTGTTCACGTGACGTCTGACGTCAGAGGCGCCGTGCATAAACTTTGCTCCATTTGACGTCATTGATCGTTTTAAACCTCGGCATGTAATTAATCTCACGCTAACCGTCCCTAACTCTCCCCCCCCCAACCACCCACCCCCTTTCTTTTACTCCTATCAGTTTCGACGGCTATATCGCAGAGACGGCCAGGTCTTTGAAACATGTCCTACTCTCCCCCTCCCCGCCTACACTTTTGCTATCCCCTGTACTTTCTCCACCTTCTCTGATTGACAAATTGGCCAGAGACAAATCGAAGTTGATGGCTTAATTATTATTTTTTTAAGGTGGGGCGGGGGGACATTTTTATCGATTTTTTCGGAAAACGAGCGATTGATAAATGACAAACATGCAGTGGGAATAAAGAGAGAGAGAGAGAGAGAGAGAGAGAGAGAGAGAGAGAGAGAGAGAGAGAGAGAGAGAGAGAGACAAACAGTGACAGACCAGAAAACAGACAAACAGCAAAACACAGTCAGATCAGAAAATAGACAGGCAGAAAGACTGACTAACTATAATACTAACTGACAGACAGAAAGGATAAGATATAAATCAAGCAATTAAATATTTTTTTTCTTCTCTGTCGTAATTTAATACCAATTAGAGACAGCGACAATAATTTTGCTTGCTTGTAATGACCAAAAAAAAATTAAATCTCCATCATTCAATAACATGTACACATTCACCTACATTCATACAACATTGTGCTTATCAGTGGTTCTCAATCTTGTACGCTCTGGATGGCTTCACATTTCGAGTACGACTTGTTATACCTGTTTCTCTATGCCAATTTATACACTAACAGGATTGATAAGGCGCTAAGCGATTTGAGTTAAGAAGCCCCCCTTGTCATCATCATAAGGCATTTTTCTTATGTCTTTCTTCCAAATGGTGCAAAAATATCCCTGGTGGGTCCCCCTAGCAAGTGGGCGCCCTAGTCTACAGCTTTAGATTGCCTCTAGTTAAATCCAGCATTGTTGACGACTAGAGATCTAGATCCAACCATTCCTTTTTTTTTTATTTCTTGTATCTTATAATCAACAAAGTGAATAACATATTCACAGTCTTGCACAGTTATTTTTATCACACTATAATTAGAATATAGTATTCTTTGAAATGAATTTCATAATACACATATAGTAATTGATAGTAAACTAAAATGATGGATGCCTGGTCGTGCGGTTAGCGGGAGGTTTGGACTACGAAGTAAACTATCGTTAACTCTGAAGTAACACCCAAAACATGTAAAACATTTTAAAACCTTTTCACTAGCCCTTTTCAATGAGTTTCCTATCTTATATATTACGGACGTCATACGTCATTGGTTTTCCTGGCTGATTCAGGCAATCCGTTCCATGCTCTAATGGTAACAGGAGTTAAAATGTATTGCTCGGCCATCCGCTATAATAGCAATTAAGAGTGCTAGAACAAAGCCCTAAAAATTAAGCACACCCTGAGCGGGCCTCCCATGGGAAAGGTTCCCTGATATAAAGAAACTATTATAGCCCAAATGCAGTATCGGCTGGTCGTTAATTACGATATTGGTTGAGGCAAAACTTGAGATCTCAAGGTCAGAGCTGTCCTTAATTATTTTGGGGCCCTAGACAAAATGAATAGGGAATCCCTAGGCGAAGTGAATAGGGTGGCCCCAAATTAAATAGAAAAACCGATATTACGCAGTGAATTATAATCCGTACTGAATCTTTATCTAAATCAACAAATAAGTTAAATTCATAAAGCGCCGATAGCACCAATGATTCATGATGACCAGACCAGAAATTACGTATGAGAATTCTACCTATAGAAAGAAACGATGGTATTCTAGCATATGTAGTCTAACAAGCAGATCTAAACTTGGTAATCATATTCGCGAATAAACCTTGAATCATAGAGACTTAGAGCTAGGCTCGTAGACATAGAGTTCTGCTAGGTTTCAGATTTGATCCATGTTTTTGCATTTTTTTCTCTAAAAATATAATTTCTTTGGAGTCCTGTGCGAGGCCCCCACTAATCGGAGGCCCTAGGCGGCTGCCTACATTGCCTATCCTAGAACAATCGTATTAGAAGGCCTGAACACTGACCTGCTCGTTTACAACCTATGGGCAGTGCAGACCAATAGCTTGTTGCCACGTCACAGGTCTGTATGACGAGGCAACGAGCTATTGGTCTCCCCACAGGTTGTGACGTCGTAGGTCACTGTTGAGGCCTGCTATAACGATTTGTCTTGCACAGGCACTGTGCTCACATGTGACTGACCAACAGGGCCCGCTTTCGAGTCTGTGTCTACCATATATTGCTATAGTAACCTTTTTTTCTTCTATTTCTGACCGCTGACCTCCACAGATTTGTCAGACACAGAGAACTACGATATGGATGACAGACGTTTCCCAAACCTCAAATACCCCACCAGGCGCATCAGCTATGACGTCACAAGACCGTACAAGGAACAGGTTCCGCCCTACAGGAGGTCTCACTCGTTGGCGGAATTACAGGCAGAGCGTGAGAGAGAGAAGCTTGCAGCACAGGCTGAAGGTACGCTCGAAACTATTTCATTATGTATACATATATATACTTTCTTAGGAGGCGCGGTGGCTGTGCGGTAAAGCGCTTGGCTTCCGAACCGGGGACCAGGGTTCGAATCCTGGTGAAGACTGGGATTTTTAATTTCGTAATTTTCGTGCGCCTCTGAGTCCACCCAGCTCTAATGGGTACCTGACATTAGTTAGGGAAAAGTAAAGGCGGTTGGTCGTTGTCCTGGCCACATGACACCCTTGTTAACCAGATGACCTTTGGACCACAAGGTCTGAAAGGGGAACTTTATTTACTTATATACACTTTCTTAGCTGCTGTCCAGTCTTGAAATTCACAAATTGATTTCACATGTTTATGTTCGTCTTTGTATCTATTTAAAACCTTGTTGAATACAAAGAAACATTCGAGTCGAGTGCGCAAATTCCCGATGAAGTCACTTGGCATAATGTGTCCGAAAAAAAATAATATTTTCATTGATCTTGTGTCAGAGAATGACTATAAGGTCAATTTTTTTGTACAGTTTTTCTGTTTATCGTCAAAAACAAAAATCCGCAACTATCATCACCGTATCATCGTACCACTATCTTATAGCATAAGAAAAACTGAAGCTGAAAAACACAATGGGAGTGTGAACTTCCAAGCTTAGAGATTAAGTGACTAAGCAAGCTTTTTAAATACAACACTACACCCTGTTGTTATATCAACCGAGGGGATAATGACAACTGACGTCGCAGACACATTCAAAGCCCTAAACATTCCTCATCACCCTGTCAGCAGTAATTCATTCTCTGGCACTGCCAGGGGTCGAGCTTCGTTACAGAGAAAGTTCATTGTCAGCCCCATTAACAGTGTCTAATGATAATGTGGCAGGTCTGGAACGGTAGGGCCTACCGCCCTTTGACAAGTATTATTAATTATTATTATTCATTATTATTATGTTGCGCATCTTCATGCTACTTTAGCAAGTTCATTGTCCTCATATAGTAATAATAATAATAGTATAATGACGATTGTTTGTCTTTCACGCTTTTGGCAGTCTCAGAGAAGGACTCTAAGAGAAAAGTTTATGAAAATACTTTTTTAAAAAATGAAATCAACTTTATTATCCAAGCTAATACACTTATTTCCAGGTCGGCCTGTGACTAGTTCTCGGGCTACAGAAAGAAGGTCCACTCTGTCCAGTCTTGTCTTCAGTAGCTTGGCAGCGCTGGACCAGACTGGCAACGCAGTTATACCCCCTTACGTAAAGAAGAAACACAAGGTGAGTACTCGAGAATTATGTAGGTCAAAGCGAGTCTTCTACCTCTATAAAAAAAAAAATGTTGCCCATTTTTTTCAGTGAATGTGGTTTACTGGATTCAGTGTCGTTCAATGCGCCTTGGCTTTAAACGCATCCATCTTCAGATTTGACATTTTGTTCATTTCTTATTTGTACTTATAACTATTTTACAGTGGCTTAGATAGGGTTGGGGGGGGGGGGAGGGGGGAGAATTTGAAAATCCACCTGGCCCCCACTTGAGTGGTTTTTTTTTACATTACAAATTAAATATTTCCCGAAATGCAGTGGCCCCCAAAGAGGTCTAGCCCACTGGGCCCCCAAACGATGGAAAACTTCTAGCTAAGCTTGTATTGGAAGGCTGGTAGGTAGTTTCAATGCGTACTGGCCCAGTTTTAATTAGTTTTGAATTATTTTATTATGATTTAACTATGTTGACACTAACGTCAATTCTACAGGACGTTACGAAATAAGAGGACTTAATGTTGTTAGTTTATCGCTTAGCATAAAAGAACTGAACTGACCATAAGCCTGGTGTACGGATGGAGGTTATTATATTATTACTGAAAATGTGTTAAACTAGTATTACACTGTAAAGTCTGTATCAATGGCTTGCATTTCTTGTTCGAATACCTGGAACCCATGCCCGAAAACCTGCATCCCTTTTTTAAACACCTGCTTCCCTTGTCTAAACACCTGCATCCCTTGTTTAAGCACATGCATACCTGTCTAAACATTTGTATCTGTTGTATAAACACCTGCATCCATTGTCTAAACATCTACATCCCTTGTCAAAACACCAGCATATCTTGTCTAAACATCTGCATCCCTTGTCTAAACATCTGCATCCCTTGTCTAAACCCCTACATCCCTTGTCTAATTACCTACATCCCTTGTCTAATTACCTACATCCCTTGTCTAAACATCTGCATCCCTTGTCTAATTACCTACGTCCCTTGTCTAAACATCTGCATCCCTTGTCTAATTACCTACATCCCTTGTCTAAACACCTGCATCTCTTGTCTAAACACCTGCATCCCTTGTCTAATTACCTACAACCCTTGTCTAAACACATGCATCCCTTGTCTAAACACCTACAACCAATTACGTTACCATCTGGTTGTCAACCTGTTCATTGATGGATGTAAGCCAGTTGTTTTTCCATGACGGCAAAGTGTGTGGTCGGCGTAACAGGCACTGCATGGGAAGCATAGATCTGTTGGTCACAACGACCCCAGACGATCAATTATCTCACATTTTAATCAGTTTTCATTTGTCTTTATCATCTCCCCTATTTTAGATTAATCCTTTCACCCCTACACAAAGTGAATGATACCCAAACACCAGCCCTAACACTAAGCCAAAAGTAGCTCATTATTGACTTCAATGGGATCAATTTTTTTCTGACATATAACCATAGAAAGCTACTTGTATCAATATTTCTGTTCAAAGCAACGTATCAATATTTCTCAATTGATTATTTTGAATAGTTCAGTGGCTGTTGTAACTAAAATTATTGTATTGTAATAATTGAATAATTAGACTTAGACATCACTGTTGAGCTAATACTACTTTATGGAGCATATATCTGGACAACCACCGTCACCACCAGGAAACAAAATTCAGTTATTTATCAATACCTGCCTCAGGAAAATTATTATGATCCGCAGGCAGGATCTCGAATGAGGAACTGCGGCAAAAAACAAAGCAGCAGCCCATTGAAGTAGATATCCATCAGAGACGCTGGAGATGGAGAGGTCTCACCCTTCGTAAGCATAGCGCTACAAGACAAGCCCTAACCTTGAACCCCCAAGGAAAGAGGAAGAGGGGACGGCCCAGGAACACATGGCGCCGCGATTTGAAATCGAATGCCAAGCAGATGGGCAAGACGTGGGGACATTTGGAGAGACTGGCCCAGAACCGAGACGCCTGGAGGATGTTGAGTAGTGGCCTAGGCATCAGACTGAGACCACAGAAAGAGAAATGATGAATAAATAAAAACTAAGTCTGGACAGGGGAAATTCATAATGTTTCGGTATCATCTTAACTTGGATGATTAACTACTATATATGAGAACGCTAAGGTGCGGTAGATTGTGTTGATCAACATAAGAAACACTAAGATCAGTATTGCCAGAATTGTAATACACTGAATGTATAACAAGTTGTGAACATATTCTCAGGACGAGCTACAAACACATAGGAACAGAAGGAGTCACAACGTCATACAACATATCACTACTCCACAATACTCCACAATACACAGTTTGCTCTATAAACATCTTTTCGTTTGAAACAATATTTGTACAATTCCTCTATTCAACCCGTATTTTCGTGGAGCCTCCAACCTGCCTGGACACGGATCTTGAAAACGGCTCTAACGATTTTATTTAAAATTTTACAGTTGATGTATAGATCGCTGAGAAAAGAATTACTAGCTCAAAAAGAAATAAATTTAAATTTGGCTAAAATAAAAAGAGAAAATGTGTATCTTGAACGGACTGGACGTCTTCGGGTATTTCCGCATTCCTTAAAGAGTTTAATAAAGTAATATTCAGGAAAATTTCATGAAAAGTCTGGATCTAAAGTCCTATCATTGGAATATGATAAAGTTTAGTAGATCTTTCTCTGGGGAGGGGGAGAATGGTGTGGGGCAAAACAAAGTTTCAATTTTTTTAGTTATTAAGATAAAAATAATCGATCTATAAGATACAAAGAGTGCATCTAGGTCTGTGAGTTATAAGATAGAGAGATACAAAGAGTGCATATAGGTCTGTGAGTTATAAGATAGAGAGATTTAAAGAGTGCATATAGGTCTGTGAGTTATAAGATAGAGAGATACAAAGAGTGCATATAGGTCTGTGAGTTATAAGATAGAGAGATACAAAGAGTGCATATAGGTCTGTGAGTTATAAGATAGAGAGATTTAAAGAGTGCATATAGGTCTGTGAGTTATAAGATAGAGAGATACAAAGAGTGCATATAGGTCTGTGAGTTATAAGATAGAGAGATACAAAGAGTGCATATAGGTCTGTGAGTTATAAGATAGAGAGATTTAAAGAGTGCATATAGGTCTGTGAGTTATAAGATAGAGAGATACAAAGAGTGCATATAGGTCTGTGAGTTATAAGATAGAGAGATACAAAGAGTGCATATAGGTCTGTGAGTTATAAGATAGAGAGATTTAAAGAGTGCATATAGGTCTGTGAGTTATAAGATAGAGAGATTTAAAGAGTGCATATAGGTCTGTGAGTTATAAGATAGAGAGATACAAAGAGTGCATATAGGTCTGTGAGTTATAAGATAGAGAGATACAAAGAGTGCATATAGGTCTGTGAGTTATAAGATAGAGAGATACAAAGAGTGCATATAGGTCTGTGAGTTATAAGATAGAGAGATACAAAGAGTGCATATAGGTCTGTGAGTTATAAGATAGAGAGATTTAAAGAGTGCATATAGGTCTGTGAGTTATAAGATAGAGAGATACAAAGAGTGCATATAGGTCTGTGAGTTATAAGATAGAGAGATACAAAGAGTGCATATAGGTCTGTGAGTTATAAGATAGAGAGATACAAAGAGTGCATATAGGTCTGTGAGTTATAAGATAGAGAGATACAAAGAGTGCATATAGGTCTGTGAGTTATAAGATAGAGAGATACAAAGAGTGCATATAGGTCTGTGAGTTATAAGATAGAGAGATACAAAGAGTGCATATAGGTCTGTGAGTTATAAGATAGAGAGATTTAAAGAGTGCATATAGGTCTGTGAGTTATAAGATAGAGAGATACAAAGAGTGCATATAGGTCTGTGAGTTATAAGATAGAGAGATACAAAGAGTGCATATAGGTCTGTGAGTTATAAGATAGAGAGATTTAAAGAGTGCATATAGGTCTGTGAGTTATAAGATAGAGAGATACAAAGAGTGCATATAGGTCTGTGAGTTATAAGATAGAGAGATACAAAGAGTGCATATAGGTCTGTGAGTTATAAGATAGAGAGATTTAAAGAGTGCATATAGGTCTGTGAGTTATAAGATAGAGAGATACAAAGAGTGCATATAGGTCTGTGAGTTATAAGATAGAGAGATACAAAGAGTGCATATAGGTCTGTGAGTTATAAGATAGAGAGATTTAAAGAGTGCATATAGGTCTGTGAGTTATAAGATAGAGAGATTTAAAGAGTGCATATAGGTCTGTGAGTTATAAGATAGAGAGATACAAAGAGTGCATATAGGTCTGTGAGTTATAAGATAGAGAGATACAAAGAGTGCATATAGGTCTGTGAGTTATAAGATAGAGAGATACAAAGAGTGCATATAGGTCTGTGAGTTATAAGATAGAGAGATACAAAGAGTGCATATAGGTCTGTGAGTTATAAGATAGAGAGATTTAAAGAGTGCATATAGGTCTGTGAGTTATAAGATAGAGAGATTTAAAGAGTGCATATAGTTCTGTGAGTTATAAGATAGAGAGATTTAAAGAGTGCATATAGGTCTGTGAGTTATAAGATAGAGAGATACAAAGAGTGCATATAGGTCTGTGAGTTATAAGATAGAGAGATACAAAGAGTGCATATAGGTCTGTGAGTTATAAGATAGAGAGATACAAAGAGTGCATATAGGTCTGTGAGTTATAAGATAGAGAGATACAAAGAGTGCATATAGGTCTGTGAGTTATAAGATAGAGAGATACAAAGAGTGCATATAGGTCTGTGAGTTATAAGATAGAGAGATACAAAGAGTGCATATAGGTCTGTGAGTTATAAGATAGAGAGATTTAAAGAGTGCATATAGGTCTGTGAGTTATAAGATAGAGAGATACAAAGAGTGCATATAGGTCTGTGAGTTATAAGATAGAGAGATACAAAGAGTGCATATAGGTCTGTGAGTTATAAGATAGAGAGATACAAAGAGTGCATATAGGTCTGTGAGTTATAAGATAGAGAGATACAAAGAGTGCATATAGGTCTGTGAGTTATAAGATAGAGAGATTTAAAGAGTGCATATAGGTCTGTGAGTTATAAGATACAGAGATTTAAAGAGTGCATATAGGTCTGTGAGTTATAAGATAGAGAGATACAAAGAGTGCATATAGGTCTGTGAGTTATAAGATAGAGAGATACAAAGAGTGCATATAGGTCTGTGAGTTATAAGATAGAGAGATACAAAGAGTGCATATAGGTCTGTGAGTTATAAGATAGAGAGATACAAAGAGTGCATATAGGTCTGTGAGTTATAAGATAGAGAGATTTAAAGAGTGCATATAGGTCTGTGAGTTATAAGATAGAGAGATACAAAGAGTGCATATAGGTCTGTGAGTTATAAGATAGAGAGATACAAAGAGTGCATATAGGTCTGTGAGTTATAAGATAGAGAGATACAAAGAGTGCATATAGGTCTGTGAGTTATAAGATAGAGAGATTTAAAGAGTGCATATAGGTCTGTGAGTTATAAGATAGAGAGATACAAAGAGTGCATATAGGTCTGTGAGTTATAAGATAGAGAGATACAAAGAGTGCATATAGGTCTGTGAGTTATAAGATAGAGAGATACAAAGAGTGCATATAGGTCTGTGAGTTATAAGATAGAGAGATACAAAGAGTGCATATAGGTCTGTGAGTTATAAGATAGAGAGATTTAAAGAGTGCATATAGGTCTGTGAGTTATAAGATACAGAGATTTAAAGAGTGCATATAGGTCTGTGAGTTATAAGATAGAGAGATACAAAGAGTGCATATAGGTCTGTGAGTTATAAGATAGAGAGATACAAAGAGTGCATATAGGTCTGTGAGTTATAAGATAGAGAGATACAAAGTGTGCATATAGGTCTGTGAGTTATAAGATAGAGAGATACAAAGAGTGCATATAGGTCTGTGAGTTATAAGATAGAGAGATTTAAAGAGTGCATATAGGTCTGTGAGTTATAAGATAGAGAGATTTAAAGAGTGCATATAGGTCTGTGAGTTATAAGGTCAACTTCACCTTCATAAATCCCTTACTCTGTTGGACCATTGGGGCACCACACAAGATCTGTTGACCGTCTTTCTCCATTCCTCTCTGTCTTTTGCCTTGGATAGAACCTCTTTCAATGGCAGGCCTGTCCATTCTTTTATGTTGTCTTCCCATCGCTTTCTCTGTCTGCCTCTTCTTCTTTTAACCTGGTACTGTTCCCTGAAGGAAAGTACTTGCACGCCCCGAAGACCTTGTAATATGCCATAGAGTTTTAGTTTGCGTTTTTTTTTTTACAATAGTTAGCAGGTCGTCGTGGGGTCCAATCGCTGTAAGTCTCTAAACTCTTCGTTTGTGATGGCGTTCTTTCAATGTGACATGATAGAAAGATACAAAGCTAATGACAAGGAAGAGGGACTTAGAAATGAAATGATATTTCCAATACTAGGTTTTCATTAACAGCCAATGACAGTACTACTTTGGAGGCGCGGTGGCTGAGCGGAAAGCGCTTGGCTTCCGAACCGGGGACCGGGGTTCGAATCCTTGTGAAGACTGGGATTTTGTATTTCGGGATCTTCGGGCGCCTCTGAGTCCACCCAGCTCTAATGGGTACCAGACATTAGTTAGGGAAAAGTAAAGGCGGTTGGTCGTTGTGCTGGCCACATGACACCCTCGTTAACCGTAGGCCACAGAAACAGATGACCTTTACATCATCTGCCCTATAGACCAGAAGATCTGAAAGGGGGACTTTACTTACTACAGTACTACCTTACACTCTTTAGTTTCACTAACAGACAGATAGAATTCTTGCGAGAAATATTTAACTTAGCATCTCGCGCAGTTCTGATTGACCTTAATTAACCTTTGGCCTCAACACTTCCTGACAGCGCTTTTGTTGTTTTTGGTTCGCTTCCATGTGACCCATTATCTCTTCATTCATTGGTCGTTTTTTTTTTCTCTTCTCTTCTCTCTACCATCGAACCTGAGCTGAAACGTCATTCCCCCCCCCCCACTCCACACACCCTCACACACCCTCACACTCCTTCCCTAAGCCTCAGCTGATTTTTTTTTCAAATTCTAAGACATCTTGTCACCATGACAACCGTCGACGTTTAACGGTCATTATCATGGAGGACGATGCTGAAAACTTTTTTTAAAAAAGTAGGAACGGAGATTAAAAATAAAGAATCGGAACAAGTTCTTACAAATTTTAGCCCCCCCCCCCCTCGCTCTCCTTTTTTATACATCTTGATAAAAATGTTGACTTTAAAGTTAAGATTTGAAGTGAAATTTCCAGCAGACGAGAATGACGTTGGAAAGACCGCCTTAACGAACGTTTGTATTTTTCGATGTTGTGACTCACGGAAGAGGTTGAAACATCTAGTTTTGGGTTGATTCATGTGACCTCCGATCCCCACAGAACATACCATGAGTTTTTTTTAAACCATAATAGGAATAGCGACAAAATATATATGTATGTATAAGTATGTATGTATGTATGCATATGTATGTATGTATGTATGTATGTATGTAATATGTATCCATATATGTATATATGCATGCATGCATGTAGGCATGTATGTATGTATGTATGTATGTATGTATGTATGTATGTATGTATGTATGTATGTGTGTATGTATGTATGTATGTATGTATGTATGTATGTATGTATGTATGTATGTATGTATGTATGTATGTATGTGTGTGTGTGTGTGCGTGCGTGCGTGCGTGCGTGCGTGTGGTGTGTGTGTGTGTGTGTGTGTGTGTGTGTGTGTGTGGTCTGAGTGGGAGAATATTATCACGTTGATTCATTGCTTTTGAAATGAAGAAAACACACACACGAGGATTTCAATGAAATTATTTGTCAAAAAAGGCCAACTCAAATTGTTTAACATCTATTCCGATATCGCTGTTTCATATTCCAATATTAACACATGCGTCTGGAACATCTGTTGTCTTTGCTTAATAAATGCAAAGAGGTAGAAGCTAATAAAAATCATAAATTTTTTGACATTCTCGTATTTCAGTAATACCACTAATAAACAACATGTACCACTATTCATTCATAGTCAAAGATTATCAAGATCTCATATTGTATCATAAAAAATTAGCACATATTGTATGTGTGTTACTTCATTCTTCTATGTCCACGAAGATGGATATGAATCCATATTTTCATCTCTTGAAAAAAAAAAAAAAAGCAAAATACGCTCGGGGTTGGCTGATGCAGCGTGTTCTGCATTAAAATATATTTAATATCAACAATGATTAACCAAAACCTATTTCTAGAAATAACAAAGAGGTCATCTATAAATAACGTATTAGTCCTAATTGTTTCTGTTCTTTCAGAGACACAGTTTATATAAAGTTGTATTTGCGCTGACGTCAATCACCATCATCATCTGTCCCTTGATTTTTGTCGTAGTGGTGCTGTGACAGTTCGTGTAACCTAATCGCTCCACTTTCCCAGGTTAGCACCTGAGATGAACTCCAATTGGTGACAAGGCTGGAAGGATCAGTCCTCCCGTAGAGCCTTGGCGAGAAACTCTGCTGTTAGGCGTAGTGCCTTTAAGCTCCATTCCCAGGTTAGCACCTGAGATGAACTCCAATTGGTGACAAGGCTGGAAGGATCAGTCCTCCCGTAGAGCCTTGGCGAGAAACTCTGCGGTTAGGCGTAGTGCCTTTAAGCTCCATTCCCAGGTTAGCACATGAGATGAACTCCAATTGGTGACAAGGCTGGAAGGATCAGTCCTCCCGTAGAGCCTTGGCGAGAAACTCTGCTGTTAGGCGTAGTGCCTTTAAGCTCCATTCCCAGATTAACACCTGAGATGAACTCCAATTGGTGACAAGGCTGGAAGGATCAGTCCTCCCGTAGAGTCTTGGCGAGAAACTCTGCTGTTAGGCGTAGTGCCTTTAAGCTCCATTCCCAGGTTAGCACCTGAGATGAACTCCAATTGGTGACAAGGCTGGAAGGATCAGTCCTCCCGTAGAGCCTTGGCGAGAAACTCTGCTGTTAGGCGTAGTGCCTTTAAGCTCCATTCCCAGGTTAGCACCTGAGATGAACTCCAATTGGTGACAAGGCTGGAAGGATCAGTCCTCCCGTAGAGCCTTGGCGATAAACTCTGCTGTTAGGAGTAGTGCCTTTAAGCTCCACTCCCAGGTTAGCAGATGTTTTTAGCAGAGAGAGGCCGGTCCATTCTTGTATGTTGTTCTTTGGACGACCCTTTCTTCGTGCTCCCTCCACTGAGATGTCTGCCTGGTCTTGCGGTTTGCGCGCTGGACTGTCGTTTGAATTTATCTATGGTCCAGGGTTCAAACCCTGCCCGCTCCCATCCCACGTCGTTCTGCGGGAGGTTTGGACTAGGAAGTAAACTACCTTCAACTCTGAAGGAACATCCGAAACATGCAAAACATTTTACACTGTACCTCGTGGAATGATTTTAGGCAATGATTCATGTCTTACAATTAAACCAAACCAGCTCAGCTTATATCTTCATAGTACTGATGTACTCCTCCGTTTTGCTAGCCAGAGTGCTGACTGTAGAAATACAAACACATTTGCCTTCTTTTCTTGGTATCTGATACCCTGCATACTTTGATATAAAAAGAGTTCTTGATTTAGATCAAATTTTTTGGCAATGTTATGATTTCTACTTATACAAAAAAATGCACATATATGTAGCATAACTTTAAATGACATTTCTGAAAACTGATATTACTATAGAAGGCTTGTACACACATAATAAAGATTTATTTAAATATCTGTCCAATGTCAAACTTTTTTTGTTAATCATGCTGGTCATACGTACTGTATCAGAACTCTACTATCAATCAACATGAATACAGTCATGTTTTTATTTTATTATATATTGTTGTTTACGAAGTTACTTTCGAATTGAAGGCTATTAGATCTTAGACCAAACTTACAGCAGGAAGGCGGGGATGGTGGCGGGCAGGTTCGAATCCGGAACTATCTAGACAACAGTCCAGAGCGCATGCCACATCTATAAAACACACCTAATCTGCAGTAACAGCCAAGGTCGCTCACACAATACCAATATTGGTCACTCAAAACCAGAACGATAACTATTAAAGATTTTGTCATTCTGACGTTTCTTTATCTGCCATTCTTTCTTTGCCCTGGTACTATCCCTTGTAGGAAGATCTTAACAAGTCGAAGAGGATTTTAACATTAAAAAGTATCACCTGCGATTGTGATGTTTTTTTCTTATGACGCTTGAAAGACTTTACGATTCTGTCTAAAGATCTTAAACAAGTTCTGTTGCTGACTCTAATCTAGACCAATCGTCACAGAAGGCCTGAACACTGGCCTGCAACGTCACAACCTGTAGGTAGTGGATACCAATAAAACGTTGCCACGTCACAGGTCTGTTGCGACGAGCCATTGGTCTCCACTGCCCACAGGTTATGACGTCGCAGCTCATATAACGAACGGTCTCGCTCTAACTGTCACCATCCTTACGCTTGTCTGTGACTTAACTCTTTCTCTCCCAACTGACGATACCAGCGTTGATTCCACCAGAATGTGGTAAATAATTACGGAGAGAAAGAGTTCAAACATTTTAAATTTTTTTTTTCGCTGTTAAATTTCAAGACAGGAAAGATGTTTGAGAATGTTGCCAAAGATTGAATCTATTGAATTCAATTCTAAATTAAGCACTTCAAGAACGATGTCACTCAATTGATGTTTAGAAAAGTTGTCACTTAGACTCACCGAAATAGCCAGAGAGAGAGAGAAATGATCTAAATTTGATTCGAATCGATCATGTGATTCAAATCTATTTCCGTCTAGCTCCATCAGTGAGCTATATTTCTGTTTGACACGGAGATGGAGTCTCTGTATGGTTGCACTCTTGGTATTCCGTGAGATTATATAACAGAAAACATACAACCTATTCAGATCACAAGTTAAATATTGAAAACGCGTTTAAAAAAAAAACAAAAAACTCGCTTATATTGAGTGAAATTGCGTCCGTAATTATGAATCAATCATAGAATTAATGTGTAGCAGTTTCTGCCGTCATTGTGAAAATTTTAAAATGGGTGATGACGTTGTGTCTGCCACTGGTCGCGCCACGCCGATTGGTTGAACATTTTCACAATGAAACAAAATGGATTAATTAGGTCTAATTAACTAATTGGCTAATTTTACTGATTTGTTCCTATGTAGAAAAGTTTCAACTTGATCCGAGAAATGGAAAGTGCAAGAACTAACTTGTACAAGATTTTTATCGGACAGACAGACAGAAGGACGGAGTGAATTGATGTAAGATTGGTATTAAGAAAAAAAATTTTTAAAACTTATATAGGGGAAAGCGCTGCATATTTACAGCCATATATTTTGTTATGGCACGATTAGGAATGAATTATTTGTTCCGGAAATAGGGGAAGTTTTGACTTAGTGACAATGACGTGACATTAAAAACAAGGATAGGGTTTTAGAGACAGAACGAAATATCAGCCGACGTAAAAAGACTACCTACAGGACAACATAGACATAAGTAGCATTTTATCAACGTCTAGAGTTAGCTGACATTCGATGGTTCCCTTCATTGTTATTAAACTTTGTTCGACATTCAGTATCAGCGTCGACTAACTTTTATTCATTGTCCGGCCTTTCGCCGGTGTTATTCGATTAACTATTGCGTTGAGTGTTACCTCCATTTGATTTATTTGCATTCGACACCGCGGAAGCGCCTAACAATTTAAATAATGTAAGATTTATCTCCCTTATTATATCAAACTAAAGAAATTAATTATAAATTATCACTAGTTAATTAGTTAATTGGTTAATTATTTTTTCCATTAATGTATATGTTTTTAGAGACAATGAATAATTGTACAAAGTTTCAGCTTGATCAGAGAATGGAAAGAGGGAGAAATAACGAGTAAAAAAAACTGTACCAGACAGACAGACAGACATTGTCATAAAACGAGACGATGTTAAAATGACAATTGCAATGGGAAATAACATACATGTGTTGTAGTTAGACAGGGTTATCATTCTTGCTGTGGTTAGTGGACTTCAGGATACGGTTTGGGAACAGATTAATTTTTCGGCCATCTAGCAAAAAAGAAAAAAAAGAAAAAGCACAAAGAATGAGAGAGTCACGTGTCCAGAAAATGGCGACTGCGAAAGTGTTTGTAGACATTTAACGGCTGTAAATTTTAATAGAATATGAACTATTCTACAATGTGTATCTTATCTTATTATAACACAGACGTTACTTCAAAAAAGAAGAGGATTACGTCCTACGCGTCATGCATTTAGTCATGCACATTAACCAATGACCTAAATTCTGTTGTCACTGGTTTTCCCGGCTAGCCCAGGCAACCAATTCCATGCTCTAATAGCGCTAGGGAAGAACAAATTCGTTTGATATGAATCTCACTGCGCTATTTTGTGTCTGTTCCAGTTTCTAATTTTTTCTTGAGTTGAGGAGTCCCAAACAGAGGATGCATATTCTATTATCTCCCTAACCAAGGTTAAATAACATTTTAGTTCTATGTTCTTATTTGATTTATAGAAATTTCTATGTAGCAATAATGAGATTACAATATCGCGTAAATTACTGATGTTTAGAAAACCTATATCTGAACTGAGATATATAGTAAAGAGGTCGGCTTCCAATTCAATAGTCTTCTGGTACATAGTAATATAGTTCGACATCTGCTTGTGAATCCACATTTATATTAGTTGGATAAAGTATGAGTGACAGTTCGTTGAGCTAACCACATGACACCGTCATAATTTCCCGTTAACTGAAACCAACGAGCTGCACATCAACTTTTCAACCAGTCATTGTCCGCTACATTTGAAAAGGAAAATGTGAATTGAACACTTTAAATAATAAGGAAAGGATTTGAACGTGGATGTTCCTGTTTACACTTTATTGTTATTTGGTTTCCACGTTATAGATAACCTGTTACGTCTTGGCTGAGGAAACGTCCCACGAACCTCATACGGCATTTGGTCACCACTTAAACTAAGTGGAGGAGTACCCGTACGGGAAAGGACTTCTCTTTTGGGGACAGTTTATGTTTACCTTTGGAAAAAAGAATAGCCACTTGGTCGCATTGTGAAAACTCTACTTTGACAGTTATAATTGTTTCGAAACTAATCATCTTAAAATTCAATTTAGCTTACTTTTGAACACTCTTCAACGGAAATTTCCGAACGCACCCCAAATGTTTGTTGTATTCAAGAAGGAGTTGAATCTTGGTTAATTTCAATATACAGACGTCACCGACTTACGTAGAAATGATCTGGATTAATAGGAAAAAAATTGATTGTGCTAGCTCACTGGACTCCCTATAGCAGTGATGCCCAAAATACGGCCCGAGGGCCAGCTCCGGCCGCGACGTGATTTCATCCGGCCCGCCGAAACGTTTGTACAGAGTGTAGAAAACCCCCTCCCTTTTATTTTGAAAAACAAGTTTGAAAGATGTATCCTTCCTACGTTAGGGCCCTTACTTTTGTTCTGATGGATTGGTACCATGATATTTAAAATGTGTAGGCTTATGCAATAGGAGAGCCGAAGAAACTACAAATGGACTTCCAATTTAGAATCTACCAAAAAAAAATAAAAAATGAACGGATCTTTCCTTTTTTGTGGAATATGATAATAAACCAACATTTTTGTTTTGTTAAGTGTGGCAAAACATATAAACAGATTATAAAACATTCTTAGTTAGAGCCGCGAATTTAAGATGATTAAGCTACTCCTGAAGGATCGATGGGAATATTGACCAACAAGAGACAACAAAAAAATGTGTCGTTGGTAAAGCTATCTACAAAGTTGCTCACATTTTTAGTAGAAAAAGGACGCCAGTTATCTACGCGTAAAAAAAAAAGGATGAACCTCTAACATCCCATTAATTAATGTAAGTACTAGATCCACAAACCTCTAATATCCCATTAATTAATGTAAGTACTAGATCCACAAACCTCTAATATCCCATTAATTAATGTAAGTACTAGATCCACAAACCTCTAATATCCCATTAATTAATGTAAGTACTAGATCCACAAACCTCTAATATCCCATTAATTAATGTAAGTACTAGATCCACAAACCTCTAATATCCCATTAATTAATGTAAGTACTAGATCCACAAACTTCTAATATCCCATTAATTAATGTAAGTACTAGATCCACAAACTTCTAATATCCCATTAATTAATGTAAGTACTAGATCCACAAACCTCTAATATCCCATTAATTAATGTAAGTACTAGATCCACAAACCTCTAATATCCCATTAATTAATGTAAGTACTAGATCCACAAACCTCTAATATCCCATTAATTAATGTAAGTACTAGATCTACAAACCTCTAATATCCCATTAATTAATGTAAGTACTAGATCCACAAACCTCTAATATCCCATTAATTAATGTAAGTACTAGATCCACAAACCTCTAATATCCCATTAATTAATGTAAGTACTAGATCCACAAACCTCTAATATCCCATTAATTAATGTAAGTACTAGATCCACAAACCTCTAATATCCCATTAATTAATGTAAGTACTAGATCCACAAACCTCTAATATCCCATTAATTAATGTAAGTACTAGATCCACAAACTTCTAATATCCCATTAATTAATGTAAGTACTAGATCCACAAACTTCTAATATCCCATTAATTAATGTAAGTACTAGATCCACAAACCTCTAATATCCCATTAATTAATGTAAGTACTAGATCCACAAACCTCTAATATCCCATTAATTAATGTAAGTACTAGATCCACAAACCTCTAATATCCCATTAATTAATGTAAGTACTAGATCCACAAACCTCTAATATCCCATTAATTAATGTAAGTACTAGATCCACAAACTTCTAATATCCCATTAATTAATGTAAGTACTAGATCCACAAACCTCTAATATCCCATTAATTAATGTAAGTACTAGATCCACAAACCTCTAATATCCCATTAATTAATGTAAGTACTAGATCCACAAACCTCTAATATCCCATTAATTAATGTAAGTACTAGATCCACAAACCTCTAATATCCTTTAATTAATGTAAGTACTAGATCCACACGTTTCTAATAAAATTGTTTCAGGTCAATTTTGTTTTGTACATTTTTGGTCATGCGGCCCGCGACACGAGTGTCGGAAATTAAAATGGCCCGCAGGTCGTATTAGGCTGAGCATCACTGCCTTATAGTGTTAAAGAGTTAATGGATATAAATAGAATGACATAAACATGGATCATCAACAGCTTCGTTTATGGAGGAATTGATTTAAAAAAAAAAACTTTTCAATCTCACTCGATAGTATCTGGGACCCTAAGAGTGTAGCATACGGTTTGAGCCCGTGAGGAGGGACCAAATTCAAAGCTACATGGCCAGTTAAATACCCCATTCATGCGGTTGCTATTGTCTGCAGTCTATTCGCCTGTGTGTAGCTGTTAAACGTTAATCAAAATCGAATGTTTTTTTGTTTTTTTAAAGGCAACAATGGTGACGACTTTAATTATTAAAAAAAAATATCTCTACACATTTTGAGGAAATATCTTTAAAAAAATAATTCTGAAATTATAATTCCAGGTCTTTGGTGTAAGATTATTTAACAGGGTCAAATAGATCGTGACAAGGGGGCGATAAGGGTTAAAAGAGTCTGATAATTATCGTAATCACTCTGGATTACTGCCCTTATTTGCATTGCATTGAAAGCACAAGCGCATCTCCAGAATATTATTACATATTACGTCATCAAATAATGATTACTAGATGGTGATGGCTACGATTGTAGTTTTTTTTTAAATTTTAATTAGTTCAAGTGGGAGTACAAGGCGTTATCAGATTTTTTTAAATTTTTTTTTTGTAAAAGCATTTGAAAGCAGGAGAAGGGGGAATATTTTATTGAAACTGGGGCAGGGAGGGGGATTTTTAATGAACTATAGCTTATGGTGTAAATTCATACGATTGATTTAATGGGTTTTGACGATACAAACACGCAAAAATCATTTTGTTATTTTTTTTTTTTTATTTCGATAGACCCTCTTTACATTATTGAGACAGTAAAAGAAATAAAAAAAAACAGAAACATGGAAGCAGATGAAAAATAAGATGGCAAAATGTGGGGGGCGATGTAAGGTAACCAACAGAAAAACACAAGAAAATTAAAATAAAACGGGAGAGATCTTTTTTACTTGTGCCCGCATCCTGTGAGTCCCTAAAACATGGCCTTGTTTACGTCACAAAATAAACGAATGTTGATAAATGAAAGTTGTTTTTTTTTTATTCGTTCTGTGTCATCCTGTTGTGAAATTTTAACCTTTTTTTTTCCATTAAGGACTCACCGACTATGTGCCAGGTATCTGGCAACAAAAAAACAACAACAAAGGAACAAAAAAAAATGTAAATTAGAAATTGTGGTGACTCAAAAGATTAAAAATTTATGCCGCTAGCTTTGCATGTCCAAATGTGACCTTAGTTTTAGTATGTGACCTTAGGTTTAGTACGTGACCTTAGCTTTAGTACGTGACCTTAGGTTTAGTACGTGACCTTAGTTTAGTACATGACCTTAGGTTTAGTACGTGACCTTAGGTTTAGTACGTGACCTTAGTTTAGTACATGACCTTAGGTTTAGTACGTGACCTTAGTTTCAGTACGTGACCTTAGGTTTAGTACGTGACCTTAGTTTAGTACATGACCTTAGTTTTAGTACGTGACCTTAGTTTAGTACATGACCTTAGGTTTAGTTCGTGACCTTAGTTTTAGTACGTGACCTTAGTTTTAGTACGTGACCTTAGGTTTAGTACGTGACCTTAGGTTTAGTACGTTACCTAAGTTTTAGTTCGTGATCTTAGGTTTAGTACGTGACCTTAGTTTAGTACATGACCTTAGGTTTAGTATGTGACCTTAGTTTTAGTACGTGACCTTAGTTTTAGTACGTGACCTTAGGTTTAGTACGTGACCTTAGGTTTAGTACATAGTTTGGTTTTTTTTTCTTTATAAATCTTTGGTAATTAGGGCACACCTATTCAGTCAAGTAAACGTGACCTCTGTAATTTACATATGCCTCGAGTCACGTGCACATTCAACTCAGTCAAATGACACGTCACAAGTCGGACACGAAAGTTCTTTTCATCAAAAATATATTACCATCCGCCATTGTTTCAAAGCGGAAGTAGGGAAGGAGGCGTTAGCCAAGTTGACGGAAGTGGCACAGCGTTGGATTATAGTCTTTTGAAGTTCTTGATAGAAATCAATCGACCCTCTGTTTATTATGTAGTCGTCATGTTTTTCTGTCATTGTCTTCGCGCACAAACTTTTCACACAATGAGTTGGCGAGTGTGTGTGTGTGAGAGAGAGAGAGAGAGAGAGAGAGAGAGCAAAAAATAAACAGCAGGGACAATCCTTCATTGATTCTACATTCTTGAATGCCCCTCTTGTTGACACAAGGGCTTCCGGTCTAATAGATTCAACACGTCTATACCTCTCCCACAATCACTTTGTCATAGTCATACCTTCAGCTCAACCAGTTCCTCTTCATTCAACCACTGCCATCCTCTTCACCTCAACCACTGCCATCCTCTTCATTCAACCACTACCATCCTCTTCACCTCAACCACTGCCATCCTCTTCACTCAACCACTACCATCCTCTTCACCTCAACCACTGTCACCCTCTTCACTCAACTACTGCCATCCACTTCACTCAACCACTACCATCCTCTTCACCTCAACCACTGTCACCCTCTTCACTCAACCACTGCCATCCTCTTCACCTCAACCACTGCCATCCTCTTCACCTCAACCACTGCCATCGTCTTCACCTCAACCACTGCCTCCTTGTCACTCAACCACTGCCTTCTTATCACTCAACCACTGCCTCCTTGTCACTCAACCACTGCCTCCTTATCACTCAACCACTGCCTCCTTATCACTCAACCACTGCCTCCTTATCACTCAACCACTGCCTCCTTATCACTTAACCACTGCCATCCTCTTCACTCAACCACTGTCTCCTCTTTCAAACACTTTCTCTTCTGGCAAACACTTTCTCTTCTAGCAAACACATCCTCCTCTTTAAACCAATTCCAACTCTTTCAAATAAACTTCCTCCTTCCTTCTCTTTTAACTAGTTCCTTATCCCTCAATCAACTCTCCCTTATTCACCCCCTTCAACTTGATTCAACCACTTCCTCCTAACCCTTCCACCAGCCCATTCACTTTCAACCCCCCACCACCCAATCTATGGCTAATGCATCGCAGATTATTCATCCAATAATATCTCGACTGAACAACTACAATAACACACCTACATATACTCACATACACATATAGGGGTTATGCCAAAAGTAGGGTTACAGTTTACAATACATTTTTTTTTCTTTCAGCAAAATAAAGGTGTACCTACATATGAATGGGCTGGGTTAACCTAAAGACAACATAAGCTATAACTAACGCCCACCCCCTTTTTCCAGACCCCAAAAGTTGTCTTGAGGATTGGGCAATATATTAATATTCCTTATTCTTATTAAAAGGGGCCCCATATCTTATTTTGCTTAAGGTCTGATAATGAAAAAATCCACACCTGTACATATGTTGTATTTACACATTAAACATTTGACATGAAACAATCTCTCAGCTATTTTAATTATTCATGCATTAAAAAACAATACAGGTGATACTAAAAACATCTTTTTGTTTATTTTTATAATCACAGGTGTTTTCTTAACGTTGAATATCATACCCTCCCTCCCCTTTCCAAACGTTTATTCTAAAAATAGATCTGAACTATATCCCCGGTTATCTTTCTTTACACGCGCAATGGTCTTGAGAACCACGTACCTCAATGATTACTGAGCATTGACCTTTTAAAAACTATTTTTAACATGACTGTTTAAATCTAATTTCTATGTAAGTATCGATAAATTCAACCAGACATACACTTTCATTGAGGAAGACGTACTTTTAAAATAGCTTCAGAGCTTTCCGTCTCGATTGGTCTTTCGTTCACACTGATGATTGCTAGATTACCTCCGCTTATTTTCACTGAGTTATTGTTCCTTAGCCTTATTGAAAGTCTAAACATCCTATTTGTTGACAAAACAGAACAGAATATATAAAGGATTTTAAAAAATTGGGTGTATATGTGTATTGTAATATATTGTAGGAGATGAAATAAATATATATGCAGAGCACCAAAAGAAAGAAACAATGGTCTTCTAACATATGTAGTCTAACACGATTGATCTAAAGTGTATCTTTGAGAGGCTCCCACCCATCGGAACCCCCAGGCGTCTGCCTAGTTTGCCTATGCCTAAGGCCGGCCCTGCACAGGACAGGACGAACGACTGGACAGAAAGAACGACTGGACAAAATGAGCGCCAAAGACTGGACAGAACGAATGACTGGACAGAATAAACGCCAAAGACTGGACAGAACGAATGACTGGACAGAATAAACGCCAAAGACTGGATAGAATAAACGACTGAACAGAATAAACGCCCGACAAAGACTGGACAGAATAAACGCCAAAGACTGGACAGAATAAACGCCAAAGACTGGACAGAGCAAACGACTGGACAGAATAAACGCCAAATACTGGACAGAATGAACGACTGGACAGAATAAACGCCAAAGACTGGACAGAAAGAACGACTGGACAGAATAAACAACTGGAGAGAATAAACGACTGGACAAAATCAACGACTGGACAGAATAAACGACTGGACAGAATAAACGCCAAAGACTGGACAGAAAGAACGACTGGACAGAATAAACGACTGGACAGAATAAACGACTGGACAGAATAAACGCCAAAGACTGGACAGAATGAACGACTGGACAGAATAAACGACTGGACAAAATCAACGACTGGACAGAATAAACGACTGGACAGAATAAACGCCAAAGACTGGACAGAAAGAACGACTGGACAGAATAAACAACTGGAGAGAATAAACGACTGGACAAAATCAACGACTGGACAGAATAAACGACTGGACAGAATAAACGCCAAAGACTGGACAGAAAGAACGACTGGACAGAATAAACGACTGGACAGAATAAACGACTGGACAGAATAAACGCCAAAGACTGGACAGAATGAACGACTGGACAGAATAAACGACTGGACAAAATCAACGACTGGACAGAATAAACGCCAAAGACTGGACAGAAAGAACGACTGGACAGAATAAACGACTGGACAGAACGAACGACTGGACAGAAAAAACGACTGGACAGAATAAATGACTGGACAGAATAAACGACTGGACAGAATAAACGACTGGACAGAATCAACGACTGGACAGAACAAACGACTGGACAGAATAAACGCCAAAGACTGGACAGAAAGAACGACTGGACAGAATAAACAACTGGACAGAATAAACGACTGGACAAAATCAACGACTGGACAGAACAAACAACTGGACAGAATAAACGCCAAAAACTGGACAGAATGAACAACTGGACAGAACGAACGACTGGACAGAATAAACGCCAAAGACTGGTCAGAATGAACGACTGGACAGAATAAACGACTGGACAAAATCAACGACTGGACAGAATAAACGACTGGACAGAATAAACGCCAAAGACTGGACAGAAAGAACGACTGGACAGAATAAACGACTGGACAGAATAAACGACTGGACAAAATCAACGACTGGACAGAACAAACGACTGGACAGAATAAACGCCAAAGACTGGACAGAATGAACGACTGGACAGAATAAACCACTGGACAAAATCAACGACTGGACAGAATAAACGACTGGACAGAATAAACGCCAAAGACTGGACAGAAAGAACGACTGGACAGAAAGAACGACTGGACAGAACGAACGACTGGACAGAACGAACGACTGGACAGAATAAACGACTGGACAGAATAAACGACTGGACAGAATAAACGACTGTACAGAATAAACGCCAAAGACTGGACAGAATGAACGACTGGACAGAATAAACGACTGGACAAAATCAACGACTGGACAGAATAAACGACTGGACAGAATAAACGCCAAAGACTGGACAGAAAGAACGACTGGACAGAATAAACGACTGGACAGAATAAACGACTGGACAGAATAAACGACTGGACAAAATCAACGACTGGACAGAACAAACGACTGGACAGAATAAACGCCAAAGACTGGACAGAATGAACGACTGGACAGAATAAACCACTGGACAAAATCAACGACTGGACAGAATAAACGACTGGACAGAATAAACGCCAAAGACTGGACAGAAAGAACGACTGGACAGAAAGAACGACTGGACAGAACGAACGACTGGACAGAACGAACGACTGGACAGAATAAACGACTGGACAGAATAAACGACTGGACAGAATAAACGACTGGACAGAATAAACGACTGGACAGAATAAACGACTGGACAGAACAAACGACTGGACAGAATAAACGCCAAAGACTGGACAGAAAGAACGACTGGACATAAGTTAAATAATAGTGTGTGATAAGTTCAAACACTAAACTAGACAATTATATTTATAGAAAATGTTTTCAAAACCTTTAAAACCTGTCGGACAGTGTTAATGAATACTATTAGGGCTGGACTATTTTTTAGGCGTATGAATACAAGACGTAGTCGAATCGTTTAGCTAAATGAGCCTAATTAAAGAAGCTAGAAATTGATTTCGCTCTAGCTTTTTTAAAAAATAGATTATCTAATGATGCTAATTACAGCCCTGAAATATTTTCTAATTAAACGGAAGAACGTACATTTGTATAAGCTTTAAATATAGGCCCTAAACATTCCTTCTGGAGAACTTGCACATTATTTTGAGATGAAGCTAATTTCCCGATAGTGTCTAGAAATAGAACTAAAATCACGTGGTGTTGAAATAACGGCAAGGCGTGACCTTGAAAAAATAAAATTGCCATGAATGAAACAAAATGAACAAACGAAATCTTACTGTAGACGAGATATTTTAAGCTTGAAATCAAAATAGTGCTTTAAAAAAAACAAAAGTAAATAATTGCTTTTCCCTGGTTAACAGCACAATTTGATCAGTTCGTCCGTTCTTGGGGTTTTCTTGGGGTTTCTGTGTTATTCTGGGGTCGGATAAATTTGTAATTCTATATGTCAACAAAAGTTCTCAAACTCCTTTTACTATTGGCAAGATAGATTTTAAACAGAGTTATCCTCTCTTTGCTTACATTTCGTTTTTTTTTGTTTTTCTTCAGATTCATCGTACAATCGTTATGCAAATAAATACTGTAGCGTAGAGAGTGAACAAAAAAAAGAAGAGAAAGTGATATGGGCAAATGTGAAAGCGATATAATGAAACCAAATGAAAAACTTTAAAGAAAGAAAGAAGATTGATGGAGATATTAAAACGAAATAGGGAAAACTAAACAATGTCAAGGACACCATATTGAAAGACTAATGCTGCCAACTAAATACTTACAAGTACTTTGTGCTAAAGCTTGAAAATTTAAATTTTACAGTGCTCAAAAGTGCGGAATAAACATATCGTAAAGATTTTAAAGTACATTGTTTACCAACACTTCCTATATAGTGTACACCAGATATACCAAAACATAAAACTAGCTATTTATAATAATATTCACCCTAAATGGGAATTTCAGCTTTAGTCTACAAGAGTTTTTTCTAAACTATGTTTCGCGGGCCCCTAGCGTTCCGCAGGGCCTGAATAGGTGTTCAGCGAACAACTGGAATCATTAACTAGTAGGACGCTACGTGATTTAATCTGTTTTCTTAACTATTTGTTGTAGACAACTGGGAGCGATGTGGCTGAGTAGTAAAGCTTCCGAACCGAGTGGTCTCAGGTTCCAATCCTGGTGAAGACTGGGAATTTTAATTTCGGAAACCTTAGGGCGCCTCTGAGTTCACCCAGCTCTAATGAGTACCTTACCTTATTTGGGGAAAAGTGAAGGCGTTTGGTCGTTGTGCTGGCCACATGACACCCACGTTAACCGTGGGCCACATAAACAGATGGCCTTTACATCATCTTTCCCATAGATCGTAAGGTCTGAAAGAGGAACTAGAAAACTGTACAACTCATGTTTGAGAGCTATAAAAAGTGACGGATTTAGAGTTGGAAAGGTCCTCAGCCATTAGATATATGGGACTCTTTAAAGTCCAGGTGTTATATCTCAATGCTTAATATTTCTTGGGGGAGGGGGGCTCAGCTATATTCTATGCTGCCTGTAGGTCAATCCGGCCCTGGCTACAAAATTGATGACGACGTAGTCGATGGGTCGCAGCTCCAAACAGATAATCCAACCTTTCAAGAACATTTTTTTTTAAGAAAGCTAAAAACATTTTTAAGAGAGAAAAACATTTTTAAGAAAGCTAAAAACATTTTTTAAGAAAGATAAAAACATTTTTTAAGAAAGCTAAAATCATTTTTAAGAAAGCTAAAAACATTTTTTAAGAAAGCTAAAAACATTTTTTAAGAAAGCTAAAAACATTTTTTTTAAGAAAGCTAAAAACATTTTTTAAGAAAGCTAAAATCATTTTTAAGAAAGCTAAAAACATTTTTTAAGAAAGCTAAAAATATTTTTAAGAAAGCTAAAAACATTAAGAAAGCTAAAAACATTTTTTAAGAAAGCTAAAAACATTTTTTAAGAAAGCTAAAACATTTTTAAGCATTTTAAAAAATCCTTTAGGTCACGACTAAGACATTTGGCCATCACGGACAAGATACCAGAAACCAATCTCAAAAAACAAACAGAATTAAGTACGTCCTTCTTCCACTGACAATCAAATCATTCATTACAATCCAACTTTCTGATATAACGGTTAAGTGATACTGATATAGCTATCGTTATAGGTTTGGTTTAATGCACATATTGTCAGACGAATTCCCTCTAGGATACGAAACACAGTATTATTTTCATAAGTAACTCGATACAAAACTTTTAAATGAAGCTTGAAAAATTAACTTTTATTGACAACTAGCCAGATATGACCCGCTGCCTGCGGGCCATAGTTTGGGTAAATTTCTGATCTACTGGATTGAATTAAGATCGATGTCAAACTTGGAGAATGTTCCTTTCACATTTTTTTTTAAAATTTCGCCACGAAAATAAAAGTAGAGTGTGAAAACGGGTTTACCCATTCAGCCAACATATGCGTATCCAATATAAAATACTGTGAAAACGGATTTACCCGATTTGTTAAAAAGTTTAGTTCAGTATTAGATATACAATTAGGTACTCTTTGTCTATTTTTAATGTTCTACGGTTAGGAGACATTAAACATACACTATGATTTTGGCCATGCTCAAAGGAAGATTTATGCCAAGTTCTATAAAGATTGGTCAAACGGTTTGAATTTTATTCAAGACATACATACATACATACATACATACATACATACATACATACATACATACATACATACATACATACATACATACATATATACATAAGCCTTACTTTCTGGTTTTATACATTAAATTATATACAACTTTCAATTTTAATGTAGATATATGTAGAAACACAATAGAAATAAAAAGATGTGGAACCATTTAAAATATTCTTCAATTCACTTTAAGAAACTACAGTCAAACACATCGTTCTGTCTCTTGTCTCCGACAACCTTCCCCTTTCATCCAATCGTCTGCATCCACCCTACTAAAAGGTTACATCAGAATTCCTCAGCCAATGCAAACACGCAGACTCCATAACAATGTAATCTTCAAAATATTGTTTCGTTTAAATGGAACAAATGCGAAACAAAACAAAAATGTTGAAAATTTAAAGATACTTTGAAATATTAAAAGAAACATTGTACTTTTACGAGCCCATCTTGTGACGACACAAGAGGCCGGGATCGATATTAACCTTGACTTGAATGTATCGATACCGCATCTGCGGGTTAAAGTGAAACGGATCGAGTCCGAGCCGCCGCCATCTTGAAACACCGTGCCCTCTAACAAGGAACAGTAACTCTGCGCTAGTGCTAATTAAAATCTATTTCAGTGGCCTTTGCTAGGATGGACACTTCATGAAGAGAAATATACGGGGGCGGGAAAAGGGAGAAAATTCTTTCCCAGTTTTACAAAACAAAAATTTCACTCCCTTATCAATTACTATTATTATTATTAATCGTAAAATAAAATTTTAATATGATATTATAATCTTATCTTATATAAATTACAGACGCTACTTCAAACGAGAAGATAATTACGTCCAATGCATTTCTAGTTTGAATCTAATCATACATCTATGTACGTAAATCAAGGACTTAAAACTCCGCTAAGTCGTTAGTTTTCCTAGCTGAATCAGGCAACCCATCCCATGCTCTAATATATAACAATGGGAAACGTGGTCGAGAGGCCAAGTACGGTTGATCGCTTGAACTTGGCTTGGATACCTATGAAAGGGGGGGCTGGAGGTTAGACTCGAGAAGATATTGTGTTTACTGAGCGCCTCAAGGCAGCACCTTCTCTTAGATACACCCCTTCCACCCCTCCACTGGAGATCGGACCATAGCGCTCTGAGCATGAAAGTAAAAAACTATATAAGAAGCCCTTGTACGAATTTTACTTCTTTTGGCAAGATCGCCTGTAATTTATAAGATAATACTTATATTGACAAATATAATCTAAGTTGGTCTAGGTTCTGCCTTGCTTTTAACAAAACGTCCCAAATAAGTACTCGTTCGTAGATTAGAATGAAGTAACAGGCTTGTAGTTAAGTCTCTATTAATCAATTCTTCTTTAAAAACCTGCCTTTTTTAAACGGGCCCCCAAAGAAAGCTTATCACTTCCCCCCTTTTCATCAGTGGCGTAGCTGGGGTGGGGGAGGGGGGGGAGATGTGAAAATCCACCCGGGGCCCACTTGAGGGGGGCCTTCAATTAGTGTTTTTTTACCTTAAAAATTAAATATCACGCAAAATGCAGGGGCCCCAAAGAGGTCAACCCCCATCCCCCCCGGCCCCCAAACGATAGAAAGTTCCTAGCTACGCCCCTACTTTTCATTAATTCTCTTAATATTTAAATTATTAAAAAATAACTAAGATGTATTTTTGAAACCCTGCCCGACTGTGGTGTTAGACAGTATACCGGTACTTCACTGAAATAAAACGGTAGCCATGTCTACACAAAGGCTAAGATAACTGTAAAGCAATCAAAGAAAAAAAAATACACCGGAAGTTTATTATTTCGTTTAAATTATTCCCATTTTTTTGTTTTGGTCCAACTCGTGCATATTTAAAACAAAAACAAAAAATCAAACGGTGGCATGAGTTCTCGAGGCGCAGAAGTCAACACATTCACGCGCTCTCGCTCTCGTCTGCTTGTGTATCCCCTGGCTACCAGAGCCACGTCGCTTCGGAAGAAATCCACCAGATAATGGGACTATTCTCTAATCCTCCACGGTGCGCTCCCTTGAATAAAAACTTGATTCTTCTTAGCTTTCATTCTCTCCCCTGATCAGATTTTTTTTTTTCGTTTTAATTTGTTTTTTTCATTGTTATTTTTGGCAACGGCAGACATTTTAGATTGTTAGCACTAGAAGCTTCAGAAGAAGAAGAAGAAATAAAAACACTGAATGACGTCATCAATTTTTGTGCTTGCAAAGCAAAATAAATTTGTTATGAAATTCTATTTCGTAAGTAAATACTATAACATTAACAAAAAAGACTTAAGATAAGAGTTAGATCTATACGCTGTCACTTTGATTAGCACTTGTCAATGACCACACATAATACTGGGACATGGAGATTAGTACCTAGACAAATAAATATTTTAACTGGTCCAGGAGACAATGTTTACTCAATCAATTTAATATGTTATTGACAATTTTCGTGTATATATTTTCGCATATTTTAAGAACTTTTTCGTATATTTTGCGATTTCGGGAGATTTCCAGGAGCTCCTGGTAAATCGCCAGGAGGGCGCGGGAAATCTGTTTTAAGTTATAAAATGGTTTAATTAATTAATTTATGCACCTTGAATTAGCGCGGGTCTTAAGAAAGTGCGGGTCCTATGAAAGTGCGTGTCCTATGATAGTACTCCTGGTAAATCGACAGGAGGGCGCGGGAAATCTCTTTTAAGTTATACAATTGTTTAATTTAATAATTTCCACACTATGAAAGTGCGGGGCCTATGAAAAGTGCGGGGCCCACTGTGGTCGCATAGGTTGCAGGCGCCTAAGGCCGGCCCTGCAAAATAGCGGCGTATGCTACGCTGCTGGTCGACTAGTGTTATCTAAATCGATAGTGAAAAAGACTATGGCTGTAAAGGATTCTGTGAACAGTGCTTCCCCCCAATAGAAGACTTTTTATCTTCAGTTTTAAGACTAGAAAAACATAAAGGGTACTGAAAAACAAATCAACAAAAAAAAAAAAACAACAACAAAGCTTATACGAAGTGTATTGTGTCAATTAGTTTGGATCAGTCATGCCAAATCTACCTAGGTTTCATGAGTCCTCAAGGGGACTAATTAGACTTATACCATCACATCTGTCAAGTATGATTTCTTTTCCTTGTTCAAGATACCAAACAAAATAATTAATTTCCAATAGCCAATTAAATAATTTTTTTAATTTTCTTGTGTCGTCTGTTCAAAGAAATAATTGTGCAAAGTATCAGCTTGATCAAAGTTTGAGGTGTGGGAGAAATAGCGTGCACAAACTGTTTCTTAGACAGACAGACAGACAGACAGACTGGCTAGATATAAGTTTTTTAAAAACAAAAAGGCAGCTAACTAGTGGTATTAAGGAAGAATCGATACAAGGATCCACTATCATAGAATGAGATATTTTAAAAATTATTGGTCAATTTTTTTTTTAGTTGGCAATAGTGTTCAATTTAGCAATTTAGCTCATTGCCATTGTTTTGAAAATCTCCTATAACTATTTTTTTTTATTTCCAATCATTGTATTTTGTATGACTTCGTGGAAATCATAAAATATTATGACAGACGTGTCAGCATCGCTTTTAATATTTAAATTTACATTCTAGAAGTAATCGAATTCTATGACAAAACATGCAAAATGCACGCTTCTTTTGGCTGTTGAGAGGCTTTCATATGCGTTGTACTCGATACCAATACTGTTCTTCTTATATCAAGGGGCTTAGATCTTCTGAAATCACGTCATCTTTATTTCTAGTTGATTGTTTTGACAATTAATATTTATGTTTATTGGCTAACGGTGGGGCTGAGGGGGGTGAGTGAGTGGTAGCGCACTTGGCTTTCAAACCGGAGATCTCGGGTTCAAGTGTCGGTGAAGACTGGGATTTAGGATTTTGAGATTTTGGGGTTGGTTGTGCTGGCCAGATAACACCCTCGTTAGTCGCTGGCCATAGACACAGATAACCTTTATAAAGATGACCTTTGCATCGTCTGCCTTACAGATTGCAAGGTCTGAAGGGGCTACTTTACCTTATTTACTTTATATAAGGGATTCATTTATTTCGCTTGCGAAAGGCTAGCTCGGTCAATAGATAATTAGTAAACTTAAGGGTTTGTCTCGATATGAAGATTCTCAGGATTCCTGTGATGTCTTTTAATGTCTCGATAACTGTATTTACTGAAATCTATCCTTTCCACTCTTGTAATTATTTCAAGAATATAAATAGGTTTGGTTTGCTGTGAATAAATATCCCATAAGCAGCCCAATCTTACACACTACTCTCATCATTGCCAGCTGGCGCCATGCTCATTTGTTATGCTATTGTGATAATGAGTCATCTTGATTTGGTCGTTTTTGAAACGCCATAAGGTCTATTAGAAACAATGTTAATTTAATTTCGAATATATGCACATTGTTATAGATTATTTTCTCTATATACCATAAGTATTTATGATACTTTTCTGGTGTATACCTAATAGTATATTAAACGTGTGCATAATGTTAGCTGGCCCGTATGGGGGACGAACGTATGCCAAAAGCAGTCTTTTTTTGGTGAGTTAAAAGGCGGTCGACGTAACACAGGTGCCCCACCGTAACGCTTTAAAGACCAGCTTAAGCGCCAACTTGCCTTAGCTGACATAGAAGAGGGCACCTGGTTGCATGCGGCTTTAGAACCAGACAGCTGGAGGTCACTTACAAAGACGTGTGCTACACATTTGAGACCAAAAGAAAATCCGCTGCCGAGGACAGACGCAGACGGCGAAAAGAAAATATTAATCGACCACCGGTGGACAATGATTATGCTTGCCCTAGATGTGGCAAAAAAATGTAGTTTACAGCTGGGGCTGCGTAGCCACTGGAAATACTGCATTCTTCATTATTCTTGTGACTAGAACAAAAGTTTATTGTTATTATTAATGCTAGCTATGGATTTGTTTTTAAAGAGCCTTTGACGTAATTTTATGTTTGTTGATAGCGCATTATGAATGAACCTTTGTTTCAATGAAGCTATTACATTGATATGAAATCTCTTGATTTGAAATCTGTCGAGACTGACTTACCTTTTCAGGGCTTATTATAATATTTACATTTTCCTCTCTTTTTTCCACAGCGTCAGGTCATTGGTTTACCCGACACCCCCGTGGCGTTGACTGAGATCAACCTTGAGGATCTGATCCCCCGGTACGCTCCTCCCATCAAGCCAACGGGAACCCTAAAGATACAGCTGCTGTGGTCCCAGGAGAAGACAACTCTGACTGTGATTATTATAGAGGTAAGTGCGGTGAACCTAAGCCTTTTTATTAAAGACTGGACCAACTATGGACCACTAACTATGTGGGCAATCATGAACTAAGGACAGTTATCAAGCATAAATAGAACAAGCCGACCCGCGGCGTAGCATACGCCGCTATTTAGTGACGGTGAACACTTCCAGAAAGACACAGCTGTCCAAATAGGTCAGTCAGGAGAACGAGGAAGGTGCGGGTGCGGGAGGAGGGTTAGAGAGTCGGCGTGCCTGCGTTACTTGTTCTCCCCCTCCCCCTCTTTTTTCTCTGAGCCGCGCTATCTGTCGCCGCGAAAGTTACGTGGGGCAACTCCAGTCCAACTTGCAGAAATATCTTTCCACGACTTTTTTCATCGACGGTCAGAGAGTCGGCGTGCATGGTTGAGCGACTGCGAGAATAATATATACAGGTTGAAACGTTCAGTGCTGAAATGAAAGATAAACAGTCCAAAGCATCGTGATCTCTTGGGGGTTTCTCTGTATTTCACCAATTTTCATCATTATAACTCTAAAAATACAAGAAAGAAGGTGTTCGGAAAATAAAGAGCCGGCCGTGAAATTTATGAGTAAGAGAGACACTCATTCACGGGCTTAAATAAAAGTATGTTAAGTTGGTCATGAAAATGTTTATTATATTAAAAAAAAAGAAAAGAAAAGAAGGGTCTGTTCAGGCCATAATAAACTATATAAAACCTAGGAACAAATCAACGGGCGTAGCCGGTGCGTACTGCTAGTATGTATATATACAAACACACTTTTGAAATCTATTACTGATTTCTGAATTTTCAAGCATATTTTGTTTGTTTGTAAAATGTTTTACATGTTTCGTATGTTCCTTCAGAGTTGAAGATAGTTTACTTCCTAGTCCAAACCTCCCGCAGGACGACAGGGGATGGGAGCGTGCAGGGTTTGACCCCGAGACCATCGATAAATTCGAACGACAGTCCAGCGCGCAAACCGCACGACCAGGCAGCCATCCTGTAACAAAAAAAAACAACAAACAAACAAAAACTAATCGGAAAGAAAGAAATAAATGGAGTAAAATTGAATTAAAAAAAAAAAAAAGAAAGAAAGGCACACATACATCAATTTGTTTTTCTTCCTAAACTTGACACGGAAGACACAGCTGTTGTAAAGATTGTCCAGTCTTTGTCCATTTTTCGTCAAAGAAAATTTGCTATAAAAATGACGTCTTGCTGGGCATGCCATCTCAAATTAAAACAGAATGGACCAATGAGAATGCGAAGCTTGGGAGAAAGTAAAAAATATGGATCAAGAAAACAAGTGAACGAAATAAAAAAAAAAAAAAAAGATAAATGTTCGGCAGACGTGATCAAGTGCATTCTGGGAACATTATATTCTCATGTTCGCATTTAGTTGTGTATTTGTGTGTCCGTGTGTGCTTATAGCTTCACGTCTGCTGATTCAAGGAGGCACGAGTCTCAGGATAATGCAACGCGGACATCTGTTGTCTGTTGAAAGGTGGAGATTTATTACTATTAAAGTCATTTTGACAATGCAAATTTATGACCCCGAACTTGAAATGTAGAAAAAAAAATGGCTTTAAGACATTTATTTTAAAAGTTAAAATTATTCCAGAGAATGTATAACTTTTGAACCTCGTCAAGATAGACGGCACATAAGGAGGACCCCTTTATTGTGTATGATGGCCTTTATGTAGGACACTTTGAGTTAGTCTGTTTAAATATTTGTGACTTTATTCATTTAGACCCTCTCATTTAAAATGAATGTTAGCTTTTTTATAATAGCGCTACTTTCATGCTTATAGCATGCTCAAAGCGCTATGGTCCAATCTCATTTGTGGACCAGTAGGGGGAGGGGGTGTCTGTGAGAAGGTTTTCAGTGCGGCCTTTAAGCAGCTCAGTAAACACAACTGTGCTCGAGTTGGGTGTCGAACCTCGAGCCCCGTTAATAGGTAGCCAAGCCAAGTTCAAGCATCCACGAAAGAATTAAAGAAATAAAGAAGAAAGTGAACACACAAAAAAAAACAAGATTACAAAGAGAGTTTGTGTTGCCACACAAACTCAGAGGCGGCCCCCGTGGGAGACGGATCCCTGTCGAATCCGCATATTCGCTGGTCGACTGAGGATGGCATTGAGCAGGGTATGAAACCGAGACCGTAGAGATAATCAGTCCTGCGCGCTAACCACCCGACCAGGCATTGCTCTTTATCTAATTACAAACTGGTTACAAACTAACAGCCTACTATTGATAATATACCTACACATTACGGAATGGCAACTACCGGATATGTACAATATGTCAGAAGAGCGATTTTAGATAATTTTTTTGGTATTGAGCATTTTCTTTTAAATGGAACTAGAATGAGGATGTAAATCTACCTAAATTAAACTACTAATTTAGCACTCTCAATATCTATATCTACTAGATCTAGATCTAAAATATATATTTGGGATAATGTAGATGTAATTTAGATAAGATTTTTATTTTAAAAAACACTAGATAATCAATTAATAGACTAATTGCAATATGAAATATAATAGTAGATTAGTTTTAGTATTTTATAATATTGCAATATTGACATATTGACAATCTAGACTTTAGAAGTAAAAATCTACACTTTAAGCCTAAAATTAAAATTATAGATCTTAATCTAGTCTAAATCGGCTTTTAGAAAACCAAAAGTAACCGTTGCACCTAAAGTTTTCAAGCCGCATTTAATGATGAAATAACATTTTTCATACTTCTTCTAGTTTTTGAGATCTGAGTGTGACAGACGGACAGACAGACAGACGGACAGACGGACATTTTGCACAAACCTAATAGCGGCTATTTCCCTTTTACGGGGGCCGGTTAAAAAAGAACAGCTCGAAGGGGCTTGCAAGGGCCATTTTCACAGTAACTTGCAGTAATCATTTTCACAGTGAAGTAAATTAAAGTTTCCAGAAAGACCTTGCAACATATTGGGCAGATGATGTAAAGCTCATCCTCATCCATCTTCACAGTAACTCGCTGTAACAACTTTCACAGTAACTCGCAGTAACCATTTCCCAGTAACTCACAGTAACCATTTCCCAGTAACTCGCAGTAACCATTTTCACAATAAATAACTCACAGTAACTATCTTCACAGTAACTCTCAGTAAACATTTCCACATTAACTCGCAGTAAACATTGTCACAGTAACTGCAGTAACCATTTTTACAGTAACTTGCAGTAACCAATTTTTAACAGCAACTCACAGTAACCCATTTTGCAGCACGGAAAAGTCTCACGTTATAGAAATAAGTGGTCTAGAAACCAACCAAGGAACACGTTGATTAGAAACCCAGAATAACCTAGGTTTTGAACTGCTGCCTTTCAGGTAGACGAAATCACACACATACAAATTCGACTTGCACACTTTTCATTTGTACACATCGATCTATCTACGCATTGAGAACGCGAGACAGACAGTGCTGTAAAGTTGAATGTAACGTGACCTTTAGAAATAATATCAGCAGAACTGACCTAGACATTGGAGGCAAAGCTCATAAATATTCATGCAGCACATCGTTGTATCTCAATGTCCGGGGATTTTTTTTTCTGATCCAAGAGGAGAGAATCTAAAACAAAATGAAAACAAAAAAACAACAACTTCTGAGATGTGCACAAAGGTGATGTCAAAGTGATGTCATGTATACAAATGTGATGTTTGAGTGATGTCATGTATATAAACGTGATGTCTGAATGATGTCATGTATACAAAGGTGATGTTTGAATGATGTCATGTATACAAAGATGATGTTTGAATTCTGTCTTGTATACAAATGTGATGTCTGTATGATATTATTTATACAAATGTGATGTCTGAATGATGTCGTGTATACAAAGGTGATGTTTCAGTGATGTTATGTATACAAATGTGATGTCTGAGTGATGTCTGAGTGATGTCATGTATTTCATTTATCTGATGTTTGACTGATGTCATGTATATAAATGTGATGTTTGAGTCATGTCTTGAAAGAAAATGGGGTGTTTTAGTGGTGTCATGTGTAGAAATGTGATGTTTGAGAAATGTTATGTATATAAATGCAATGATTTAATGTTTAATGTGTGCATTTGTGATGTTTGAGTGATGTTAGGTATACAAACGTGATGTTTGAGTTATGTCATGTAAAAAAAGTGTGATTTTTAAGTGATGTCAAGTGTACATGTGTAATTTTAAGTGATGTCATTTGATAAGGATAAATGAGTGACTGTGTGTCGCACGCATGTGTGTGAGTTTGTGTGTGTGTGCCTGTGGTGTATGTGTGTACAACCGATAAATCGTACAATAAAAAAATCTACATTGTATGGAGTATATTGAGATCCAACACATGCAATTATCTTTTTTTTCCAAATTTAATGTCTATAATTCCAAGCCTGTTCACATTAGGGGTAAAAAAAATCCACCCGAAATCGGACACTTTATAAAGCTAAGAAAATAATTGTGTTAATAATTTTAAAGAATCCTTTGTACGCCCGGGGAGCTAGCAACGACATTTACTCCCTCTTCGCCCCTCTTCTCTATGTGTTCCCTGCTGTTCTGTTGCACAACTTTAGCCCTTAGTTTTAATTTCTTTTATTCCCCCCCCCCCCCCCGCATAATCCGATTCGGACAAGACTGGCTTAGACCGTGACCTGTGTGAGGTTGAGTCGGTGTTTGCACAGACCAGCACTGTCCTAAGCTTCATAGAGCGTGACCTGGTTCTGGGACTTGATGATCCAGAGATGTTCTCATGTTTCTACTGATACTATCAGTCCTTCAAATGATCCCCTTCCCCCCCCTCCACACATCTCCCCCTTTTTTCCTGGTCCACCCCGTGAAACTGGTCAAGCCTGTTGACCTTCCAAGTTGTGTTGCGGCGGAAATGGAAGCTATTTATAGATCTCTGCTGTCGCGATTGACACGAGATTATAAGTACACGCTTGACGAGATTTTAATGGGACATCACTCTTCTTGCAGGAACAAAAAAAACAACAACACAAATTGTGTTCGTCAGTATGTCTGTCAATTTGTTTGTCGGTACTTCTGTCTTTATGTCTGTCAGTAACCGTCAGTGTATTTTTCAGTAAGTTTATCAGTGTGCTTATTAGCTTGTATGTCAGTTTATATGTCGTTTATGTCTGAAGTTATTATTGTTATTCTGTGATTTGGTTGTGCTTATTAGCTTGTATGTCAGTTTATATGTCGTTTATGTCTGACGTTATTATTGTTGGGTTAGGTTGTATCTCTCAGCATGTGCGTTAGTTATTTGATCAGTCTGTTTGTCTCTGTATCCTCCTTCCTCGCTAACTCTTCTGTTATGTCGCTAGACATTACAACCAAATCACAGAACTGATCTGTTGATTTTGAATCATTGAAATCACTCCCGCGGCCTAAGTAGGGGAGAAGGGCTTCGGCCACATGGTATAACAGCGGTCTGCCAGTAAGTGAGTTAGAGGGTCGAAAACAAAATATGTGCCTGAGTGTGTCAGTGCGTGTTCGCTGCGTGTGAGTGATGATTAAAATAGCCTGGAACTGTTGCCTGAACGTGCTGTCATCATCGTTAAGTCTAACGCCCGCCCCCCCCCCCGGGGCAACGGTCATCAAACAACTCTGCCTTCTCTCCTCTCCCCTTACACTAGATTTAACAGCGGTTCTCAACCTTTAATGCTCGGCGACCCCTTTTTACAATCCCCAACTCTGCGCGACCCCCCCACACACACACCAGGGCCGGCCCTAGCATTTGCGGGCTCTATGCGAAACGGATCGCGCGGGGCCTTGTCTGGGTAGGGATAAGCATGATGTCAAAATTATTTTTTTTTTGAATTAGAAAATAGGCCTACTTTAGTCTTTGCAATAAATTTTTATCAAATGAAAGCTCAAAATGCCACTTTTTACTTATTGGCACCCCAAAATGTCAATTTCGTCTATTCTTCAGGAGATTTATAATAAATTTAAAAAAAGTTCAGGACTTTAGCGTATATTTTGCCTTTTAATGAGATTTCCTGGAGGCTCTGGAAAATCAGGAGGTCGCGAAACCCCTGCTATTTTATATACGTTATAATGGTTTAATTTAATAATGTACACTTAGAATTAGCGCTAGGCGTATGAAAGCGCGGGGCCCACTGCGACCGCATAGGCTGCAGTGGCCTAAGGTGTGGCCTGCCACACACACACACATATACAGCAATAGAAGAGAAGACAATTTTCGATGGTCTTAGGCGACCCCTGGCAAATCGTGATTCGACCCCCAAGGGGGTCGCGACTCACAGGTTGAGAACCCCTGCACTAGAACGACCAGAGGTGAAATAGTCTCCCTTGAGGTCAGGACGTCTGCTGGTGACATCACAAGGGCTTCTTCCAGGACTCAGCTAGTTGTACACATTTTGACTGAAAACTACGACAGAAATCGTTTTGGTTAACGCTCTACATTTGAGAATTTAGTCGTTGGTAATTTATGAGACCTTAAATGTCTAAATAGGAAGGAATGCACAGAAGTGGCGCTGAATCGGGCGCCGAAAATTACAGAAAGCAAGGAAGAAGGGAGATAAGTGGTGACTTCTCTAAACACTTCAGAACATAAGTTGAAGCTAAAAATACTGCAAAAAGTGTATCAAATGTCTTTTTTAAAATTGCTTTAAGCGACCTTTACCTTCACCCATCCCTTAGTGACGCCTTAGTCTGTTGTACCGTTGGGGGCGCCACACAAGATCTGTACACTATCTTTCTTCATTCCTGTCTGTCCTGCGGCGACTTTGTCTTGGATAGAATTTCATTTAATGACAGGTCTGTTCATTCTTTTGATGCTGTCGTTCGATCACTTCCCATGTCTTCCTCTTTCTATTCTTTTTCCTGTTACTGTTCCCTGTAGGAAGGTCTTTGCGAGCCCTTAGGACCTTGCAATGTGGCCATAGAGTTTGAGTTTACGTTTTATTAAACGGGGTTAGCACATGGGGGCTGAGCGGTAAAGCGCTTGACTCCCGAACCGAAGGTCCCGGGTTCGAATCCCGGTGAAGACTGGGATTTTCATTTCGGGATCTTTGGGTGCCTCTGAGTCCACCAAGCTCTAAATGGGTACCTGACATTAGTTGCGGAAAAGTAAAGGCGGTTGGTCGTTGTGCTGGCCACATGACACCCTCGTTAACCGTAGGCCACAGAAACAGATGACCTTTACATCATCTGCCCTATAGACCACAAGGTCTGAAAGGGGGACTTTACTTACTTTATTATTTTTTAGCACATGGTTGTGTAATATGCGCTCTAGATTATCGACTCAATGGTCCCGGGTTTGATCCCCAGGCAGTTTGGGTAGGGATACGGATAGTAAGTGACAATTAAGAGTTTGTATTAGAAAATAAATTCGTCTTTGCATTTTGTTCATTCTTTCCTACCAACAGAATTACTTTACGAGGCGCGAGAAGCTTATTTCATCATATCCACAATTACGGGTATTGCATAATGCGTTTTGTTTTTTATCGCGCGTAGGATTGGCGTTTGCCATATGGAATGACACCCCTAAATGACATTTTTTGTCTATATATTTCAGGAGATTTGTTATGAGTTTTCTAAAGATTTTAATAATTTCCAGATATTTCCAGGACTTTTTCGTATATTTTGCAATTTCAAGAGATTTCCAGGAGCTCCTGGTAAATCAGGAGGCCGCGGGAAAGCTGTGATTAAATTTGGTCACATTAATTAAATTGGGTCTACTTCAATTTGCTTTGGCCAGATAAGAAGTTGGTGATAGTTGGTGATACTTTCCACTATCAGAAAAAGAGTATACACAATGAACTGAAAAAGCAAAAAACAACATACAAAAAAAAAACGCTGGGTTTTTATTTTTTGTATTTTTGACTTCATGTGACGCTTACTTTTAATAACCTGGTCACATCCTTTCTCTGTCTCTCTCTTTCTCTGTCTCTCTCTTTCTCTGTCTCTCTCTTTCTCTGTCTCTCTCTGTCTGTGTCTTTCTCTCTGTGTCTCTTTTTGTGTGTCTATCTCTTTGTCTCTATCCGTCTCTGTGCTTTGCCTGTCTCTCTTTTGTCTCTCTCCTAGTCTCTCTCTCTCTGACTCTCTCTTTGCCTCCTACGGTCTATGTGCGTTTGTATGTGTCTCTTTCTTCTCTCGCTCTCTCTCTCTCTCTCTCTCTCTCTCGCTCTCTCTCTCTCGCTCTCTCTCTCTCTCTCTCTCGCTCTCTCTGTCTCTCCCTCAAAATATCTCAGTCTATCTCTAGGTCGCTCTCTCTTGCCTCTCTACCCATCCCTCTTGTCTCTCTCACTCTATCTCTCTCTATCTCTCTCAGTTTATATCTCTCCCTTTCTCCCCCCCCCAACCCCTACACACGTTATTCTATCGCCCATATTGCCATGACAACTTGATGCCAGTGCCACCTCTGACGCAATGCCTTTATTTTTATCTCCAGGCTCAAGGACTCATCATTCCCGGAGTTCCCAAGGACGTAGAGGTCAATCCATATGTCAAGGCCTTCTTAGTGCCAGGTCGAGCTTTCAAGTACAGAACCAAAACCCTGAGGAATACAAGGGTAGGTAGGGGGCCTACATCTGAGTAGTTCAATACTATTGAGTCATTGCCAGTTCAGTACCATTAAGTCATTGCCAGTTCAGTACCATTGAGTCATTGCCAGTTCAGTACCATTGAGTCATTGCCAGTTCAGTACTATTGAGTCATTGCCAGTTCAGTACCATTGAGTCATTGCCAGTTCAGTACCATTGAGTCTTTGCCAGTTCAGTACTATTGAGTCATTGCCAGTTCAGTACCATTGAGTCATTGCCAGTTCAGTACTATTGAGTCATTACCAGTTCAGTACCACTGAGTCATTGCCAGTTCAGTACCATTGAGTCATTGCCAGTTCAGTACCATTAAGTTATTACCAGTTCAGTACTATTGAGTCATTGCCAGTTCAGTACCATTGAGTCATAACCAGTTCAGAACCATTGAGTCATTGCCAGTTCAGTACCATTGAGTCATTGCCAGTTCAGTACTATTGAGTCATTGCCAGTTCAGTACCACTGAGTCATTGCCAGTTAAGTACCATTGAGTCATTGCCAGTTCAGTACCATTGAGTCATTACCAGTTCAGTACCACTGAGTCATTGCCAGTTCAGTACCATTGAGTCATTGCCAGTCCAGTACCATTAAGTTATTACCAGTTCAGTACTATTGAGTCATTGCCAGTTCAGTACCATTGAGTCATTGCCAGTTCAGTACCATTGAGTCATTGCCAGTTCAGTACTATTGAGTCATTGCCAGTTCAGTACCACTTAGTCATTGCCAGTTCAGTACCATTGAGTCATTGCCAGTTCAGTACCATTGAGTCATTACCAGTTCAGTACCACTGAGTCATTGCCAGTTCAGTACCATTGAGTCATTGCCAGTTCAATAACACTGAGTCATTACCAGTTTAATACTATCGAGTCATTGCCAGTTCAATACTATTGAGTCATTGCCAGTTCAATACCATTGAGTCATTGCCAGTTCAATACGATTGAGTCATTGCCAGTTCAATACCATTCAGTCATTACCAGTTCAGTACCATTGAGTCATTGCCAGTTCAATACCATTAAGTCATTGCCAGTTCAGTACTATTGAGTCATTGCCAGTTCAGTACCATTGAGTCATTGCCAGTTCAGTACCATTGAGTCATTGCCAGTTCAGTACCATTGAGTCATTGCCAGTTCAGTACTATTGAGTCATTGCCAGTTCAGTACCACTGAGTCATTGCCAGTTCAATACCATTGAGTCATTTCCAGTTCAATACTATTGAGTCATTGCCAAATGCAAACTTTCTTTGCGCCACTGTGTAATGTGTACTTCTGGACATTGAGCAAAGGATGGCCTTTGCGACCCCCAAAGATCTTGTTATATGGCCATAGATTTTTAGCTTGCATTTTTTTTACCATAGTTAGCAGGTCATCATGGGGTCCAATCGCTGCAGTAACCCTGTCTCTAATCTCTTGGTTTGTGATGTGGTCTTTGAATGTGATACCAAGGATCCTTCTGTAGCATCTCAATTCCATTGCTAGGATCCTCCTCTCTAGCTCTGCAGTCAGCGTCCAAGACTTACAAGCATATAAGAATTCGACCATGACCAGGGTGCACAGTATATTTGTTACTAAATAACTAGTCAACTTAACAATGTTTGTACCTCTCCACCTTTTTTATCACACACTTTTCATCACATAAAAAACAAAAAACATAAATATGATCATTTAACATTCGCCCTATTCAGAAATTATTAGAACTTACAAATAAAAACCTATTTAAAAAATGCCCACAAAAGAGGCTTATAAAGCCCCAAAAAGAGGCCCAAGGATTCCTATGATGATAAAGCTAAAATTGAATAGCGCAAATTCTGAGGAAAAAAAATAATAAATAAATAATAACTATATCGTGCACCCTTGAATAAAAAAAAATAAAAAAGAGACATACTTTCGATGGGGTGTTGCTCAATTGTAATTATTTGTTGTTGTTCATTGTTATTAATAAGATTTTGAAGCAAATTATTTAAATTGTATTTTTGGGGTAGAGGATACTTGTATCAATTTTCTGTCTCTAGTGGTTTCAATGGTTAGGCAGTATGTCTTTGATATTAAATAATATTTCTATTACTATTATTATATTTTATGGTTAATGGTTATGGTTATTTTATGATTTAATACTTGTGAATTATTAGAACTAAAAATAAAAACCTATTTAAAAAAAAAAGGCCACAAAAGAGGCACATAAAACCCCCAAAAATGGCTGCCTGGTCGTGCGGTTTTCGCGCTGGACTGTCGTTCAGATTTATCAATGGTCCAGGGTTCAAACCCTGCCCGCTCCGATCCCCCGTCGTCCTGCGGGAGGTTTGGACTAGGAAGTAATTATCTTCATCTTTGAAGGAACATCCGAAACATGTAAAACATTTTACAAACAAACAAAAAAGAGGCAAAGAAAAGAGGCCTAAGGCCCAAGGATTCCTATGACGATAAAGCTAAAATTGAATAACGCAAATTCTGAGGTTTTCTTTAAAAAAAAAAGTCAAGTGGCTAACTAGCGGCCAGGGCTGTATTTAGACTTGAAAAGGCTCAAAGCTATTTGAGATATGCACCTTCTTAAAGACTCTTATAAGAGCAAATATCTTATGTCTTGTGGATCGTAAGCTATATCGTATGTTGCCTATAGCTAAATCCAGCCATGCCTGCGATGCACAATGTCTTACAATTATAATCGCCACCCTGGACAAACATTAAAACAGACATGACACCAGAGGAAAAAAAAAAAAAAACAACTTTTCATCATATGCACTGTGCAGTATCTCTACATTTTATTTACGAATAATATGCCTCATAAAACCAAATTGTTTTATTTTAGGAAGGGTTTTGAAAACATGAATATTTCTATTTTTTTTCAGGACCCTCTGTTTCTGGAAAAGTTTGTCATCAAGGATCTACCCGTAGGAGGAGGCGAAGAAAATGAAGATGGCGCCCTGGAGTTTCAGGTTTACTCGTCACACCACGTGAGCAGGCGCCATCTGGTGGGCGTAGCCTCCATCCGGCTGATTGACGTGGATAAGCTGACCTCGGGTCAGGTTGAGCTGCTGGTGACCCCACAAACTGTTTACAGGGTGAGTAAATCCATGCTGTGGCAGTTGACCTCTGTCTACACCTGACTTTTGTCTACATCGGACCCCTGTCTTCAACTGACCTCTGTCTACATATGTTACCTCTTAGTCTACATCTGACCTTTGTGTCTACACTTGACCTTTTTGACTACACTTGACATTCTGTGTCTACACCAGATCAATGTGACTAAATCTGACCTTTGTGTCTACATTTGACCTTTTTGACATTCTGTGTCTACACCTGATCTATGTGACTAAATCTGACCTTTGCGTCTACATTTGATCTTTGGGACTTTACCGACCTCGGTCTCTGTCTCTTCATCCTATGACGTCTGTGTCTAATCTGACCTATACGTTTACTTTTGACCCCTGTGTGAATGCCTGACCTTTGTATCTACAACTGACCCCTGTGTCTGTAGATCAGTACTTACATCTGATCTATCTGGCTCCAAACGTTGGGTTAGGACAGGGGTTCTCAACCTGTGGGTCGCGACCCCCTTGGGGGTCGATTGACGATTTGCCAGGGGTCACCTAAGACCATCGAAAATATGGATTGTTATTGTCTACTCTTCTATTGCTGTATGTGTGTTTTGGGGGGGAGGGTCGGGGCAGAGTGTGGAATTGTAAAAAGGGGTCACCGAGCTTAAAAGGTTGAGATCCGCTGGGTTATATAGTGAATGCCGCTTCGTGTACACTATAAGTACTTTTATTCTCAGTACTACATGTGTATACATAGTCCAACTATGATTGAGTGTTTTAATAATGCATTTCTCAGGTTTCTGTGTGATTATAAAAATTGACTTCAAACTAAATAAATCACAAAACAGCTACACGAAAAAATAAATATTCTTCAATTAATAAACCCAATTAGAATAACTAAACAAAATTAGAATAAAAAAATATCTTTTTAAAATTATTCTACATGTACCGACTATGAGATTATCTCCCTTGTATAATATTTGACTCTTCTAATACGTATTAGCAGCTGCTCCCGGTTTTTCTGTGCTCTGTCCGCCTGTAGTTTCATTGTACTGTGTACTAGGAAAGTTATCGAAAATAAGTTTTTGCCCAATTTTGTGGCTTACAAAGTTAATGTGCTAGGGCGATTTTTATCTCCAAAAAAAATGAGTGGTCTTTTTTTTAATTAGTGGGGCTAGCATTTTTTAAAAATAAAAGAATGTACCTCTTTTAAAACAATGGATAAATGTATTTTTATTTGCGAACATTTATACATATAATATTGTTAATGCAGAAAATGTCATAATTAACAAAATAAATAAATATACTTTACTTCTTATATAAATAAAAGTAATATATTTAAAATGCATTTTGTTTTATTTTCCTATTATTTTTATTAGCTAAGAATTTAGAGCTAGACTCTTCCCAAAACATGCCTATGATGGGCAAATTATTATTTAATAGGATGATTAATGGATGACACTTATAACAATGCCAGCAATTATTCTGACTGCAAATAATGCAGAAACATTATTTCGTCACGTTTTTTTTTTATATAATCAATTAAATCAAGACTACGTCTGGCCCATGAGAATCTGACGGGAGCCGCCTTTGAGTTTGCGTGATAACACAAACTCTATGTATTATTGTTAAGTATTAAGAATGCATTATAGCCTTTTCTGTTACAGTGTGTTGTGAGGCGTCCCCAAGCTTAAACTTATTCATTTTATTCATCGGGAATTTCCGCAGGGCCCATGACTATTGATCAATGCAAGTGACCAAACTTTGTCAATTCCGTGAACGATTGAGGGTGTCATACAGTTTATATATATATATATATATATATATATATATATATATATATATATATATATATCTTTCACTTTTCGTGTTTCTAGCTAACTTCGCTGTTATGACCTCTCTATTGACCTTTTTTGTCACTTCCTGTCGATCAGACGATTTCCGATTCCAACCAACAAGACTGGAGCGGTCTCGGTCATCCCGGTTTCTTGACCCCTCGATTGTCACTTTACGAACCAACTGCTTATCCTGTGACGGTGACCCTTGCACGACTATTCTGTTCACGTGCGCTTTCAGTCTCGATCTGCTAGGGAGCGAGACAGGTTCAAGGTCGAATCGATAATTACCCAGAAAGTGGGGAAATACTCAAATGGAATTACAAAGGATTATGGGATTGGTTGGTAAGGACTACGTCATAGGCGAATTATTACAATTAGTTATGAATATTGTTATAGTTGTTACTGTAATTATGTAATTGTTCAAGATGTGTGATGCGTGGTCGAGTGGTATAAACCTCTTGGCTACCTATCAAGGGGTCTTGAGTTTGAATTCCGACTTAGCTGAGTTGTGTTTGCTAAGTGCTTCATTAGTACGCAACGGACATGTATATATTGCTGTCTAGACGGTAAAGTAAAGTCTGTAATAAATACGGTAAATGATATATGAATAAAAACACATCAAAATTTCCCTTTGGGATAGAAGCAAGCACAGTTTCTATGGTGCAAGTTAAAAGGGCTTCAATGAGGTAGTTACACACATGGACATACAGTTACACAGATGGACGTACCTTGAGATCAGTATATTGACATCAGTCTCGGGGAGATGTGACAACTAGTACAAAAAATCTTTAAAGTTGCTTCGGCTGGTATCAAACTATCAATCCTTGTCTTTCTTGGCTTCCTTCTGATTAGTAAGCATCGTTCGACATTATCACATATAGCACAACAACCAGCTAAGTTTACTTCTACAGACATATGTCAAGGATTCATTAGAGCTGGGTGGACAAAGAGATGTCCTAAAAAAAAAAAAAAACCGAAATTCAAAATCCTAGTTTTCACCGGTATTTAAATTCGGGATCTCTCGTTTTTTGAACGCCACCTAGCCACGCGAAACTACACACCGAGTAATGTTTTGAACAGGACACATCAAAGGACACATCAAAAGACACACATCAAAAGACACACATCAAAAGACACAAACACAATAGAGAACGAAAGCCTCCTTTTTTTTTAGCAGTTCAGAGAAGGATAACAAAATATTTACTCGGATATCGGATTCATCGATCTGTACTAGTGATCAGCCTACTTCAGAATGAGACCCGAAGATAAAGCTATACGAACACGAAAAAAGGGCCCACAACTTTATGTCTATTACTGATCCATAGATTCTAGACTCTAGAAGTTTGTTTCAGAGTATTTTTAACTCTCTAGCACAGTGATGCTAAAAATACGGCCCGAGGGCTAGATCCGGCCCGCGACGCGGTTTATCCGGCCCGACGAAACATCGGCACAAAGTGTAGAAAATCCCTCCCCCCCTTTCCAAAAAAAAAATGCTGAAAAATGTATTTCATCCACGTCAAGGTCCTCACTTTTCTCTGATTGGTTGGTACCATAACCTTTAACATCTGTACGTCAACGAAATCAAAGACTCGGTAAATACACTCTCATTGAAATCTAGCAGAAGTGAAAGAATCTTAACATTTTTTGTGGAACATGATAATAAGCCAACACATTTGTTTTGTAAAGAAGTGTGTCTATTTAAAAAACAACAACATATAAGCGGCATTATAATACAAATATTTTTGGTTTGAGTCGCAAATAAAAGATCGTTAAGCTACGCCTCAATATTAAAGGATCGATGGGAATATTTACCAAAAAGAGACAAGAAATTGAGTCGGCTATCTAGCTATCTTGATGCTTTCATTTTAAGTAATGAAGCCGTTTTTCGAGAAGCGTAAAAAAAAAAAAAAAGATAACTTTCCTATATCCCATTATATTTATGTAAGTAGGCCTGGTCGTGCGGTTTGCACGCTGGACTGTCGTTCAGATTTATCGATGGTCCCGGGTTCAAACCCTGCCCGCTCCCATCCCCCGTCGTCCTGCGGGAGGTTTGGACTAGGAAGTAATTATCTTCAACTATGAAGGAACATCCGAAACATGTAAAACAACAAACATTTTACTAGATCTACAGGTTTCTAATAAAATTGTTTCAGGTCAATTTCATTTTTTGGTCATGTGACCCGCGACACGAATGTAGGAAATTACTATCCCCTTCAAGTCGAATTGGGGTTGGGCATCACCTGCCCTACCACGTTTGTTTGTTCTGAATCAAATAAGCGAATGAAATATTCCTAAAAATAATTATCGTTCTTGACATTGAATGTAAACTTTTATTTTACTTTTTTAAAAACACTACTTTGAATAGCCCGCCAGTTAATAGAATTAATATCCTACTTTTGTATGACTGGCTACCTGATGGCGTGGCCTTCGCACAATGGTTACTGGTTTGACGTCTGCCCGCCTCCTTCCCACCGTCCTATTGGAGGTTTGGGGTTTTCCCGCCGTTATCTTCATGTCAAAGATTTCATTTCTAAAGGAACTTCCGAAAACAAACACTAAAGCAGACCAGTTTCTTTCTGGTCCTACACTTGCACGTTTCTTGTCCTATATTTCTTGTCATGTGGTAGCACTTTTCTTGTCCTATATTTCTTGTCATGTGGTAGCACTTTTCTTGTCCTATATTTCTTGTCCTGTGGTAGCACTTTTCTTGTCCTATATTTCTTGTCATGTGGTAGCACTTTTCTTGTCCTATATTTCTTGTCCTGTGGTAGCACTTTTCTTGTCCTATATTTCTTGTCATGTGGTCGCACTTTTCTTGTCCTATATTTCTTGTCCTGTGGTAGCACTTTTCTTGTCCTATATTTCTTGTCCTATGGTAGCACTTTTTTAGCCCGACATTTTGTACTTTAAATGTCAGAGATATATGGAATAGTAGATAGTGAAATGAAACAATATATATATATATATATACAGAAAGATCTATAAGAAGTTAATCAGATTAGAATTTCTGCTTCTGACCGAAAGGGAAATCTATCTATCTATCTATCTAACTATCTGTCTAACTATCTGTCTGTCTGTCTGTCTATCTATCTATCTATCTATCTATCTATCTATCTATCTATCTATCTATCTATCTAACTATCTATCTATCTGTCTGTCTGTCTGTCTGTCTGTCTGTCTGTCTGTCTGTCTGTCTATCTATCTATCTATCTATCTATCTATCTATCTATCTATCTATCTATCTATCTATCTATCTATCTATCTGTCTGTCTGTCTGTCTGTCTGTCTGTCTGTCTGTCTATCTATCTATCTATCTATCTATCTATCTAACTATCTATCTATCTATCTATCTATCTATCTATCTATTTATCTATCTATCTATCTATCTGTCTGTCTGTCTGTCTGTCTGTCTGTCTGTCTGTCTGTCTGTCTGTCTATCTATCTATCTATCTATCTATCTATCTATCTGTCTGTCTGTCTGTCTGTCTGTCTATCTATCTATCTATCTATCTATCTTCTGTATATCTATTTATTTATATTATATATTATGGCAGAACCAGCGACACTGCTGACCTCAAGGTGTATCGGACATTGGCCGTTCCTTTCGACACATCAGCTGCATGCTGTGTGGGAACATCTTTCCGATCCTATATTAACCCATAGTCGCTCTACGACTGAAGGAGGCCAACTACTATAACTATTGATCTAACCATTCTAACGGGTTCAGTGAAAGGGGCAAACTTGCTATTTGCATTTATCCAGACGATATTTTCTTTGTTTCGTTAAATTTTTCCTACGCTCTGCCTCGCTGTGAATGTGCGACACAGCTCACGGGAAAGAATGCCCACTGACCACAGCCTGGTGTGTCACTCTGACACTGAAGGTCTGTGACAATGGCACAGCAAACTCGGTGACAGCCACGAAGTGTCACGCTAGGAGCTGGGGACACTGACACAACGCCAGGACCTGTCTAGAAATCAATAATCTGCAATTATCACTGACTACAAGAGAGAGAGAGAGAGAGAAAGAGTGAGAGAGAGAGAGAGAGAGAAGGGGAGGTGAATAAAGAAACAAGAAACGAGACAGAAAAGAGATGAAGAAGATGAAACAGAATTTCGGGTTTAAAGAAAATTGAGAGAAGTGAAAAAAAATGTAAAAAAAAGAAGGGAAATAACAAACAAGACAGAGATAGTCTTTGTAAAGAAATTAATTCCCCTTGTCATGCTATAAATTCCCGAGTCTAAGCCTTGCGGACGGCCATAGAAAGGCACCCTGATTTTAAAGGTCTGTTGCCTGTTTAGGATTGGGGGTGAGGGGGGGGCGGCTTCATCTTTCCACTTTAGTAGAAGGCTGGAACCTTGCTGATGTCCTTGAAGTCACGAATTTAAGATTGTGCCAATCAGCACACACTACATGCCCACCAAAAAGAGTTTCTAATTTCACTCAATGAATTATGACAGAGCACAAAGGATTAAAACACTAATGAGACCGGAAGCATGCCTCGTTTTGGAATTAGATGAAAGTGCAGACACAGAAGCCCATAGCATGAAAGCGCGGGAAAAATAAAAAGTAGGCGATATTTCCGAAACAATAAAAAAAAAAAGCATGTGTCGTACGGCAATCCATTTGGATCGCAATTCAATTTCGATGCCTGTAGCCAAGTGTGGCTGCAGAAGTGACATCACATATTCTCTTCCTCTTCCTGTTATCATGATCTGAGACCTGGCCTTCACCGTCATTTGGTCCACAGCAGATTATCTTGTCTGTCTTGTACCCAGTTGCATGGGCGTAGCCAGAATTTTTTTCGGATCCCCCCCCCCACCCTGGCTACGCCCATGCCCAGATGTATTGCCTTAAATATCTGTAGTGAAGAATTATGATGTTAAAATGTTTTGGATGTTCCTCTCCTAACATCCCACAGGACAACGGGGGGTGGCTGCGGACAGGATTTGAACCACGGACCACCGAGACGACTGAACGGCAGTCCAGCGCGCATACTGCACGACCAGACAGCGATTTAAGTTCAATATTCTATCTTTGCAGACATTTGTGATGCTTTCTTTTTAAAACTTGAAAGAAAATATTTCTTTTAAAATGCATTTTTATTTTCCTATGGCAAGAATAAAATCAAGTAATCCTTGTACTGGAATAACAACACCCTTGTAAACAAATGCCAACTAAAATATTTGACCGGCATTCTAGAATAGAAACTGTCCCATAATTAGTCCCAAGATGTTTCAATCATTTTAAATTCGTAATCATTTTATGTTATGTGGGAAGCGTGGTCGAGAGGCCAAGTACGCTCGAACTTGGGTGACTTGGCTACCTATAACGTGAAAGTTATAACTGAAATTATCCGAACATATATAATTAATCTCTAAAATAAAATAGCTTCTCAACATTTTCTTTATTTTGTGTACAGGATATCTAAAATACTTTAAAAAAAAAGACAATACCTGTTTTATGCAACTTGTATAGCGATAATTTTTCTCTTAAAAAATTTTCTTTACCCTGCCCCCTTCTCCCCAAGAGAGACTCCCTAGTTAAATGAATGCATTAATCTTAGTACACTTTATAAAAGTCCAATTTATAAGCATCTAGAACTAGACTTAGAAGACAATGCGCACAATTTTCCTGAACATTAATTTATTTAAACTCTTCTGTCGGAAAAGCCTTGCATTCGGAAATCCCCGAAAACGATAGCTATTTCAAGAAAGCGAAAGTTCTTTTAAAAACCGATGTTGGATCTAGATCTAGAATCCTAGATCTAGATTTCTACCCAAATTAAAAATAGGAAAACCTCCAATACCTATTTTATGTTCATAAATAGTTTACATTCATAACCCTTGTTACCACAAACACAATGATTAGAGTAAAATTATAATGCTTTACAGCGATTTATTCAGAGTGAAGTATGACACTATACAGTAGAGAGAAATGTTAGCGCATTCTAAAACACGGTATTTACATTTTGATATTAATGATCTGCAGCCAGGAAAAGACAGCACCTTTAAACTGATCTTCATACAAAAGTGTTAAAAGATTCTCTGTTGACAGTCTGACGTCAATCATACAAGCTTCGCTTCACTTCTGGGAATTCGTTGGCTACGCTTTTGTCACACCCATCATGCGACAATTGTCCATCACTGGAATACATCATTCTTTTTCTGGGAGATTCTAGGGACTAGGGTTTTGATTTAGTTTCTAAACTGTCAGTTAAATGTGCTGAATCTTTCGTAAAAAAGAAGTTTTTTCCCCGTACAGGGGCGTGACAGGGGTCTGTGTTTTAAGATGGGTACCGCAAAAAAATCTCTTGCATTTTTTGTCTGTCACTGGCGTTCAATAGAAATGTCATCAGTCAGAGAGTCTTTTATTTACACGATTCGTAAGAACATTTTGAGATATATTCCTTTTCCACTGAAAGCGCCTTTTAACATTCTTAAATAAACACAAATTTAAAAAACAAAATTCAATTCAACAAAGATACAAAGTCCCCACTTTTCCAATTTAATGATGACTTTATAGATTTAGGGGATATTAAGTCAGTTTGATAAGTTCTTTTATCTCACTTGAAAATTCAAAGGTATATACAAGAAATTAGCTATGTACATGAAGAGCAGATAACTTTCCTGTCAATGTGATCGCGGTATTAGAGTTTCACTTCAAAGTTGCACCCCTTTGTAGTTGTATATATTTCACTTTTGGTGAATAGTGCAGACGACACAACAGCTGTCACAAATGAAGTAAACCGGACATGACGTCATAGAAAAAAACAACATGAATGCAAGTCTCTTTGTGTGTGTGTGTGTGTGTGTGTGTTGATCTTTTAAACGAGTATCATGAAGGGAAAAAAATCCCCCTTCAAGACGCTGACGTCAGCTTATAATGTCACATCCTATTTATTCCTTTTAATTTAATCATTATTGCAAGAAGTCTTTCCAGTGAGCTCTGCACATTCTATTAACAGTCCAAAATAACAAAGATTAACTGCTGCAGGGGTGAATGACTGCTTTATTAACAGTCTAGATAATGATTTCTACATCAAGCGATGCACAAAAGTTTTATGGCCAAAGTTTAAAAAACTAGTGCATGAACCAGACAAGGTGCACACAGGTCATTTGGATCTTAAGAAATCCAGATCGAAGGCTAGACAAAGTGTTTTGATCAGGATTGTCCAGAGATATTTTTTCGACAATAATGAAATGCCCAACTTGTGAAACGTTTATTAAAAGAAATAATGTGCTAATAATTTTGACAAGAACTTTCAAAGGAAGGATGTGCTAATAACTTTGACGAGAACTTTTATAGAAAGGATGTGCTAATAACTTTGACAAGAACTTTCAAAGGAAGGATGTGCTAATAACTTTGACAAGAACTTTCAAAGGAAGGATGTGCTAATAACTTTGACGAGAACTTTTATAGAAAGGATGTGCTAATAACTTTGACAAGAACTTTCAAAGGAAGGATGTGCTAATAACTTTGACAAGAACTTTCAAAGGAAGGATGTGCTAATAACTTTGACAAGAACTTTTAAAGAAAGGATGTGCTAATAACTTTGACAAGAACTTTCAAAGGAAGGATGTGCTAATAACTTTGACAAGAACTTTCAAAGAAAGGATGTGCTAATAACTTTGACAAGAACTTTTAAAGAAAGGATGTGCTAATAACTTTGACAAGAACTTTCAAAGGAAGGATGTGCTAATAACTTTGACAAGAACTTTCAAAGAAAGGATGTGCTAATAACTTTGACAAGAACTTTTAAAGAAAGGATGTGCTAATAACTTTGACAAGAACTTTCAAAGAAAGGATGTGCTAATAACTTTGACAAGAACTTTTAAGAAAGGATGTGCTAATAACTTTGACAAGAACTTTCAAAGAAAGGATGTGCTTATAACTTTGACAAGAACTTTCAAAGAAAGGATGTGCTAATAACTTTGACAAGAACTTTTAAAGAAAGGATGTGCTAATAACTTTGACAAGAACTTTCAAAGGAAGGATGTGCTAATAACTTTGACAAGAACTTTTAAGAAAGGATGTGCTAATAACTTTGACAAGAACTTTCAAAGGAAGGATGTGCTAATAACTTTGACAAGAACTTTTAAAGAAAGGATGTGCTAATAACTTTGACAAGAACTTTCAAAGGAAGGATGTGCTAATAACTTTGACAAGAACTTTCAAAAGAAGGATGTGCTAATAACTTTGACAAGAACTTTCAAAGAAAGGATGTGCTAATAACTTTGACAAGAACTTTTAAAGAAAGGATGTGCTAATAACTTTGACAAGAACTTTCAAAGAAAGGATGTGCTAATAACTTTGACAAGAACTTTCAAAGAAAGGATGTGCTAATAACTTTGACAAGAACTTTTAAAGAAAGGATGTGCTAATAACTTTGACAAGAACTTTCAAAGGAAGGATGTGCTAATAACTTTGACAAGAACTTTCAAAGAAAGGATGTGCTAATAACTTTGACAAGAACTTTTAAAGAAAGGATGTGCTAATAACTTTGACAAGAACTTTCAAAGAAAGGATGTGCTAATAACTTTGACAAGAACTTTCAAAGAAAGGATGTGCTAATAACTTTGACAAGAACTTTCAAAGGAAGGATGTGCTAATAACTTTGACAAGAACTTTCAAAGGAAGGATGTGCTAATAACTTTGACAAGAACTTTCAAAGAAAGGATGTGCTAATAACTTTGACAAGAACTTTTAAAGAAAGGATGTGCTAATAACTTTGACAAGAACTTTTAAAGAAAGGATGTGCTAATAACTTTACAAAGAACTTTTAAAGAAAGGATGTGCTAATAACTTTGACAAGAACTTTCAAAGGAAGGATGTGCTAATAACTTTGACAAGAACTTTCAAAGAAAGGATGTGCTAATAACTTTGACAAGAACTTTTAAAGAAAAGATGTGCTAATAACTTTGACAGAAACTTTCAAAGGAAGGATGTGCTAATAACTTTGACAAGAACTTTCAAAGAAAGGATGTGCTAATAACTTTGACAAGAACTTTTAAAGAAAGGATGTGCTAATAACTTTGACAAGAACTTTTAAAGAAAGGATGTACTAATAACTTTGACAAGAACTTTCAAAGAAAGGATGTGCTAATAACTTTGACAAGAACTTTCAAAGAAAGGATGTACTAATAACTTTGACAAGAACTTTCAAAGAAAGGATGTGCTAATAACTTTGACAAGAACTTTTAAAGAAAGGATGTGCTAATAACTTTGACAAGAACTTTTAAAGAAAGGATGTACTAATAACTTTGACAAGAACTTTCAAAGAAAGGATGTGCTAATAACTTTGACAAGAACTTTCAAAGAAAGGATGTACTAATAACTTTGACAAGTGTCAGGACTGAGTTCTGGTCAGCCTGGGTCTCCTGTTTACTGTAGAGGAGAAGGGGGGCAATTCAGGTTGTTGACTTTAAAACTGTTATTGTTTTGGGTTGTTTTGATTTGGTGAGATGTTTTTGTTGAAAATAATGTAACTCATAATAGGGCAGTGTGGTTTTGTTCCTAGTCCAGGACAGTTGGACTTTAGGATATAGATATAGTCGAAGTGTAGACTCTAATTATTTCTCTGTGTTGTCACTATTCAGTCTATGGAATATTAAGCTGATATGTTTTAATTGATACTGGATATTTCAAATGTCTGAACTGATTCTGTATTATAGTACAGATAATGTAATAAACATGTTATATGTCTGTGAGTTGGCATTCTGAATATTTGTTCTATCGTTGTATGTGTCGTTGTGGTATTGCCCAGGACTTGGGTACATTTAGTAATACACATACGTATATTAGAGAAGAAATGAGTCTTGACATTTTGGGGGCCTGTCCAAAACAACTACATGCGATGGATGCATCAATCTCCAGTGAAGCATCTGCTGCATCCAGATAGAGTTTATCTCTGAGTACTATAACCTGAAGTATCTGCTGTATCCAGACAGTATATATCTCTGAGTACTGTAACCTGAAGTATCTACTGCATCCAGACAGTATATATCTCTGAGTACTGTAACCTAAAGTATCTGCTGCATCCAGATAGAGTATATCTCTGAGTACTATAACCTGAAGTATCTGCTGTATCCAGACAGTATATATCTCTGAGTACTGTAACCTGAAGTATCTGCTGCATCCAGACAGTATATATCTCTGAGTACTGTAACCTAAAGTATCTGCTGTATCCAGACAGTATATATTTCTGAGTACTGTAACCTGAAGTATCTGCTGTATCCAGACAGTATATATCTCTGAGTACTGTAACCTGAAGTATCTGCTGTATCCAGACAGTATATATCTCTGAGTACTGTAACCTGAAGTATCTGCTGTATCCAGACAGTATATATCTCTGAGTACTGTAACCTGAAGTATCTGCTGCACCCACACACCCATAAGGAGCGGAAACTCGTCGTCTGTATTTTAGGCTGTTACTATCTAATAATAATGATTTAACAGGCCTACTGTGTTCACTATTAGCAAGTAATAGTAGCACCCCTTAGTACGTCTAAACATAAAGGTATATGCAAGGGCAAGTTCGTCCCTCATAATTGGATTACCATTACGCTCATTCCTTGGATTATACTGAAGAAGCTGCTGCTCCATAGATTTTCGGAAATTAAACGCTGTTACCAAATTTGACGCGGAGGCTATTCCAGACCAAGAAGATCTTTTCTTACCACTTAATAGTGCCAAATTTTTTACAAAGATAGATCTAACAAAAGGCTTCTGGCAAATACCAATAGAAGAGAATAGTAGGAAGTACACTGCATTCAGGGTACCAAGTGGTCACTTTCAATTTAAATATCTACCGTTTGGTCTGCTTAATTCTCCTAGTTTTTTTAATCGCACTGTTAGGACCATTCTTAAAGGACTGGAAAATGTTGTGTTCTATTTTGATGACATTTGTGTATTCGGGCATGATTGGTCATCACACTTAATAGCACTAGAGAAAGTGTTGTCCAGGCTAAAAGAATATGGGTTTACTATCAAGCCAAGCAAACTTGAAATCGCGTATCCTAAAATAACTTTCTTGGGTAATATTGTAGGTGAAGGAAACATATACCCAGAACCCAATAACAGAGACAAGGTATTGAATATAAAAGCACCAAAAACGAAAAAAGAGGTTCGATGTTTGCTAGGTATTACTAATTTTTATAGCAGATTTATTCCAGCGTTCGCGGAAATAGTATTTCCAATTACTGGATTGTTAAAAAAAGGGACACCGACGAGGGTCAATTGGACTCCAGAATGTGACCGGGCATTAAGAAAAATTCAAATGTGCATGACACGGGATCCTATACTGAAATTACCAGGCGTTAATAGACCATTTGTTGTGCAAACAGACGCGTCGGACATAGCCATATCATGTTGTCTTTTGCAGGAAGTAGAAGGAATATTCCATCCTGTAAAGTTCTTAAGCAGAAAACTGTTGCCCAGAGAACAACGGTATTCAGTGATTGAGAGAGAATGCCTTGCCATTGTTTGGGGGGTGCAACGCTTGTCCAGATATTTATATGGCGCTAAATTCACAATTCAGTGTGACCATAGACCACTGGCCTTTTTGAAGAGCGCAACATATGGGAATAATAGAATTTGTCGTTGGGCTCTACTATTACAATCATTTAACTTTGATGTAGAACATCTAAAGGGCAAACTAAATGTAATTGCTGACTTTCTATCTAGACTAACAGAATAGACCAACCAAGATTGATTACAGATAACTGAAATTTAATATTTATTCATTTCAAAGTTATTTGTTTGCTAGGATTGGGGATATGTAATTAAACGCCTTTTACAAAAGGTAGAATATATGTTTGCACACTAATTTTTGTTTACATGTTGATATATATATATAAGTATAATTATAATTGCTTAGTATGTTGTATATAACATTTAAATATGCTTGTTCCACTGACTATTTGTTTTTGTTTACATGCTGATATATATATATATATATATATACATATAATTATTATTGCCTAGCAGGTTGTGTATAGTATTGACATTTCATGTGGATACATCGTTTTTTTTTTTACAAACTGTAGGCTATGTTTTAGTACCAAGATTACTTTTGTTTGCATGTTGATATATGTACGTTTTGGAAATCTCTTTATTGGAAGTTTGTCTGTTTTAAATGAACCCAGAAACAGACAAAAATTAGAGGGGGGGAGAAATGTCAGGACTGAGTTCTGGTCAGCCTGGGTCTCCTGTTAACTGTAGAGGAGAAGGGGGGCAATTCAGGTTGTTGACTTTAAAACTGTTATTGTTTTGGGTTGTTTTGATTTGGTGAGATGTTTTTGTTGAAAATAATGTAACTCATAATAGGGCAGTGTGGTTTTGTTCCTAGTCCAGGACAGTTGGACTTTAGGATATAGATATAGTCGAAGTGTAGACTCTAATTATTTCTCTGTGTTGTCACTATTCAGTCTATGGAATATTAAGCTGATATATTTTAATTGATACTGGATATTTCAAATGTCTGAACTGATTCTGTATTATAGTACAGATAATGTAATAAACATGTTATATGTCTGTGAGTTGGCATTCTGAATATTTGTTCTATCGTTGTATGTGTCGTTGTGGTATTGCCCAGGACTTGGGTACATTTAGTAATACACCTACGTATATTAGAGAAGAAATGAGTCTTGACAACAAGAACTTTCAAAGAAAGGATGTGCTAATAACTTTGACAAGAACTTTCAAAGAAAGGATGTGCTAATAACTTTGACAAGAACTTTTAAAGGAAGGATGTACTAATAACTTTGACAAGAACTTTCAAAGAAAGGATGTGCTAATAACTTTGACAAGAACTTTCAAAGAAAGGATGTGCTAATAACTTTGACAGGAACTTTTAAAGAAAGGATGTGCTAATAACTTTGACAAGAACTTTCAAAGAAAGGATGTGCTAATAACTTTGACAAGAACTTTTAAAGAAAGGATGTGCTAATAACTTTGACAAGAACTTTTAAAGAAAGGATGTGCTAATAACTTTGACAAGAACTTTTAAAGAAAGGATGTGCTAATAACTTTGACAAGAACTTTCAAAGAAAGGATGTGCTAATAACTTTGACAAGAACTTTCAAAGAAAGGATGTGCTAATAACTTTGACAAGAACTTTTAAAGAAATGATAAGCTAATAACTTTGACAAGAACTTTCAAAGAAAGGATGTACTAATAACTTTGACAAGAACTTTCAAAGGAAGGATGTACTAATAACTTTGACAAGAACTTTCAAAGAAAGGATGTGCTAATAACTTTGACAAGAACTTTCAAAGAAAGGATGTGCTAATAACTTTGACAAGAACTTTTAAAGGAAGGATGTACTAATAACTTTGACAAGAACTTTCAAAGAAAGGATGTGCTAATAACTTTGACAAGAACTTTCAAAGAAAGGATGTACTAATAACTTTGACAAGAACTTTCAAAGAAAGGATGTACTAATAACTTTGACAAGAACTTTCAAAGAAAGGATGTGCTAATAACTTTGACAAGAACTTTCAAAGAAAGGATGTGCTAATAACTTTGACAAGAACTTTTAAAGGAAGGATGTACTAATAACTTTGACAAGAACTTTCAAAGAAAGGATGTGCTAATAACTTTGACAAGAACTTTCAAAGAAAGGATGTGCTAATAACTTTGACAGGAACTTTTAAAGAAAGGATGTGCTAATAACTTTGACAAGAACTTTCAAAGAAAGGATGTGCTAATAACTTTGACAAGAACTTTTAAAGAAAGGATGTGCTAATAACTTTGACAAGAACTTTTAAAGAAAGGATGTGCTAATAACTTTGACAAGAACTTTCAAAGAAAGGATGTGCTAATAACTTTGACAAGAACTTTCAAAGAAAGGATGTGCTAATAACTTTGACAAGAACTTTTAAAGAAATGATAAGCTAATAACTTTGACAAGAACTTTCAAAGAAAGGATGTACTAATAACTTTGACAAGAACTTTCAAAGGAAGGATGTACTAATAACTTTGACAAGAACTTTCAAAGAAAGGATGTGCTAATAACTTTGACAAGAACTTTCAAAGAAAGGATGTGCTAATAACTTTGACAAGAACTTTTAAAGGAAGGATGTACTAATAACTTTGACAAGAACTTTCAAAGAAAGGATGTGCTAATAACTTTGACAAGAACTTTCAAAGAAAGGATGTACTAATAACTTTGACAAGAACTTTCAAAGAAAGGATGTACTAATAACTTTGACAAGAACTTTCAAAGAAAGGATGTGCTAATAACTTTGACAAGAACTTTCAAAGAAAGGATGTACTAATAACTTTGACAAGAACTTTCAAAGGAAGGATGTGCTAATAACTTTGACAAGAACTTTCAAAGGAAGGATGTGCTAATAACTTTGACAAGAACTTTCAAGGGAAGGATTTGCTAATATGTTTATTATACGTTATTATTTGTTGTGGATGTTTTTGTGAGAATGTACTTAAACGGATGTGACGTAGTACGATGATAGTTTTCGATGTCTAATTATATCAACACGAGTCTATGTTCAACAAAACACATATGACTATGTTAAATGTAGACCCAGTTGCGACCTGCATGTTTTCCCGCATCCCATGCAGGCAAAGCCGTTGTCCTCTGGCGGTCTATTTAAGTTTTCTTTCCGTCAGCAGCCCACGTTCCATAATAAAAATCTTACACACATTCTGGATGCCTAGCAGTATAACAATATAAAATAACAATAGAGTTAAGCAATACAGTTTAACAGTACTCTATTACGATACAGTTAATTTCAGCCTATGTACATTACAACACTTAGAAATAAAGTCTCAGTGAATTTGTGTACTGTCTCTGATATGTCAGATTGTCTTATAAACTGTCTGCATGACATAGACATTTCCATACCCACAACATTGTGACACTTAGACACACACACAGGCACACACGCACACACACACAAAGGCTCACAGTTGAAAAGGATAACAAAGCTGCCCCAATCGAAATGTGTCTGTCTGGTGAAACGTTCTGTCAAGACATCCAGCAGACGTGATCTGACGTAATCTGATTAATAAATGGAAGACTTCCCGCCTTCTGCCGCTTTAGCAAGTGCACGTCTTGCATTCTGCGTGTGTGTGTGTGTTTGTGTTCTGGCATTCTGTGTGTGTATATGTGTTTGTGATCTTGAATTCTGCGTGTGTGTATGTGTTTGTGTTCTTGCATTCTGCGTGTGTGTGTTTGTGTTCTTGCATTCTGCGTGTGTGTGTTTGTTTGTGTTCTTGCATTCTGTGTGTGTGTGTGTTTGTGTTCTTGCATTCTGCGCGTGTGTGTGTTTGTGTTCTTGCATTCTGCGTGTGTGTGTGTGTGTTTGTGTTCTTGCATTCTGCGTGTGTGTGTGTTGGTGTTCTTGCATTCTGCGTGTGTGTGTTTGTTTGTGTTCTTGCATTCTGCGTGTGTGTGTGTGTTTGTGTTCTTGCATTCTGCGTGTGTGTGTTTGTTTGTGTTCTTGCATTCTGCGTGTGTGTGTGTGTTTGTGTTCTGGCATTCTGTGTGTGTGTGTATGTGTTTGTGTTCTTGCATTCTGCGTGTGTGTGTGTGTTTGTGTTTTGCATTCTGCGTGTGTGTGTTTGTTTGTGTTCTTGCATTCTGCGTGTGTGTGTGTGTTTGTGTTCTTGCATTCTGCGTGTGTGTGTTTGTTTGTGTTCTTGCATTCTGTGTGTGTGTGTGTTTGTGTTCTTGCATTCTGCGTGTGTGTGTGTTTGTGTTCTTGTATTCTGCGTGTGTGTGTGTGTGTTCTTGCATTCTGCGTGTGTGTGTGTGTTTGTGTTCTTGCATTCTGCGTGTGTGTGTTTGTTTGTGTTCTTGCATTCTGTGTGTGTGTGTGTTTGTGTTCTTGCATTCTGCGTGTGTGTGTGTTTCGTTCTTGCATTCTGCGTGTGTGTGTGTGTGTGTGTTTGTGTTCTTGCATTCTGCGTGTGTGTGTGTGTGTGTGTGTTTGTGTTCTTGCATTCTGCGTGTGTGTGTGTGTATGTGTTCTTGCATTCTGCGTGTGTGTTTGTGTTCTTGCATTCTGCGTGTGTGTGTTTGTTTGTGTTCTTGCATTCTGCGTGTGTGTGTGTGTGTGTAGATGTCTGAGGGCGAGTAGAAATGTCGCATGCTTCTTACGAAAGACACAAGACACTTTTAATGAAGCAGTGACATTATGGTTTCATAGGATCCAATTTCTTCCTTCGCGTGCTTTTTTTTTTTGTTTTTGCTTTTTGTCCTCTTGTGTCTGTGGCAAGATGTTAATTTCATAGGTGTACCACAAGGGAGTTGCTTTCAGGGGTTCTCAAACTGTGAGTCGCGACCCCCTTGGGGATCGAATGACGATTTTGCAGAGGTCGCCTAAGACCAACAGAACTATGGATTACAATTTTTATAACATTATCGAAAGCGCTGTTACTTTAGAATATTTACGGTTGGGGGTCGCCGCATGGTGGGGAATAGTAAAAAGGGGTTGCATAGCTAAAAAGGTTGAGAACCGCTGCTTAAAGAGATTAGAACAAAACAAGCTTATATAAGGGAGGGAAACGCTACTCACTGTCAGTTATCTTAAATTTGCAGGGTTTAGCTCTCTTTCTGCTTTATTATACAAAATTAATTCATTAGTATGGATTGATTTCGTGTATTGTCATCGACTATGAATAATTATGCAAAATTTCAACACCTACTTTCAGGTTGAATCTATGTTTATGTGTTAATAAAAGTGACATTAAGTTTCAATTGTACACAATTACACATATGCATCGGTTTAAAAAAATGAAAATTAACCCACACTCGAAACACGCCTAAATCGATGTTTCTCATTTCTTGTATATTTCCTGCATCATGAGTCAAATGCTAGAACATGATAAAATATCGACAGACCTCAATGTTTCGATTCAATTCACTGACTTGATTCACTGTATTGATTGACAACACTCATTATTTCTGATTCTATTTACTGATAAGAATGACTGATTTGATTCACTGTACTAATCTACTAATTTGATTCATAATTTCTCTCTCTTTCAAAAATATTCTCCCTGGCCTTTGTTTCGATGTCATTTCTCTGAAATAAAATATTAAATCATTTCATTTTGTAAATGACACGTTGTATGTCAAATGCTGTAAGTGACATGTTATGAGTGTCTTGTAAAGGAAATGTCTTAAGTTACAATTTGTAAGTGACATTTTGTAAGTGGCATTTTGTAAATGACCTTTGGTAAGTGACATGTCGTAAGTGACATTTAGTAAATGACATGTCGTAAGTGACATTTAGTAAAATTGGCATGTCGTAAGTGACATGCCGTATGTGACATTTGGTAGGTGACATTTCGTAAGTGACATTTGGTACGTGACATGTCATAAGTGACCTTTAGTTAGTGACATGGCGTAAGTGACATTTAGTAAATGGCATGGCGTAAGTGACATGCCGTATGTGACATTTGGTAAGTGACATTTCGTAAGTGACATTTGGTTACGTGACATGTCGAAAATGACCTTTGGTAAGTGACTTGTCGTAAGTGACATTTAGTAAATGGCATGCCTTAAGTGACATGTCGTAAGTGACATGCCGTATGTGACATTTGGTAAGTGACATGTCGAAAGTGACATGTCGTAAATGACATTTGGTAAGTGACATTTATGTGTCATGATGTGTAGAAACATGGAACCTATTTTCATTAACATCTTGAAACAATTAAATTTTACCTCATTCTCTCTCTCTCTTTCTCTGGTCTTCAGATGCACCAAGGAGACCTCCGGATATCCGGTTGTTACCAGCCAGTGGCGGGAAAGATTGTTTTCAACATCCTAGAAGCCAGGAACTTGCCACGTGTCTCCATTCTAGGAGCGATAAGTAAGTACTAAGTAGTGTCCCCCTTCTAGGGGCGATAAGTAAAAACTAAATAGTGTCCTTTTTCTATGGGCTTTAAGCAAGTACTATGCAGTTTTCCCATTCTAGGGGTGATAAGCAAGTACTAAATAGTTTTCCTATTCTAGGGGCGATAAGTAAGTAAAATCTGCATTATTAGCTGCATTATTAGCTCTAATCAAGCCATGTTTTCGACTTAAAACAGCAGTATTTTTAACCGAGCATTTAAAGCAAAAACGAACACACATACACATGTTGTAGACGCTTGTTGATATCAAATTTCTGTTGGTTCATTAAACCACTCTTGACGTATTATATTTTAACTTTTTAAAAGTTGAAAATAGCTTGAATAACTACTATACTTATAAAACTAAATATCACTTTTATTACAATATATACAAAGTCAACTTGAGAAAAAATGAAATTAACTTATATTTTAAACAAATCTAGCTCACTAAATTAAAAAAAACAAAAACGCGTCTCTACACTCTGGCATCATGAAGTCGCCTGGTGTACCTTAGACAACTTACGACAGTTCCGCTTATCTTGCTTTATGATTGATCCATCTATTGTTATCGACAAGGAATAACTGCAAAATTTCAACTTGATCCGAGAATGAAAAGTGGGGAAAAAATGATTTAAAAAATCCACCCAGACAGACAGACGGAATGACCTAATATAAGTTTTGTAAAAATTTGATTAAATGTTATTAGATAAAAACACTTCGTTTCACATTGAAATTGTGTTTTTACAAGACAGACGTCTGCTGAAAGTCTACAAAGATAAAGACAGCTCTAACATGTTTAGAGAGTAGTCCTTGGACATCACATAGAGAGAGAGAGAGAGAGAGAGAGTACTGTTCTTAGACACTTCGCTCAAAGTTTAATTACTACATAATGACGTCATCAAACGGAAGAGCTCATCACGTGCTAATTAATCTGATTTCCGGCGATGTTTCGTAGTCATTTTTGCTAAAACCTAAAGCTGTAATGCGCGTGAAGGTCAGAGTCGGTCTGGTCTAGCAGTTAACTGTCTTGACGTCACTGCCATGTCAAAATGTCATTCCTCTAAAATAATAACAAAAGTCACGTGAAACCAAGAACAGAAACTGTGCTGTGGTAGTCTTTGATACATTACGTGGGCGTATTGACTGCCCAGCCAGCATATATCTTTGAGTGCATCCTTGGTCCTGTGGAGAGGGGGGGGGGGGGAAGAAGTAAAAACAGTAAGCACTGGAATATATATAGTTCGTCCATCGTGGTTCGATCATGACCACTTTGTCATCCAGGGGGCTGAGGGCTTTGCACTGGGGTTTTATGTCTCCTCATGTGGCTGGTGAGACCTATGTGAGCCCGGAATGTTCGGCTGCACACTGGGCAGGTTATTCCAGCTGGAGCTAGTGTCGTTTGTCTTGCTTTTCTTTTCTGGCGTTTTTCTTCTGCCAGCGTTGTTCTTTTTTCCTCAGCAACCTGTGCGCCAGTTTTCACAGCGCGACGCCATGATGCTCTGTCATGTGCCTCTGTCTCCCAGGTGACTGGGTCTATGCTGAACGCCTTCAGAGAAGCTTTGAGGGTGTCCTTGAAGCGCTTTCTTTGACCACCTTGCGAGCGCTTTCCTTCGCTTAGTTGGCCATACAAGAGTCGTTTAGGGATGCGGTGGTCTTCCATTCTGTAGACGTGACCTGCCCATCGCAGCTGGGACTGCATCAGGATGGTATGGATGCTTTGCAGACACGCTCTTCGAAGGACTTCAGTATCTGGTATTTTGTCTTGCCATTTGACATTAAGTATTTTTCTCAGACATGTCATGTGGAAGTGGTTTAGTTTCTTTGCATGTTTACTGTACACTGTCCATGTTTCTGAGGTATAGAGATATGTGGGGAGGATGACGGCTCTATAGACCCCTAGCTTTGTGTTTGTGGTGATACCACGTCTGTTCCAGACATTTTTAGACAGTCTGCCATAGGATGCACTGGCCTTGGCAATACGAAGGGCGATTTCACTATCGATTTTTCCATTTCTGGAGAGTGTGCTGCCAAGATATGTGAATTTGTCCACTGCGTTTATATCCTTTCCATTTATAGTGATGCTTGGATCCGAGTAGGCTTTCCCAGAAGCAGGTAGATATAAGACTTCAGTCTTGTTCGTATTGATGGTAAGGCCAAAGTCTGAGCATGCTCTTGAGAAGTCACTGACGATGCTCTGCAGATCGTTAGCAGAGCAGGCATTTAGGGCACAGTCGTCAGCAAATAGCAAGTCTCTGATTATTGCTGCATTTGTTTTTGATTTTGCTTTAATCCGCCTCTGGTTGAATAGGCCACCATCAAATCTGTATGATATATTTATCCCGTTGTTTTCTCTATTTGTGAATGCATCTGTCAGCATAGCGGATAACATGATACTGAACAGTGTAGTGTAAGCACTGGAATATAATAACAAGCGAAAAAAACAGCTTACTTTAAAAAATACAAAGCTTATATAAAAGAAAAAAAACGCACTACTGCCATCTCCCTCAATGCTGCAATATTTATCTCTCTTTTCTATTAAAATAAAACACAATTAATTAATTACCACAAATTATTTAAATATTTGGATAATTTGTTCCATTGATACATGTGTTGTCATCGACAATGAATAACTTGTGCAAAGTTTAAACTTGATCCGAGATTGGGTAGTGGGAGAAAGAACGGGTAAAAGATTTTTACCAGACAGACAGACAGAGTGGACAGACAGATAGCGTGATTTGATAAAAGGTTCATAATAGATGTAATGGTCTGTAAAAAGGCGGGTTTGGGGGCTCTTAGGTTTAACTATCAAGTAAAAATGAGCTTGTTTTGGGACTTGGAAGCATTAGTACGGTCATACGTTGAGTTTTAAAAAAAGGAATAGTACGCAGATGTTTATTAACATTGAAAAAGTTGTTTTTAACTCTTTCTCTCCGTAATTATTTTTCCACTTTTCGTCGGAGTTCAATACTCTTTATATAACCTGCTATGATTAAGCTTCAATAACTTTGTCGTCTGTTTTCAGAAGATGTTGTGTTTGGTATAGAATTAAAGGGAAAAGCATGCTCTTTTGATAAAAGAGAAAATAAATATTTTAAAATTAAACATTGATTTGAATTTAATGAGGTCTAATCAACGTTGGTATCGTTGATTAGGAGAGAAAGAGTTAATGTAAAAATTGGTGTTTTGGAATTTTGAAATTCATTTTGTGAAATAAAACAGAACATGTGTGATGATTTGTTGTATGAAGGTATCGTTTCTACTGTTACAGTATTGAGAGATATTGCAGTTGTGCGGGTTTTGTCCTTTACCATTTTTTCCCATGTTGTCAACACTTTCTCAGGACGAGCTGGTAAATACATACGTTCGCAGTGTCAAAATCACGGGTTAGATATCCGGTTTGAACCAGATATTTTTTTTTTAAAATTATTTCTTTAAATATTTCATTTTTTATTTTTCATGGTTTAAAAAAAAAAATATGCGCATGTCACTTCTCCCAATGTGACATGACATGACATGACACAGCTTTGTCAGTCTCCAGTGTCAAACATTTAAACAAAAGAAAACGTCACTGCCATCACTGCCATGTTGTATTTTTGTTTCAAGCATGTGTGCGAGAATTTGGAGATTTTTTTGGTTTCTGCATTTTTAAAGTCGTTCATGGCATGCAAGAGTTCCATTTCTTTAGTCTTTGAAGTCTGCACGAAAACCTCTCCCATAAACATCCCCCCCCCCATCAACCCCAAAGAGCCCTAATTAATTAAAGATAATTTTATATTTCTATGCCTAATTTGACCTCGGCACATCTGTTAAGTGTCAAAAGTTGACTAATTTATGTGGGTTAAAACCTACACTGAGGCGCGGTGGCTGAATGGTCACGCGCTTGGCTTCCGAACCTTGCGATCTATTGGGCAGATGATGTAAAGGTCATCTGTTTCTGTGGCCCACGGTTAACGAGGGTGTCACTTAGCCAGCACAACGACCAACCGCTATTACTTTTCCCCATCTAATGTCAGATATCCATTAAAGTTGGGTGGAGTCAGAGGCGCCGCCTTAAATATCCCGAAATTAAAAACACCAGAATTTAAACCCAGGATCCCAGGTTCGGAAGCAAAGCGTTTAACCACTCAGCCACTCAGCCACCGCGCCTCCATGTGGGTTGAAAGAAGCAATATAGATAAATACGTAGTCTTGATCTAGTTGTAGTATACTACTTACTAAATGACTAACACTTTGACAGTATCTCAAACTGAACATGTCATCAATGGTCTCCTTAACTGACCAAGTCATCAATTTGGTCACTAATTATAATAATAAATTTTAGTCACTTTTAGAGCATGTTACTGATTGTTATCACTAAGTGACCATATCACTAATTGACCATGTCACAAACTGACCATGCCACAATGTCACTAACTGATGTCAATAAATGATCATGACACAATGCTAGTAACTGACCATATCACTAACTGACCATGTCACTAACTGACCATATCATTAACTGAACATATCACTAACAGACCATGTCACTAACTGACCATGTCACTAACTGACCATATCTATCTCTCATCAGATCCCTATGTCAAGGTTGAGATGTATGTAAATGGTATCCGAGAGGGCAAAAACAAATGCAAGGTCCGGCAGAACACTCAGGACCCTGTCTGGCACCATCAGGTGGTCTTCGAGGTCAACAGGGAAAACCCGAAGCTTCTGGGTCACGTGTTTGTGTTCCATGTCCTTCACAAGGACATGATGACCGGTGTCCATAAAATAGGACAGGTAAGTTCACTGATCTATATAGATTTAGTAAGTGTTTTCTTGACCTAGCTGTTATATCTAAACTGGCTCTTTAATATAAGTGTCTCACGTTGTGTACGCGTCAATGTCCCAAGAGAAGTGTAAACAGGAAGATTTTGTTTTTACACATTGTTTTCTGAAAGCTTCGAGTTTCTACACAGAAGAGTAAAGTAATGAAAGGGAAAAGTTCATTTCTGGTTTCTGAAATTTAGGTTTTATTACATACTACTAGCCGGACATTACCCGCGGCCTTAGTTTGTGTATTTCTAATGTAGTTGATTGGATTTAGATGTATGTTTAACTTAGCTAATGTTCCTTTCAAAGTTTTTCTCTTTCGCCATGAAAATAAAAGTAGTTATGCGAAAATGGGTTTACCCGTAAAGCCGATATATTCACATCTATTAAAAATGAAAGTAGAGTATACTTAAAACAGGTTGACCCGATTTGTTAAATAAATGAAATTTTAAAGTACGTCAGGACTTAGGAATTTGCAGATATAAGGAACTAATTTATGTAAAAATGTTTTGAAACACAAATTTGAAGGTTAATTTGATTAAATAATGAAATCAATAGACTATATTTTGTATTTTCATGTGTCAAAGGAAAAAAAAAACTATTTGTGCGAAGTGTAATTTTAAAAATTAGATCTAGATTTAGATCCTTTCGATCCAAACATGGTAAACACGGCATAAATCTATGAAATAATAATACTTTCATAGAGTTGGGCATCTTTTTTTTTTGAGGGTCTTAATTTAGTTTTAGGGCTACTATACAAACGCTACGGTTCCAGTACCCAAGGAACATTTCTGCCAAGTTTTATCTAGATTGGTCAAACGGTTTTGATTTCTATGCGGGACATACATACATACGCCTTTCTACTTTATAGTATAGAAGATATATAGAAGAGTCGGGCTTATTTCCGATTCCGTCTGATTAGTTCATAAGTTTCAATCTTCATGTTAAGTCTAATTTGATGTATTTATTATTGAACTATAAAGTGTTATTGTTTGATATATAGTATGTTCTCTAGCCTTTACGTTTTCAACGTGGTGTTTAAGCGTATTTATTTCGTTAAGAGAAATCACGGTATTTCTACGCGTAGGCCTATGACATAAATAAAAGTAATTAAAAGCTTTCTTGGAGATATGGCGATCTTTAGGGGCGATGATGTAAAGTTATTTTTAAGACGATTAACGAGGATGTTATGTAGTCAGCACAATAACCAACCGCATTTCCTTCTCGACATATTCCAAGCGCTGGTCTCAGGGATTTCCTAAAGATCCCGCGGTTCAAATCTCTGTCCTCACCGGGATTCAACCCCGAGACCCCTGTTTTCGATAGCCAGCACTATACCATTCGACGGACCACAACGCATATAGTCTCAAAATATATACTCTTTTTGCTAATATTATTATTATAGCTTTTATATAGCGCTACTTTCATGCTAATAGCATGACCATGTCACTAACTAACTGCTCAGAGCGCATTTGGTCTTTTGTGGACCAGTGGGGGGGGGGGGGGGGGAGGGGGTATCTAGGAGTCTGTTTTCCGTGCTGCCTTTAGGCGCTCAGTAAAAACAACTCTGCCCGAGTCGGGTGTCGAACCTCGAGCCCCCTTCTAGGTAGTCAAGCGCACTTGGCCTCTCGACCACGCTTCCAATATAGCAAGTAGCAAGTAATTATTGGGGTAGTAAATGGTCGCGATGATCTTCCTTCAAGGAACAGTATTAGTAAAAAAAAGAAAAGAAGAAGAGGCGTAAAAAGAAAGCGATGGGACTGCAACATTAAACTAAGGACGTGATAGAGCTTCTATTCAAGGCAAAAGAGAGAGTGGAATGGCAAAAGATGGTCGACAGATCATGTGTGGTGCCCCAACGGTACAATAGACTAATGGGACATATGAAAGTGAAGGTGAAAGTAAGAGGCTACTTCGTTTTCGTCCCTTTCAGTACATAAATGAAAACAGATCTATGGCTTAGCTGGCAAACAGTCATGTGCTCCTGTCAACGGTGATTCGAGGCCAGATGTGATATAAACTGCTAGCATAAGTGATTTGAAAAATTAGATTTTTTCGCATTCAGAAAATAAAAAAAAGTAGCCGTTGCATCATAACTTTTAATGGTCTAAAATATTAAGATGTCGGATTTTCACTATCTTTGCTAGTTTACGACATCTAAACGGGACGGACGGACGGACGGACAGACATCTCACACAAAACTAATAGCGTCTTTTCCCCTTTCGGGTGCCGCTAAAAAAAAAAAAAAAAGTGGACTGACCATAGTTAGGATCATAGGGATGGCTTGAGATCAAACGGAAGTGGAGAGCCTTAGTGACGCGCACCACCGCCACTTGCACACGACGCAAGTATTAATAATCCGAAACACACAAAAGACACGCACAAGATAGAGACAAGATGCTATTTAAGTCAAATACTACCGGTAACACATGATCACTCTAGAGAACTTTACACTTTAGGGACAGTAAACCAGCTTCAAATAAAACCCCATTGACACGAAAAAATTGATGGATTATTTTCAGGTCAAAGTAGGCATTGTCCGGTATCACTAGTCTAAGAATTTTACTGAAAAAATGCCCCACGTCAAAGCCCAGACCGACATCCGGTATGACGTCACTGTTATGACGCCAGGCGACAAAAACATCTCGACTTTCCCGCTCAGATTGTGTTACCAGACGACAGAGTTACCTGCTCGCTTGCACGTGCCTGGCGCCCGGACAAACAATATGGAAATTGTTTTTTTTTTTTTTTTTGAAGAATTAAAAACATCAGAAATATAAATAAGCGCAAATATGGGTTTAAGGCTTTGATATGTAAATTAAGAAAACCAAAAACAATTATTATGCATGCGTTAAGATCAGGGTCATGTTTATAGATAGGTGTTCCCTAACCACGGTCTGCGGAACACATTCAGCCCATCATGCAGTGTTATTCGGCCCCCTTCCGTTCACAGTGCACAAGGAAGAGGCAGAGTCTCTGTCCCCAATAAACTCAATTTTTTTTTTATGTGACGCGGTGATTGACACGCGCGCCAGAAATTCTTGTGCCCCCCCCCCCCATTCCGAAACCGGAAAAGCTTGGCACACTGGGATAGATGAACTTTGAAAGCAGACGACCTTTTAACCCGGTTGAGTCTACTTCAAGAGTATGAAGATCTTTCCAGGAAGTCTGTATTTGATATTTAAAAATAAAAAATTCTTAGCGATTGAATGGAATATGGAATGTCTCAAGCTAATTACCAATCCATATGTCGCACGACAATGACCTAATTTCGACTCCTGCGTGGTTCTGTTGATCTCCGTCTCGACAAGTCTAGTAAGTAAAGAATAGCCCCCCTTTTAGACCTTGCGATCTATAGGGCAGATGATGTCAAGGTCATCTGTTTATGTGGCCAACGGTTAACGAGGTTGTCATGTGGCCAGCACAACGACCAACCGCCTTTACTTTTCCCCAACTTATCTCTTTCTCTCTGTAATTATTTACCACATTCTGGTGGAATCAACGTTGGTATCGTCAGTTAGGAGAGAAAGAGTTATATCAGTACCCATTAGAGCTGGGTGGACTCAGATCCCGAAATTAAAAATTCCCAGGACTCGAAGCCGGCACTCCCGTTTCAGAAGCGAAGCGCTTTAACGCTCAGCCACTGCGCCTCGACAGATCTGGTAAGCCACACATTTTGTATGGTGGCATACATGCACTACGCAAATCAGCATGGTTTCTGTCCATATCTCTAAAAGAGGATTCGAACCGCTCAAGCCCTCAAGTCCAACGGAGTCTGGTGTTGATGAATTTCCCCAAGGTTTAATTTTAACTTATGTTCGTACCTAGCTCTCTGTCGAAAGTAAAAAAAAAAGCTTCTTTAAAAACTATAATTTATTTTTGTTCTAAAATCATTTTTGAGATGATACCTTATTTAAAATTCCTCTTTCATAGGTGGATCTCGGATGGTACAGTCACGGGGAACAACTCGAGCACTGGTATGAAATCATGGAGCACCCTCACAGGTCCACGGACAACTGGCACCCGATCATCAAGACAGGCAAAATTACGTCTTGACCCCTGGACCGTCCGGCATGAACCGGTTCTCAAAGAGGGGGGGGGGGGCTTCTACCCCTCTCCCAATGAACCGGATAACGCTTCTGCTGTTTGTATCCCAAGAGTCTAGGAACCTGCTGTGGGAATATACGATGTACATGTGTATAATTCAACATTCATCTAAATTTTGTTTGTTTGATCTAATTATGTTTGACCTGATTGTGTTGGACCTAGTTATGGTTGTTATATCAACGACTACTGTCTATGTTAAAAACTTCGCTATATATATAATATGAACATCTCTTGAGGTAATATAAACGCTTGAGATTTTCTAATGTTAACAAAAACACAAAAACACCAAAAAAACACAAAAAAAACAACATTACTATGTATGCACGTTTATTGTTTAAAATAATGTTTATTCCTATGATGTCGATATGGTGTATTCACCATTACTTAGGTTGAAGGCAACCTAATTATTTTTTTTTAATTCTAGAATATTAAACGTTACATCTCTAGTTAAATTAACAATAAATATACCCCACCCCCCCCTCCTTTTTTTAAATCTTTTTTTCTCCCATTAAAATATTTCAAGGGAGATCACTCTGTACAGTACTTCTGCGTCAGTTTGAAATAAGAATTCCATCCATTTCCCATGATTCCCAGCCTTCCCCCGCCCCCCGACGGAGTCGTCCTAAGATTCTCCCACTAAGTGACGTTATGTCACGCACACACACACACACACACATACAAACTAAAAAATTATCATCAGAATATTACTTTTGAATAAAACCTTTGCAGACATCATCTTATAGAACTGTGACTACTACGCCCCTGCCGTCAAGACGGAAGTAGACTTGTTTTGCCAGTGTCAGCACGTTGCGTCCAGTTACTTGGGCGGCACTCTAGTGTAGAGTACCACTGCCGTCACGTCTCTGTCACACCTATTAACAAACAGGTTAAATAAGTCATGCTGACCCGGGAACAGTCCTTCCCCCCCCCCTTCCCTTTCCTCTTACCGCCCCTCCACACTCGTGTCTGTTTCATCATTCTCCTCGTTGGCGGAAATCCAAACATCCCTTGGGAGGAAGCATTTCTCTAGAACTTCAGGATCTCATATTAAGAATCTCAAGCACTGGGTCTCTGGGTAATGCTTATAAATGACAGGAAATATCGTTGAAGTAACGCGGAACGAGAATTGACGAGATCTGGTAACACCTGATACATAAAAAAAAAAGCAGACTTTGACGTGGTGGCATTATGACCGATTTTTGATAAGCCTTGAGTTTGCATCCCTTTGAAGACAGAAAACACCTGATACATTTTAAAAAAGCAGACTTTGACGTGGTGGCATTATGACCGAGTCTTGATGAGCCTTGAGTTTGAATACCTTTGAAGACAGAAAACACCTGATACATAAAAAAAATTCAGACTTTGACGTGGTGGCATTATGACCGAGTCTTGATGAGCCTTGAGTTTGAATACCTTTGAAGACAGAAAACACCTGATACATAAAAAAAAATTCAGACTTTGACATGGTGGCATTATGACCGAGTCTTGATGAGCCTTGAGTTTGAATCCCTTTGAAGACAGGGATTTTTGAACGCGCCAACTTGTAATTGGGTCAGTTAATCGTCTGCCATAGAAACAGATACGTTTTACATTATTTGTCCCAATAGGTCTAAAAGGGTCAAGCTAGACAAAGTCTAATTGTGGTTACCAAAAACTCATGTCATAATAAATGTTCCAATTGAAGCCCAGTCCTTCATAGAGCTGTAGGAACAATAACGGAAAGTTTTTTGAAGATAGAGAGCTCTTTTTTGTTTGGAAGCATTTATCAGCGTGTGAATCTAAGCGCAATGCAATACCAGACAAAAAGAAAGCCTGCTTTGTTGCCTGTTCTGTTGCCTATATTTCTTTTTTGTTGTTGTTGCCCGTTTGTTTGCTAATGTAACTGCCAAAAGTCTGTGCAAGCTGAAAATGTTAAGTTAAGAATCAATAAGCCGCGATCATATGAGATCAGTCGAATTTCTTATTTGAATACAGTGCCTGCAAGTGTGAGTCGAGTATCTACTGCGACTAATCAGGGATTCATTGAATTCACTAATATCAAAAAGGACCCATGAATCCACTACCACTAAACAAGAGTCACTGAATCCGCTGACGCCAATATGGAGTCATTAAACCACTACCCCCAAACAGGAGTCACTGAATCCGCTGACACCAATATGGAGTCATTAAACCACTACCCCCAAACAGGAGTCACTGAATCCCGTTACTAATTCTACATCGCTAGAATCAGTTGTAATGTGACACCATAAAGTCTAGATTTCCTATCTCTAAAACACAAGATCAATAGTGCAGCTATTTCAACCTAGATTTAACAGTTAAGAAAAACCGATGCAAGGAAGAGGACAAAATTTAAACACAAACCTGGAGATGAAAACCTAGTTTCTGAAATACTGTTAAGCACCAAATCATTAAAAGTTGCGAGACGTTTCGCCTTAGGGGCATTCACTCGATGTGACCTGAGTAGGGTAAATAGCTCGACACTACATCTTTTTATCTTATTGAAACTCAGTTTAATCCCATTTGTAGGAAACGGTTTACCTCCCCTTAAGGCTGTTACTATTGTTTCAGTGAGCCCCACCCCCCACCAAATTGTCCAAGTCCCTCCCACCCCCAAAAACTATGAAAAGTGTTACCATTACAACTCTATATTTTAATAACGACTGGGGATTTCCCAGCATTGTTTAAAATATATCACATATACAACAACAACAAAAATCGTGGAGTTGAATTGAACTGATGCTCTACCGTTTCAGTATCAACACTCTGGATAAAGGCTTCTTGGGCCCGATAGCACCACGTCACAGGCTGGATATGGCCCGCAGGACGTAATTTTGAATGTTCCATGAATTTCAGAACATAAGAATACATGTTTAGAGGTGTGGCATTGTGACAGATCGCTGTAGGAGGTGTAGCAAATTCATTTTGACAGATCGTTGTTGGCGATGTAGCAATTTCATTTTGACAGATTGCTGTTGGCGTTGTGTCTACTTCATTTTGGCTGATTGCCGTTGACATTGTGGCTACTTTATTTAGCTGTTGGCATTAAAAATTTCCTTAATGGGATACTTTACTGTTGGCGCTGCGGTTAATTCCTTGCCTGTGGTGTTAGCGATTTGATTGCATTGGTCCAGGAAGTCTGTGTTGTAGGCAGTGGGATCATATCTTTCTCATAGACTGCAATGTGGTTACGTTATTCAGTCAATGTTTGCTTGTGTGTTAGGCTCAATGGCTATCTTTCTGCTGCTGCTGCTGTAAATGATATCTGCTGAATGTGTTATTTCGTTCATAATACACTGAGGTGTACCACGTGATACGTGATGTGTACATTATGTGTTGGTTTTGTTTTTTAAGGATACCTCAGTTTTCGCTAGTGACACAAGTTGTCAAGCTGCTTACAACCTTGATATCCTTTGCCTCTTTTCTTTCTCGCCTCCTTTTTTTTTGGGGGGGGGGGGGCACTTTGCCTCTTTTCTTTCTCGCCTCCTTTTTTTTTGGGGGGGGGGCACTTTGCCTCTTTTCTTTCTCGCCTCCTTTTATGGGGGGGGGGGCACTTTGCCTCTTTTCTTTCTCGCCTCCTTTTATGGGGGGGGGGGCACTTTGCCTCTTTTCTTTCTCGCCTCCTTTTATGGGGGGGGGGGGGGGGCACTTTGCCTCTTTTCTTTCTCGCCTCCTTTTTTTTTGGGGGGGGGGCAGTTTGCCTCTTTTCTTTCTCGCCTCCTTTTATGGGGGGGGCACTTTGCCTCTTTTCTTTCTCGCCTCCTTTTATGGGGGGGGGGGGCACTTTGCATCTTTTCTTTCTCGCCTCCTTTTATGGGGGGGGGGCACTTTGCCTCTTTTCTTTCTCGCCTCCTTTTATGGGGGGGGGGCACTTTGCCTCTTTTCTTTCTCGCCTCCTTTTATGGGGGGGGGGGGGCACTTTGCCTCTTTTTTTTTAAATAACTTTTTTATTCATATAAATAGCTATAAAGATTAATAAATGGATATTAGTATCAATAAAAATAATGTAACATTTCAAATAGAAACATATGACCTTTACATTATCTGACCTATAGAGAATGGGGATCGCACTGTCTGAAAGGGGATCTTTACTTACTTATTCCACTTTGTGTCATTACCTTGGTTTCCCCCGGTGTCTTTTGTTGTCAAATGTGCTAGAAAATGATTTAGATTATTCACACACTTAACATATATATATAAGTAACGTCTGTATTGTATAAGATAAGATAAGAAGATATTTATATATATATATATATATTTGCTTACACTTGCACGTATTCTTGTGTTTATGTTTAAACTTAAAACCATATTTCATTACATCAATTCTTACTTTTGTACTTTCTGATATACCTGTAATTTAATTTACACCTACGCATACACTTTTACGCATATGGAGCACAAGAATAAGGTTTCAGAAGCAGACCAAATAAAATATAAATTACAACGATATAATTAAAACATATTTCTAAATGCATCGGGTTGACCGAGATCATATTTATAGAAGACCTCGACACTGACGAGATTTGTTTCGAGTAACACATTTAGTAAAATCACTAAATTTAGAAAGCCTTCAGGACAGAAGACTCAAAAGTAAAGTAGCAATTATACATAAAACACTGAACCATAATCTTCAAATACAAAAACAAAATTTAATAAAATACTCTGAAAGACACAAAGATAAAGGCACATTCCTCGTCCCATATGCTAGGACAAATTTGTACAAATGCTCCTTCTTCCCTAGTGCTATTAGAGCATGGAATGGGATGCCTGAGCCAGCTAGAAAAACCAGTGACTTGACAGAATTTAAGTCATTGGTTAATATGCATGACTAAATGCATGACGCGTAGGACGTAATCATCTTCTTTTTTGACGCAACGTCTGTATTATATAAGATAAGATAAGAAGACGTGCAAGCTCACAACCTTTGAGCAGATGTGGCAACGAGGCGTTGGTGTAAACTGCCCACCGGTTGTTATCTTGCAGGTCAGTGTTGAGGCCCCCCCACCCCTATAACAATTGGTCCTGGCGTAACAGCCCAAATCCACGCGTTCCAGTTCGCCGTTTCCTGTAGTCCATTGCTATACGCCACTACAACACGTCATTGCCCCAGCACCCACGTACAGACGCAAAGTCAAAGTTCATGTTACTCGAATAGATTGCAGAAAAAAAAAATTTACATATTGTCTTAGAGATGAACAAGGGGGCGGGGGTGGCTGAGTGGCTAAACGCTTGGCTTCCGAACCTTGAGTCTTGGGTTCGAACCTCATTGAAGACTGGGATTATGGATTTTGTGATTTTTTGGACGCCCCTGAGTGTACCCCCCAACCCTAATTGGTACCTGACTTTAGTTGGGGGAAGTAAAGGCGATAAAATCAGTCTTTTTTTTCCCCCCTGGCAATCAGATGCTGAAGTTCCAAATACATGTTGTCCATATAATGATATAAACTGTTATAAATAGAATCTTGTTCTTGTGTTTTACGCCTGTTTGTAAGTATGTCTCCTCTGCTGTATGACGTCATGTCGTAAATGTACAAAATAAAACGTCTACCCATTATATTATCGATTACTTTGTTTAATCGCTAGTTATCGCCTCCATGTACATGAGCGCTGTTGACACGTGACCTGTTGACCTATAAATACACGACCGTTACTTTTGATTTGTTACAAAATGTTACAGAGTACTTCTGTGTAGTATTGAGCTTATGCCGTTGATTCAGTGTACATTATTATTATTATTATTTATTATTATTATTTAAATGTCACGTGGTATATTCTTTCCATATCCATCGGAGCACGTTGAACAGTTTAATGTGTATCTATCGCTGTGGCAGTGTGACTAGTTGGCTCGCAACGCCCGGGGCGCTGCTCCGGAGGTAGAGCTGCATTGTCACTTTTTGTGTGTGTGAGTGTGCGTGTGTATGAATGGATCTACCTACACCTGAATACATCAGTTCATTAAATATTAAATGCATTATATTTTGTTCATAGCATGATGTAGAAATAACAATCTTGTTATTTTGAATTCTCTTTTTTTTTAATCATGTTTGATCGGTTCTTGTTTTCACATCTATGTCATTTTCATATTTCATTTGCAATTTCGCCATAGATGTAAATATGCCATGATTGTCATTTCAACAAAGGTCCACCTTTCTTTTTCGTTCACTCATCCGTCTCCACATGACATCGTCAAGCGTAGAGAAGGTCAGACCTCTTTGACTTTGTCTCATATAATCCTCCCCTCCTCCATAAGTCCCTGCTTTTTTGTTTTTCAAGTCGAAAGGTCCACCTTCTTCGTGTCATCTGACATTGTACATAAATGTCATTCTTGTTGACATGCGACATAACTAACAGTTGTATTGTTGTCTGGTGTTATTGCCCCTCCCCTCCACCCTGCGCCCATTGTATCCCTCCATGTCTGCCATTGTTGTCTTTTAAACAAATGTCAGGAAGTCTCCCACCTCCGCACTCAGTTACGTCCCTTTTATCCTACTTTCATTTTCGTTAAACCGGAAATTAAAAATATTTGCAGAACTGAAAGCGCGCCGAGCATTAAAACAACAAAATGTGAGGCCAAAAGAAATTTTGCAAACATTAAAATATTTAGTTTTGGCTTATTATTCAGGATTTAAAAATACTTATGTAATATCCTTGAGTTTTTTTTTTTAAATTATATATAATTTTTTTTATACAACTCTCCTTTTTGCATCTGGCAACATTGAAGAATGTTACTTTTTTTTAATAATCGTGTTGACTCACGTGCCAGATTTTTTTTTTCAAATTTAAAGTTCAGTAAAAAAAAATGTATCCATATTTGTATTATATGTCATGTTTCGTGGAGAGATAACTTTTGAACGATATGTTAAGTTTGTGTTACCTGACGATAGTCATTAGTAGTCGATCAAAAGAATGTCCTTTAATTGATTTATAAAATTGTCTAAACAAGTTATTTACGGATTGGCTATGTCCGATATCGATATACTCCTCAGTAATTAAGAACAACACTTGAAACATAAAAGAAACAAACAAGTAGTTAGTAGCCGCATTGGGCAACAAGGAACATTACTGGTGCAAAAACTTTGACCCTTTATACGCGTGTGGTAGTTTAGCCTCTAAACACTAGAATTGTGATTCCATTTTGTATGAACTCTTGTAAAATAGCTCAGCACTTTGAGGGTTAAATAGCTAGGACTTTTGATGTATCCTGCTTAAAAAAAATATGTAAGTCTTTTTTTCAAGAGATATGATATTCAATGCATTAATCAGTTCTACAGAATCTTATTCCGTTTCAAGATTTAATTTCGTATATGATCATGACTTCCCTTCCCGGACTTTGGCCAGGAGAGTACTTATATCATATATTTCTTGATTTAAAAAAGGTATAGTTTACTAGTTTTCAGAATTTCTCGGTAAACTTGCTGAAAAAATGCTGAAAAATTACAAAATTACTAAGAATTGGACAAGAATAGCCAGACACCACGTCAATGCTAAGATATACTTCTTGGCTTGAGCTGGGGGATATTTCAATTAATTGGTAATTAGATACGATAATGGTAGTTATAGCTTCTGTAATTTATAAAACAAAATAAGTTGTTCACTTAGAGTTTAACTTTGAATCTAGAACTTATTTCACATTGTGTTAAAGAAGAAATTATGATGAGAAAAGCCACCTCATTGTCACTAGAGGTTTTTTTTTCTTTAGACCGTGTAATACATAGTAGTGGCGATGGAATTTGTTTCTGTTTTTTATTTTGTGCTAAGATTGATAATGTTAGGAAAGGTAACTGTCTCCTTGAATAATAAACAAGACTAAGGACATAATATGTGTTGGTGTTGTGACCTTTCATTCTTGATGTTCTGTTTTATCGTTAGTGTTATGGGTTGCATATATATAGCTATTATTACTGGGTCACTATACCTCTTAAGAAACAAATATTTCCCTTTTGTGACTTCCAGCCTGACCAAAGATGCGAACCCTTGATAAATATTCCCATTCACTGGTTGAGCATTTTAATGACATGATGATGCAACGCTTATAATCATTTGTTTTTCAATACCTCAAATAAGAAGCCACTAAAGCGCAGATTTAAAAACAAGTCATACGCATTTTTTACCAGCAGCGCTTTAAATCTTATGCATGGGGTTCTATAGGAGGAGGCGTGCCTCTGTCAACTGGGCAGTCAGGTTCTCTCAACAGCTCATTGACCAAGGTCTCCTTTCAGAGCCCAGCTCTCACCTGTGGCTCCAAGCAGTTGTCAGCATGCGGCAACGGCCACACCCTGGCAAACCGTCTCTACTGACGGGCCAAACCAGGTGAGGGTTAGCCAGAGCTAGTATCTGGTGTAAACTATGGTCTCTGTCCACCACCAGCATGTGAAGTCTAGTTGCGGCTATATTGCGCTCAAGTAGAATTGGACTGCCAGGGCCATCAGGCGTCACCTAGCAAACACCGTGGAACGTTTTGGAGCACTTTGGGACATGTAGAGCACACTGGTCATCCAACGCACCCAGCTCCAGTTGTCTGGACTCTGTTCTGCCACTGGATTCAGCTGGCAAGGGGCGAGAGAGTGATGCTGGTTCACCGCAAATCTCCCTCACTTTGATAAATTTTCATCGCGCAAGCCACAAATCTTACAGTTGTCAACACTGTCGTGTTTAAAATGTGCCCGCCTACAGTAATATACTTCGGATAAACGAAATGCATTGCGGGAACCCTAAGAATTTTAAAAAATTCTACTAAAATATGCATATTAAGTACATTTTCTTTTTAAACGAATGTAATTTAATTTAATTTACAAGTACTTTCTTTTATAATATGCCATGCATTTAAATATTTTTTTTATATTAATAAGTTGATTTTTTTTATTGAAGATTTCGAATAAGTGTAGGGGCCTCCACAAACCTAAATCCGGCCCTGCATAGTAACAATGTCTGCAATTAAGCATAGCTTCTTCATAAATCCCTAGACTTGGGCTGAACTTTGTTTTTTCTCTAAAGTCAACATTCATCTTCAGTCTAGTGCCTAACAGTGCACAACTTAGAGCGCACCTTCTGCCAAAACTTGAATGTCGGTGTGCAAGGCAGGGTTATAAAAATATATAATAATAATAAGGCTTATGTTGAGTACGAAGATTAATGAGGAATGCAGTATTTCCAGTGGTTACGCACCCCCAGCTGTGACCTAAATATTTTGCCACATCCAGGGCAAGCATAACCATTGTCCACCGGTGGTCGAATAAGATCCGCTAGAACGTACTGACGTAGGCCACTGTGGGCCACGTCCGCTAGAACGTACTGACGTAGGCCACTGTGGGCCACGTCCGCTAGAACGTACTGACGTAGGCCACTGTGGGCCACGTCCGCTAGAACGTACTGACGTAGGCCACTGGCGGCCATGTCCGCTCTCGTACTTAGACTATCCAGCTCCCCTTTCGGACGATTCCATGAAAGTGCCATGGTGAGTCGACTGATGCTTTATCATCCGCACAACAGGCAGCTGAAGTATCAACCTGAAGTATAAATCTAAAGTAACAACCTGAGTATCAACCTGAAGTATCAACCTAAAGTATCAACCTGAAGTATAAATCTAAAGTAACAACCTGGAGTATCAACCTAAAGTATCAACCTTAAGTATCAACCTAAAGTATCAACCTGAAGTATCAACCTAAAGTATCAATCTAAAGTATCAACCTGAAGTTTTAATCGCTTAGGTGCTTAGCTTGGCCTAAACAGTACCTAGCAGCAGTCTGAACCACACCGGCAAGAAAGCAAAACAAAAGAAATATCAACAACACAAAGCATTGGGGAAAGAATCTGTCCTCGGCAGCGGATTTTCTTTTGGTCTCAAATGCGGCTTCAGAACGAGACGGAGGTCACTATACAGAAACCACGGAAGCAGGAAAGTGTAAGCCAAAAAGAGGAATGGATTTATCAGCATTTTTTTTTAACACACGTATTTATCAACCAAAAAGAGAGTACCAGAAAAAAGCAACAGCAATAAAACATTCCTAGGGAGGGCCCTACGGGTAGCGCGATGGATTGTTGAGGGGGTAAAGAGAGGGCCCTACGGGTAGCGCGTTGGGTGGTTGAGGGGGTAAAAGAGGGCCATACGGGTAGCGCGATGGGTGGTTGAGGGGGTAAAGGGAGGGCCCTACGGGTAGCGCGATAGGTGGTTGAGGGGGTAAAGGGAGGGCCCTACGGATAGCGCGATGAGTGGTTGAGGGGGTAAAGGGAGGGCCCTACGGATAGCGCGATGGGTGGTTGAGGGGGTAAAGGGAGGGCCCTACGGTAGCGCGATGGGTGGTTAAGGGGGTAAAGGGAGGGCCCTATGGGCTGCGCGATGGGTGGTTGAGGAGGTAAAGGGAGGGCCCTACGGGTAGCGCGATGGGTGGTTGAGGGGGTAAAGGAGGGCCCTACGGGTAGCGCGATGGGGGTATTTATCAACCAAAAAGAGAGTACCAGAAAAAAGCAACAGCAATAAAACATTCCTAGGGAGGGCCCTACGGGTAGCGCGATGGATTGTTGAGGGGGTAAAGAGAGGGCCCTACGGGTAGCGCGTTGGGTGGTTAAGGGGGTAAAGGGAGGGCCCCACGGGTAGCGCGATGGGTGGTTGAGGGGGTAAAAGAGGGCCATACGGGTAGCGCGATGGGTGGTTGAGGGGGTAAAGGGAGGGCCCTACGGGTAGCGCGATAGGTGGTTGAGGGGGTAAAGGGAGGGCCCTACGGATAGCGCAATAAGTGGTTGAGGGGGTAAAGGGAGGGCCCTACGGATAGCGCGATGGGTGGTTGAGGGGGTAAAGGGAGGGCCCTACGGGTAGCGCGATGGGTGGTTGAGGGGGTAAAGGGAGGGCCCTATGGGCTGCGCGATGGGTGGTTGAGGAGGTAAAGGGAGGGCCGTACGGGTAGCGCGATGGGTGGTTGAGGGGGTAAAGGGAGGGCCCTACGGGTAGCGCGATGGGTGGTTGAGGGGGTAAAGGAGGGCCCTACGGGTAGCGCGATGGGTGGTTAAGGGGGTAAAGGGAGGGCCCTACGGATAGCGCGATGGGTGGTTGAGGGGGTAAAGGGAGGGCCCTACGGATAGTGCGATGAGTGGTTGAGGGGGTAAAGGAGGGCCCTACGGATAGCGCGATGGGTGGGTGAGGGGGTAAAGGAGGGCCCTACGGCTAGCGCAATGGGTGGTTGAGGGGGTATAGGAGGGCCCTACGGATAGCGCGATGGGTGGTTGAGGGGGTAAAGGAGGGCCCTACGGATAACGCGATGGGTGGTTGAGGGGGTAAAGGGAGGGCCCTACGGATAGCGCGATGGGTGGTTGAGGGGGTAAAGGGAGGGCCCTACGGATAGTGCGATGAGTGGTTGAGGGGGTAAAGGAGGGCCCTACGGATAGCGCGATGGGTGGTTGAGGGGGTAAAGTAGGGCCCTACGGGTAGCGCGATGGGTGGTTGAGGGGGTAAAGGGAGGGCCCTACTGGTAGCGCGATGGGTGGTTGAGGGGGTAAAGGGAGGGCCCTACGGGTAGCGCGATGGATGGTTGAGGGGGTAAAGGAGGGCCTTACGGATAGCGCGATGGGTGGTTGAGTGGGTAAAGGGAGGGCCCTACGGGTAGCGCGATGGGTCGTTGAGGGGGTAAAGGGAGGGCCCTACGGATAGCGCGATGGGTGGTTGAGGGGGTAAAGGGAGGGCCCTACGGGTAGCGCGATGAGTGGTTGAGGGGGTAAAGGGAGGGCACAAAGGATAGCGCGATGGGTGGTTGAGGGGGTAAAGGGAGGGCCCTACGGGTAGCGCGATGGGTGGTTGAGGGGGTAAAGGGAGGGCCCTATGGGTAGCGCGATGGGTGGTTGAGGGGGTAAAGGGAGGGCCCTACGGGTAGCGCGATGGGTGGTTGAGGGGGTAAAGGAGGGCCCTACGGGTAGCGCGATGGGTGGTTGAGGGGGTAAAGGGAGGGCCCTACGGGTAGCGCGATGGGTGGTTGAGGGGGTAAAGGAGGGCCCTATGGATAGCGCGATGAGTAGTTGAGGGGGTAAAGGGAGGGCCCTACGGATAGTGCGATGGGTGGTTGAGGGGGTAAAGGGAGGGCCCTACGGGTAGCGCGATGGGTGGTTGAGGGGGTAAAGGGAGGGCCCTACGGATAGCGAGATGGGTGGTTGAGGGGGTAAAGGGAGGGCCCTACGGGTAGCGCGATGGGTCGTTAAGGGGGTAAAGGAGGGCCCTACGGGTAGCGCGATGGGTGGTTGAGGGGGTAAAAAAGGGCCCTACGGGTAGCGCGATGGGTGGTTGAGGGGGTAAAGGGAGGGTCCTACGGGTAGCGCGATGGGTGGTTGAGGGGATATATTGGGGGCCCTACGGATAGCGCGATGGGTAGTTGAGGGGGTAAAGGAGGGCCCCACCGATAGCGCGATGGGTGGTTGAGGGGGTAAAGGGAGGGCCCTACGGGTAGCGCGATGAGTGGTTGAGGGGTAAAGGAGGGCCCTACGGATAGCGCGATGGGTGGTTAAGGAGGTAAAGGAAGGGCCCTACGGATAGCGCTATGGGTGGTTGAGGGGGTAAAGGGAGGGCCCTACAGATAGCGCGATGAGAGGTTGAGGGGGTAAAAAAAGGCCTTACAGATAACGCGATGGGTGGTTGAGGGGGTAAAGGAGGGCCCTACGGATAGCGCAATGGGTGGTGGAGGGGGTAAAGGAGGGCCCTACGGGTAGCGCGATGGGTGGTTGAGGGGGTAAAGGAGGGCCCTACGGGTAGCGCGATGGGTGGTTAAGGGGGTAAAGGGAGGGCCCTACTGGTAGCGCGATGGGTGGTTGAGGGGGTAAAGGGAGGGCCCTATGGGTAGCGCGATGGGTGGTTGAGGGGGTAAAGGAGGGCCTTACGGATAGCGCGATGGGTGGTTGAGTGGGTAAAGGGAGGGCCCTACGAGTAGCGCGATGGGTCGTTGAGGGGGTAAAGGGAGGGCCCTACGGATAGCGCGATGGGTGGTTGAGGGGGTAAAGGGAGGGCCCTACGGGTAGCGCGATGAGTGGTTGAGGGGGTAAAGGGAGGGCCCTACGGATAGTGCGATGGGTGGTTGAGGGGGTAAAGGGAGGGCCCTACGGGTAGCGCGATGGGTGGTTGAGGGGGTAAAGGGAGAGCCCTACGGGTAGCGCAATGGGTGGTTGAGGGGGTAAAGGAGGGCCCTACGGGTAGCGCGATGAGTAGTTGAGGGGTTAAAGGGAGGGCCCTACGGATAGCGCGAAGGGTGGTTGAGGGGGTAAAGGGAGGGCCCTACGGGTAGCGCGATGGGTGGTTGAGGGGGTAAAGGAGGGCCCTACGGATAGCGCGATGGGTGGTTGAGTGGGTAAAGGGAGGGCCCTACGGGTAGCGCGATGGGTCGTTGAGGGGGTAAAGGGAGGGCCCTACGGGTAGCGCGATGGGTTGTTGAGGGGGGTAAAGGGAGGGCCCTACGGGTAGCGCGATGGGTGGTTGAGGGGGTAAAGGAGGGCCCTACGGATAGCGCGATGGGTGGTTAAGGAGGTAAAGGAGGACACTACGGATAGCGCGATGGGTGGTTAAGGGGGTAAAGGGAGGGCCCTATGGGTAGCGCGATGAGTGGTTGATGGGGTAAAGGGAGGGCCCTACGGATAGCGCGATGAGTGGTTAGGGGGTAAAGAAGGGCCCTACGGATAGCGCGATGGGTGGTTGAGGGGGTAAAGGGAGGGCCCTACGGGTAGCGCGATGAGTAGTTGAGGGGGTAAAGGGAGGGCCTTACGGATAGCGCGATGGGTGGTTGAGGGGGTAAAGGGAGGGCCCTATGTGTAGCGCGATGGGTGGTTGAGGGGGTAAAGGAAGGGCCCTACGGATAGCACGATGGGTGGTTGAGGGGGTAAAGGGAGGGCCCTACGGGTAGCGCGATGGGTGGTTGAGGGGGTAAAGGAATGGCCCTACGGGTAGCGCGATGGGTGGTTGAGGGGGTAAAGGAAGGGCCCTACGGATAGCGCTATGGGTGGTTGAGGGGGTAAAGGGAGGGCCCTACAGATAGCGCGATGAGTGGTTGAGGGGGTAAAAAAAGGCCTTACAGATAACGCGATGGGTGGTTGAGGGGGTAAAGGAGGGCCCTACGGATAGCGCAATGGGTGGTGGAGGGGGTAAAGGAGGGCCCTACGGGTAGCGCGATTGGTGGTTGAGGGGGTAAAGGAGGGCCCTACGGGTAGCGCGATGGGTGGTTAAGGGGGTAAAGGGAGGGCCCTACTGGTAGCGCGATGGGTGGTTGAGGGGGTAAAGGGAGGGCCCTATGGGTAGCGCGATGGGTGGTTGAGGGGGTAAAGGAGGGCCTTACGGATAGCGCGATGGGTGGTTGAGTGGGTAAAGGGAGGGCCCTACGAGTAGCGCGATGGGTCGTTGAGGGGGTAAAGGGAGGGCCCTACGGATAGTGCGATGGGTGGTTGAGGGGGTAAAGGGAGGGCCCTACGGGTAGCGCGATGAGTGGTTGAGGGGGTAATAGGAGGGCCCTACGGATAGTGCGATGGGTGGTTGAGGGGGTAAAGGGAGGGCCCTACGGATAGCGCGAAGGGTGGTTGAGGGGGTAAAGGGAGGGCCCTACGGGTAGCGCGATGGGTGGTTGAGGGGGTAAAGGAGGGCCCTACGGATAGCGCGATGGGTGGTTGAGTGGGTAAAGGGGGGGCCCTACGGGTAGCGCGATGGGTCGTTGAGGGGGTAAAGGGAGGGCCCTACGGGTAGCGCGATGGGTTGTTGAGGGGGGTAAAGGGAGGGCCCTACGGGTAGCGCGATGGGTGGTTAAGGGTTAAAGGAGGGCCCTACAGGTAGCGCGATGGGTGGTTGAGGGGGTAAAGGGAGGGCCCTACGGATAGCTCGATGGGTGGTTGAGGGGGTTAAAGGAGGGCCCTACGGGTAGCGCGATGAGTGGTTGAGGGGGTAAAGGGAAGGCCCTACGGATAGCGCGATGGGTGGTTAGAGGGGGTAAAGGGAGGGCCCTACGGGTAGCGCGATGGGTGGTTAAGGGGGTAAAGGAGGGCCCTTCAGGTAGCGCGATGTGTGGTTGATGGGGTAAAGGGAGGGCTCTACGGGTAGCGCGATGGGTGGTTGAGGGGGTAAAGGAGGGCCCTACGGGTAGCGCGATGGGTGGTTGAGGGGGTAAATCAGGGCCCTAAGGGTAGCGCGATGGGTGGTTGAGGGTGTAAGGGAGGGCCCTACGGGTAGCACGATGGGTGGTTGAGGGGGTAAAGGAGGGCCCTACGGGTAGCGCGATGTGTGGTTGAGGGGGTAAAGGGAGGTCTCTACGAGTAGCGCGATGGGTGGTTGAGGGGGTAAAGGAGGGCCCTACGGGTAGCGCGATGGGTGGTTGAGTGGGTAAAGGGAGGGCCCTACGGGTAGCGCGATGGGTGGTTGAGGGTGTATATTGGGGGCCCTACGGATAGCTCGATGGGTAGTTGAGTAGGTAAAGGAGGGCCCCACGGATAGCGCGATGGGTGGTTAAGGGGGTAAAGGGAGGGCCCTACGGGTAGCGCGATGAGTGGTTGAGGGGGTAAAGGAGGGCCCTACGGATAGCGCGATGGGTGGTTAAGGGGGTAAAGGGAGGGCCTTACGGGTAGCGCGATGGGTGGTTGAGGGGGTAAAGGATGGGCCCTACGGGTAGCGCGATGGGTGGTTGAGGGGGTAAAGGGAGGGCCTTACGTATAGCGCGATGGGTGGTTGAGGGGGTAAAGGGAGGGCCCTACGGGTAGCGCGATGGGTGGTTGAGGGTGTAAAGGGAGGGCCCTACGGGTAGCGCGATGGGTGGTTGAGGGGGTAAAGTAGGGCCCTACGGATAGCTCGATTGGTGGTTGAGGGGGTAAAGGAGGGCCCTACGGGTAGCGCGATGGGTATTTGAGGGGGTAAAGGGCGTAGGAGTTTTTTATAAGTGAAACTTGGTTGGGGTTTTTTCTTTAGCTGGTGGACCAATGTTTCTTTTGGGATTAGATAGATTCTTATGGTGGTTAAGGGGTGGTCGATAGGTGCTGCTTTCATGGTAATTGTTGGGCGGTGGGCCAGTTTTATCTTGAAGGGAAAGCGGGAGGCGCGGAGGTGGGAGTCCGACCTTGGGTGAGGGAGGGAGGGCCCAACAGGAGGCCCGATGGGTGGTGTGGGGGGTAGAGGGCGTAGACATTTGTTAAATTTTTTATTTTTTTTTGGTTGGGGAGGGGCAGTGTTTCTCTTGCTATGAGATATGCACTAAAGTTGCTTAGAGAAAGATCGATAGTTGTAGATTGATTGTTGGGGGGAGGGCCAGTTTTCTTCTGAGGGAAAAAAACCTAGATTAGTACGTTGACTTTGTTTACATTTTTTAAATATTTTTTCCCCACAGAGATCAAAGCTGTTGTTTTTTAAGTTAGTTTTACATTTTAAAATGCAAATCTTTAATAGATTTGTTGCCGATTTATTTTCCTTTTAAAAGAGATCAAACATGTGCATGCAGCAAGAACTATGAATATTTCTCTCTTTGATGCCACGAATAAAACTGTATGATATACGGCGAATTCCAGGTATCTTGTTACCTTTATTAATAATAGATTTAAATGGCGAGTATTTTAAGGTTACGGTAATTAATCTTGAAGCAAAATTTACAGAATCGGGTATAACATCCAATAGTTATTCTTAATAATGCTAGAATTGTCTATTATTCGGGTTTGGCTTTTATAATTTCAGAATTAAACTTCAGACTCGAGTTATTACCCATCTATTCATCTTTCCTCAATCCAATGGAAACATGTTTTTCTAAAATAAAAAAAACTAACAAACAAACCGTTCTTATAGAGTGATAAAAGAGTGAATCGCAAAGGTGGGAAAATGAATCCAAAAACCTAAATGTATGTCTTTTCATCAGAGGAAATTTTACAATCATGGCATATTTTTATTTGTGAAATTAAAAAAAAAATTATTCTTTCTATGGGAACTTCCCCCATGCCGAGTTGACCAGCGTGGGGCTACAAAACAGCGTGCCGCAAAGGTCTAACCTGTGATAACGCAGCCACAATGAGTGGCCGTCTGTCTGGCCTGCGGATACGTCTGTTGGGCATAAATCCAAAAGCAACATTTCTGAACTGTGATAATCACTCTCTCAACCTGGCAGCTTTTCATTCTGCTGAGATAGATCCAACAATTGATCATCTTTTTTTGGAACTGTACATGAATTGTTCACCTTTTTTTGGAACTGTACATGAATTGATTACCTTTTTTTGGAACTGTACATGAATTGATCACCTTTTTTTGGAACTGTACATGAATTGATCACCTTTTTTTGGAACTGTACTAGAATTGTTCACCTTTTTTTGGAACTGTACATGAATTGATCACCTTTTTTTGGAACTGTACATGAATTGATCACCTTTTTTTGGAACTGTACATGAATTGTTCACCTTTTTTTGGAACTGTACATGAATTGTTCACCTTTTTTTGGAACTGTACATGAATTGTTCACCTTTTTTTGGAACTGTACATGAATTGATCACCTTTTTTTGGAACTGTACATGAATTGTTCACCTTTTTTGGAACTGTACATGAATTGATCACCTTTTTTTGGAACTGTACATGAATTGATCACCTTTTTTTGGAACTGTACATGAATTGTTCACCTTTTTTTGGAACTGTACATGAATTGTTCACATTTTTTTGGAACTGTACATGAATTGTTCACCTTTTTTTGGAACTGTACATGAATTGATCACCTTTTTTTGGAACTGTACATGAATTGTTCACCTTTTTTTGGAACTGTACATGAATTGATCACCTTTTTTTGGAACTGTACATGAATTGATCACCTTTTTTTGGAACTGTACATGAATTGTTCACCTTTTTTTTTCCAAATTCACCCCAGAGACGGGCCAAACTGAAAGAAGATGAAGCAGAGATTTAAAAAAAAAAAAAAGATTTATACAAGAGAAGAAGCTACGTCGGCAGTTTCCTTGCATCTCGACAAAATCATCATACTGTTGGAGAACCTTTTTGAATCAACAACTGAAAGAATGGACACTAGAAGCAGTGCACAGAATCTGTTCTGTTGTCACAGATAGATATTAACATTAACATACTGTAGACAGTAATTAATAATAATGATAACGGAGACTGTAATTATCCAAGTAGACATAGTAGACTCTCTTTTTATTTCCGTCCAATCCTTTTGCTTTCGCACAAAACATAAACAACAAACAATGACGTAATATCATATAATATTAGCACATCCTTCCTTTTGAAGTTATTATCACACCCTTCCTTTTAAAGTTCTTAAGAGTCATATCTACTAGGAACTTTAACAATTCGATCACTTCTGGTTGTCTTGACTGGCACAAGTTCTCTAGACGTTGGTCTATAACTGTCTGTTTCGTTTGTTCCAACAGTTTGCTGTTCATTGTCTTTATTGGTATCATAGTACCCCGAGATGCCTTTATCGAAACTCTTATTCAAAAAGCGTTGATTTCTTCTGTATGTTGTTCCATCGTTTGTCTTTATGATGTAAGATCTGGGTGCTGAATATTTTTTATGACAACTGCTTTCTGCCATGTTTCAAGACGAACTCTCCGACAGAATAATCTTTAGGTAGTCTTGCTTTTGCATCGTATTTCACTTTGCTTTCATCTGTCGTTCGTTGAATAATGTCTGTGTTTGGGATCAGTTGTGATGGTAAATACGGCAGTCCGCTTATCGGAGTATTTCTATACTCGAGCATAACGAGATAAGGATCTTTCCCACTTTTGTATGCTTTGAATACTTTTGCTTGCGCACAAAACATAAACAACCAACAATGACGTAATACCATATCATATTAGCACAGAATCTTCTTCATGCAGTGGACAATGATTAATTGTTTGCCTATCTGGAATTCTGGTCAAAGCTCCTGCACCCAATTAATATGGTTCAGAAGAAACTACAAAAGTCTGGACTGCACATACGGGAAGCTGCTGAAGAAATTAGTACCCTTTCATGCTTTCTGCAAAATGATGAGAAACTGACAAAAACCCAATCCATCGAAAAAGCAAAAGAAGGTAGTGAATACTATGGATTCCCTGTAATCAAAACAACCAGAAGAAAGAAAAGACTTGATGGGAAGTTGAGTTCTAATGTAGGACTGTCAATAGAACTGCAATTCAAACGTGTTGTGACAGAAGTGCGGGACAGATTTCATATGGAGATGAAGGGCTGATTCCAAAGGCTGGAAATAAAATGGATACCTTTGGGTTTCTTCTTAAACCAAGACACATGTTGGATGATGACACGCTTATGACAAACTGTGTTACTTTTTCCTGTTTGTATGATGAAATAAATGGCAAAACGCTTGTTCAATGATGTCAGTGATGCACGAGCACTTTTCATCAACAAACCAGTAATACAATCACCAATAGACATATTGCGGAAACAGGCTTCATATGGTAATTGTCGTGCGCAACTTGTTTGGTATTTTCTTTTGAGCACTATAAGGGTTCGTAAGTTTCTGTTCCTAAGGATGCGCTATAGTGGTGTCATTGTTCTCTTGTTTAGTCTTGAGGTGGAGTTCTCTGTGTGGTGTTCTTCCCCCAGTATTGGGTAAGTTCGTTTAGTTGACTGCCTTCTGAATGTCGTAGATCTAGAATCGTTTCTTTTATAATCGTGTGAATGGCGGTATCAAAGGAGTGTGTATTTTTATTATCTAGGGACGCAGGATTGGGACTCTGCTGGAGTCGAGTCGGAGTTGTAGGCTTGGTATTTGACTATTGCCCGTGGCGTTGGGGTGGGGCGTTGTGAGCCCTGATCGACTATGGCATTGAGATTAAGGTGTGCTATAGTTCCTTTGCATGTAATTTGTAATTGCTTTGTAAATGCTAATTGATATTTATTCGTAATGTATGTCTCATTATATCATATATTCATTAAATTGTTAAACGTACAACCTTGTTGTCTACCCCGGAGTCAACGAGCTGAAATCCCACCCTGACAGTAGTTACGTGTGCTCAAACCTTGCAACCTCCTCCGAATACCGCTAACTCAGGCCACTTCCATTGCGTCATGTGAGAGATGTCATGCGCATCTTCTTTTGGTGTTTTCCTTGGTGCACCAGAAGAGATTGTGAGTTTCGGTTTCTAGGAACGCGCTTTTGTTAATGTCATTTTTGCTGACTTGTTTTGCCTCTGTTGTGTGATGAGGCTAGATCTCCTGTGAGTTTCTCTTATGGGTTTTCTGCCCCAATATTGGGTAAGTTATTTATTTACCTTATTTGTCTTCGTGGTGTAGCTCGAAATTCGTTGTTCCTATGATCGTGTGGACGGCGATCTCAAGGAATATGTATTTTCTGTAATAGGGACGCAGGCTTGGGACTCTGTTGGAGTCAAGCTTGATTCACAGTGTGGTTTGATATGGCCCGTGTATCTAAGCCCTTGAGTGTAGGCTGCGTCGTGATTGAATTATGGCACCGAGTTAAAAGGTGTGATATATTTCGTTGCATAATATGTATACTTTGTGTTTCCTTTGAACATACTTTTGACTTTTATTTATCACTCGTGTCATCATATTTCATACATTCATTAAATTGTTAAAAGTACAACCTTGTTGTTAATTAATGGCGATTAACTTACGTTAGCATTAATATCATTCACGTTGAACAACTGTTGGTATTGACTAAAGGTTCAGTTGAAAAAACCTGTATTCAGCGTTGGCCAGTCACGGCTTCGATGCCGATATTATTTGCTTGGATTTAAACTGTCGAGGTGGGGGAACCTGGGAACTCAATGAACTTATGTCTACCCCGGAGTCAACGAGCTGAAATCCCACCCTGACAAGAGATCATTCTCAAAGCTCAAGTTCACCAAAAACTATCTGAGGAGCACAATGACGCAAGAAAGGCTTATCGGCATGGCTTTAATGTCAGTGAAGTCACAAATACTAGAAAGTATCGATGTAGATGATATTATAGATGCCTTTGCTGCAAAGAATGCACGACGTGAAGCGATATGAATTGAGATTTGTCACTTGTGCATTATTAACCTATAAACAACGGTATTATTCATTAAAAGAGTCTTAATGATTATTTTTTGCTAAGTTTACTGATATACTGAACCAATTTGATTTGGGGCTTATATATACTTTTTGTGTCCATTATCTCATGTCATATATCGAAGGCCAAAATGCAAGGGTCCCCAAAAGAGGTCAATTCACCCTGGCCCCTAAATCCCTAGCTAAGCCCCTGGTGTAATGTGATAGAAATTAACATGCGTAGCCGGTGGGTAAAGCTAGTCATATTAAATACACTATAAAATGTTTGCGTATGTTTGCGTTTTAAATTTTGTTTTTTATTTTACATTTGTTTTAAAGATGTTAACTAGCATACTCGCAAAATAAATAAATAAACCTGAAAGAAACTTAAGTTTGCAGAATCCAAGTATCAAAACGAACAACCACCTTTCCTTTTCCTCTAATATGTCATGTACCCATTAGAGCTGGTTGGACTCAGAGGTGCCCCAAAAATCCCAGTCTTCACCAGGATTTGAGCTCGGGACTCCCGGTTCGGAAGTCAGGCGCTTTACCACTCAGCCACCGCTCAACTAACAATTATATAATCTATACTGTTGCAACTCTAGGTTAGGCACTCAACGAAAAGGCAGGCAACTCAACACAGTTTAACAGGAAATAAATAGTTGTGTTTATTCACTAGGACAAACACTTAACATCCTTCAGCTTCCTCAGAGTCTTACTACTAAGTATACCAGTCCTTTGCTACTTAACCCGAATGTGGACCAACGACAGCCTTCCCCGCTTCGCTCCAGGTCCCTACTACAACCTTCAGGCAGCACAAAAGTTGGCCTCTTGGTTTCCCAAACATTCAGACTCTTCACAATCCCTGATGCGCTGTTCTTCTCTCCATTCTAGTGTCCTCCTGTTTACGTTCAACAGTGCGCTAGTGCGCACCACAAGCACTGGTGCAAGGCAGGGTTACAACAATATATTAAACGACTTATAGATCACGTTAAAATAGAAGGAACCTTAGACGACAAGCTCTTAAAATAGCTGCTTTATAAATGATGTTTCATACTATCCTCTTCATGTAGGCCTTTCACAACAAAGTTCCGAAGACGAGGAATGCGAATCAAAGATTAAAATAAAAATAAAAAAGTCATGTAAAAAAAAAATCTTTTTAGGTTGTCTGGGCTTTTTTTCTTTCTGAGGGGTCAACAACACGTGGATGCCATGAGGTTGTTAACATTTTTTGTAGCCTACCAAGTCCTAAAAGGTAGCCGACCTCTGCAGGAAGATTTTGTTTCTTTGGCTACAGTGTGAAGTAATTAGCTTTGAGAGAGGTCCATAGAATAAGAAGACAATGTAAACCTTTAGACGTGACGCAAGTGTGCCATTATGTAAAGTAGAGTAACAATTCGGGTCATCATCATCATCATCACTCCTTTAAGTTCCTCATGGAACATAGGGCCTCGACAAAAACACGCCACTCTCCTCGGTCTCTTGCTAGTTTTTTGATGGTTTCCCAGCTCTTTCCGGTCTTCTCTGCTTCTTCAAGTACACTGCGTCGCCATGTTCTTTTTGGTCTTCCTCTGCGTCTTGTTCCCTGGGAATTCCACTCTAAGGCCTGCCTAGCTCTGTTGTTGGTATCTTTTCTAAGGGTGTGACCAGTCCATCTCCACTTCCTCTCTAAGATCTGCACCTCCATATTTTTCTGTCCACTCATCTCCCACAGTTTGGTGTTGTCTACTTTGTCGTACCAGTATATCTTTAGGATGTATCTCTGGCATCTGTTGATGAAAGTCTGTTTGTGATTTATTGGGACAGGTAATGTAATGGTCCTCTGTTATTAAAAAGCTTATATAAGCTCACTCTGTCTGTCTGTCAGGTAAAAAGTGTGTATATGTAATTTGTAATATGTAATTTCTCTGACACCCAATCTCTGATCAAGCTGAAATTTTGCACAATTATTTCTTTTACCTGGTAACACAAGAATCAATAAAAACAAAAAAGTTAATTTATTATCGGTAATTAATCATTTTGTTTGGTATCTCAAGCAAGGGAAAGAATTTGTATTTGACTGAAGTGGTCAAATAAGCTGAATAAGTCCTCTTTATACACGGTCGTTTGGAATCTTAGTAAACACAACATGAAAAATTGGACAAGACTATAAAAAGTAGATAACTATACTAGCTTCCATGTTCATAAGCTCTCCAATAGCAATTGATTACCACGTTGGCTTGAGACATATGTTCAAATTCAGGTCGTTCCCCTTTAAAAACAAATCTTTCTAAATGCTTTTTTTGAAATTTTTAGTCTACATTTATTGCAAATTTAATAAAATTTAATTACATGACTTATCCGAATTAATTGATACAAGTATTTTTTCTTTAATGTTTTTCTTTTTCTGGCTCACGGTTAAAGAGGTGTCATGTGGACAGCACAACGATCAACCGTGTTTAATTTCCTCCAACTATTGTGAGGAACCCTATAGATTTGGGCGCACTCAGGGGCGCCCTTGAAATCCCAAATGTCGAAAATCCCAGTCTTTACTAGGTTTTGAACCCGATACCCCTCGGCTCAGAAGCCGCACTTTAGTTCTTAGCCCCTTTATTATACATTGGTGAACATAATAAATTAGCATCTGAAGAAATAAAACATATTGGCACTTGCAAACTTTCGGAAAGGACAAAACATAAACATGATTTATGTAATTGCAGAATCCAAGGAAAGTGCTAGTTCTTTGAGACCATACTAAAAAGTGTTGGTTTTACTTTTGGTCATGGACATGAAGCAAGTTTATTGTAAGAGCTGTCAAACTCAACAAGATATTCATATAAGTGAAAGATTTGAGCCAACAACCAATCAGAAGTGTGATAAGAGTTAACAAGTAGTTCTCCAACCCCAAATTAGTTCCAGCTTTTGCAGTTTGTATAACAATCTGTCTCTTTAAGTTGAGATTCCGATATATCTACTTTGTTGTAACAGAGCAGTCAGCCGTGTTTTTGACTATTAATAGTGAATAGTTTAGTTTTAAAAAGGGTGCATTTTTACGAAGAAAAAAAAAACCTGCTTGCATAGTTGATTTTAAAAATTAAAATGTTCACTTTCAGAAAAGAAAAAAAAATAGCCGCTGAATCAGAACTTTGAAAGATCTTAAATATCATGGTATCGGATTTTTTATATCATTTCTAGTTTATGAGATTTGAATGGGACGGACGAACAGATCAACAGACAGACCACACAAAACTAAAAGAGGCTATTCCTCTTTGGGGGCCGCTAAAAATCAAAATAAAATTAAAAGGTTGCGGGGGGGGCTGGATTTCCCCTTGGGGCTCAACTACCCTCTCCCCAGAAATAAAATGCGTAACACATTGACAGGGCCGGTCTTAGGCCACTGCAACCTATGCGACCGCAGTGGGCCCCGCGCGTTCATAGACCCCGCGCTTATCCGAGGTGTAAATTATTAAATTTATTCATTATAACTTATGATGGGGTTCCCGAGGCCTCCTTATTTTCCAGAAGCTCCCGAAACGCTTCTGAAATTATTAAAATCTTCTGAAAACTCATAAAAGTTTCCTGAAAAATAGACAAATTGTCATCTTTAAGGGAATCACCTCCAAATCCAGGTAGAAATTTTAGTTTATCTGTCCACTAATGAAAGATAAACTGCTTTCCCAAATCTGTGGCATCTGGTGAAAGAAGCTTCTCACATGTCAAACTAATCAAGAATTACTTGAGGTCAACATTAGCGAAAATAGATTGAACAATTTGGCGATTATTGCTGTTGAGCGTGATATATGCAGAAACAGAACTTTGATGATCTACTGTATGACTTCGCTGCATGCAATGTTCGTAAATTTTGATCATGATTTTGTACTTAGTAAAAATGATAAAATATAAAGACGAATTTATTTTCTAATTTCAAAATCTTATTTTTCATTTATTATCCTTATCCCTACCCAGGCTGGGCCCCGCGCAATCCGTTTCGCATAGGACCCCTCACTTGCTAAGACCGGCCCTGCACATTGACCTGTTATCCTACCATAAATACGCTCGACACACAAAAATGAGCTCCTTCCTTTGGTTACGCCCATGTCTCACACTTCACAAGCAACAACCTGGCGTGTTCAAATAATTTTCTTTCATTATTTTCATGTCATGGGCAAAATCAATAGCGTAGGAGTTGGTTAAAGTGAATGTTTTGGGCCTGGGGGGTAGGGGCTGGTAGGTTGGAAGGTCAAGGCGTTTTCTTATCACACACACACACACACACGTGTGTAAATATCTATACATACGCAGACACTTGTAGACGCTAATTATGATTATCTTCTCCTGAGAAAGTGAAGAACCCTTTGAAGCAATGTATCAAGGGGAGGCTACTTCCTACAAATTGTATCACTTTAATGTGGATTTCTTCCCTTGACAGAGACAACCTGACAGAAAGAGGCAGATAGAGAGAAGAGGAGGAGGATGCGAAAGAAAGCTAAATATAAACTAATGACAGGACTGAAAGATGAGAGACATGTTTCTTAAAGAGATTTTTAACTGAATTTTCTAATAAAAGCAACTTTTAATGATTTTTTAAGCGCCCGAAAACATTCAAATTTAAATATTTTTTGATATATTCTTTTCCAACATTTCCAATACCTTTAAAAAGCTTGATCTGGATTTAATTATATAAGACGCACAGTTCTTTTTTTTTTTTTTTCTTCAAAAATTACACAGTTCTTGAATCTTATTCAACATAATATGGCTACCTATGCATGTGGCATGTGCTCTGGGCTGTCGTCCCGGGAGATCTGAGCTAGAATGAAAACAAAATCTTCAATTACAAGGAGTATGTAAAACAATATTTCGATTACATACAAGATTGTGGATATCGTCTGCCAGTTTTAAAGCAACCATAGCAACCTATTTGTGACCTTTTCACCTCAAGGACAAGTGTTTCAACATCTCTTAAAATGCAGTTCTCCTAAAGGTGACCACCCTATGGCATTGCGATGCTATAGAACAGTGTTTCCCAAACTTTGGACCTACGTGTACCCCTTTTATAATTTGTGTAATGCTGAGTAACCTTCGTCCCCCCTCCCCTCCCCCCCCAAACCATACTTTAATCTATTAATAGAACATACTAAATGGGTTTGATGAGGTGCGATTGCGTACCGCCTCCAAAGTCTTCCCGTACCCTTGGGGGTACGCGTACCCCACTCTGGGAACCACTGCTATAGAATGACAATTGTATCACCTATAAGGCTCACAAATGAGAACATTCAAAACAGGATTACAGTGGGCCCCCTCGATGATCTGCAGACCACCTTCTCACATGCTTTCATAACATTTTTCTATTACTAAAGTAGTCATACATACAACTTTTAAAAAAAGGAGCAGCCAACTTATTCTGTATAGATTAACATCCACAGTCACGGCATAAGGTCCCTTATCAATAAATCACGTCACCAGTACTTGTTGTCATTCAAAGTGGCACATTGGAGAACCGGCCCATAGGGCATTAGCCCGAATGCCCATATAGCCAGTCCACCCCTGAATACACCAACATATATAGTGGATAATTAAATATAGGATAATTAGATCTCGAAGATTCGATGTCTTGAAAGTTTGAAATATGACACACCCAACAAAGGCAGCACCAGAGATCGATACCTAATTGAGATAAAATAGTGAACTAAAATATAACGAAATATGGGACTTCACTGACCAGGGCATGGACTATGGACGATGGCTTTTTAAATTCGTTCACCATCCATGAGGCGGATATGACCCAATTCACCGCAGGTTAGAGGGTGGTGAACAAACTGGGGAGACCTGAGCAAGCAAGTATCAATGCACTTAGCTTCAGACTTGTAATTACATTTATGATTAATGTTTAATAGATGGACATTCGCAGTTTTTGATTCGAAAGCCATAATGACTAAGAACAATTCATAATTAGTATATTTTTTTAGGAAGTCATGATAAATTATTTAACCATGTTGATTGTTGGATCTTGATCTAGATATCTTTATGACATCTTGTGAATTGGGATTAGCTTAACTTAACATCAGATTGGTAATGTCTTGCTCGAGAGAATGGCAAGGGCCACAACTCATATATTAGTGTGTTTTTTTTTCATCCTGTGAAAATTGTATGCTCTCCCTTTGTTGATGAAACGTATGTGTGCTACGAAGAGAAACAACAAGAAAGCTCTAGTGACGTCACAGAGTTGTCAAGACATTCGAAGACACACGAGACTTGAAGACAAATATGTAAGAAAAGTCGAGCATAGGGTCGAGGCTCATGATGTATCTATGTAGGCCTATATGTATACATGTTTACTTCTCTAGTTTTTCATAAATGTAATTATCCTTTGTGTAACTTTCCCAATCGTAGTAGCAGTTATTTGAATATAAAATATTTATATCGACGATGAGGCAGTTTATTTTGGATATAGATCTATTACAGGGTATTTTGGAGTCTGGGGAATGGGTATTATTTATTTAGTTTAGTTCCATGAGTCAACCAAGCTATTAGCTTTGATTTGTTTTGTTAAACTTTTCATGTTTTTTTTTTTAATTTTTGCAAGGAAGTAGGGGTATTTCATAACTTCCAGATAAGAGAGAATGCTAAAAGGGAGACCACTGCCAAGTATTTTACTTATTTTGCATCCATTCAGCAATTCAAATCATAACCATTGTAATAACTACGACTGAACTCAAATATTTGAAATATAGTTAATAGTGTACGTCAAAAAAAAAGTAGGTTAGGTGTCGATTCACATAAACTATTACCCAAATATTAATTGTTTTTCTCGAATAGAATCTTAGTGAATCTAGATAAGATTCTTATCTTTAATCTTATAATATAATAATTCTAATAATACAAAAATACTTATAATTTTATATTATATAATTATAATACACTCACTCACTGCATACATACAGACACGACACTTACACTACGACTGACTACGTCTACACTTGACTTAGACTCAGAGTGACTTAGTCTTAGACTTAGTCACTTACCCTATTAAGTTTAACAGTCATAGTGATAGTCAATACTTCACATAGAGTATGATAGAGGATAGTGGCTACTGACTACGGTCTAAGTCTACTCACTACTGAGTACTGTCATACACTGATACAGACTTTGACTTTGTAAATTGTATCATGATATGATGATCTGTTGTGAATTCTGTTCTATATAATAATATTATAATTATAAGTAATATAAGTTATAAAGTTCTAACTAAATTCCAGATTCTATACCGAGTCGAGTATAAAAGTTATAGATCTAGTATATACTTAATACCTAAGTATAGACTCACTGAGTAGTAGTACTAATACTAGTAATAGATTATAGAGTATAAAAAACTATGACTTATTATGACTATAACTATACTAGATCTATACTTAATACAATACTATACTAGTATACTCATTCATTCATTGGCCAACTTCAGTCATAAAATGACTATATCTATGACTATGGTTCATCTCATTTTTTCATAAGGCTTTGGAGCCCTATTTTGGAGAGACACTCCCGGCCACATATATTGCATGTCAAGGTGGCTTTCACTTTAGGGGTAAAGGAGCTGGCCATTTTCCATGTGGCACTCTTTTCTACAAGAGCTGAGGCCCATGCTTTCTTGCTGTCTGTAGCTTTCTTACTGTTCTATATTTAAGACATAATATAATAATATAAGTCATGATAAGTAGATCTAGAATAATCTAGACTACTCTAAGTCTAGAGTCTAGATCAGTGGTTCCCAAACTTTTTTGTCTCGTAGACCCCTTGCCATAGTTTCTGATTTTTCGTAAACCCCCTGCTTAACCTGTGTTGCATTATTGCAAATCAATCAACATTTTTTAAAACTCATGTCTAACTGTAGTGAGTCTAAGAGTGAAAAGGCAATTTAAAGCTACATTTGAAGTTATACAGATTGATAAAATTTAAATTTAAACCAATTAAAATAACAAAATATATATTTCTGGAATAAAACACACTGGAAATTGGGTTTTTTTGTAGGCTCATCATCCGTTGCTACAGATATTATGTTTCATATTGGAATTTGTTGTTCTATGAAACATTAAATATTAATTCCGTAATTTGCTTTCGGGATTCTTGTCAACGTTTTCACAAAGAGCAGTTTCTCTTGTATTTATTGATCTTTCATGTGTGGCTCAACTATTGGGACTACGGAACTGTTTTCACTAACAGGAGAAGGGGCAAAGATGAGTAACTGGCGCCAAAACCAGTAAGCTCTGGTAAGGCGGGCGCTTTCTACCCACCTAGCAGAAGAACTGAATTCAAGCCTTTGCTGCCTTGCAGCTATACCCAAACATGGGAAAGGTTTTGTGAGTCAACTCTGAGGAAAAATAAGGAGCAAGCAACTCTTAGGCAGTTTGCAGCAAACAGCTCTACATCCTGTCAGAGCCTGCTTGACAGTTGATCCCAAACTGTATATTTCGTTTGCAAAGAATTGCATAAGAAGCTTTTAATGTTATAATTTATACCACCGATATGCACTTGAACTGTATTGTTGCTTTAAAAAATTCATAATATCAGATGTAGGTTTGTGTAATACAAGTTTTTAAAACTACTTCAAGGGCAGGTAAAATCAATGTTTTAACTCTAGTGTTTTCTGCGATATTGTAAGACGCTCACAAACACATCATCTTCTCAATATGAAGTCGAAGAGAGATTTTGTGGGTGTATTCTGAACTTTATCTTTATTTTTCATTTGAATAGCAGTCTGTGGCATTTTACGTCTCGAGAGACGATCTTTTCCCTTTGCAGCTTCTTGTGTGACTAAAGAGGCCAATCCTTGATACACAGCTGCGATCGCAGGTTGGGCATATATAATCACCAGGCGCCGTTGCATTTTCACCCTTCTTTCTGCTTCTGTTTTGTATGACATCTGCAATCTTTGACCCTTCCTTTATGCTCTCTCTCCATGAGGATCTGTCCAGTGCCACCTCTTCCCAGTTGCCAGTGCCAATTTTGAAGAGCTTCATGTCTCGTTTGCATACATCCGTATAACGTAAAAGTGGGCGACCAGCGGCTCTCCTGCCTTCTATTAGATCGCCATACAGGATGTCCTGTGGAAGTCGACCTTCTGGCATTCTACGAACGTGGCCAAGCCAGCCAAGGCGTCTGCTGCTGATAACAGTATAGGCTAAATATTTAAAGGATTAAAGGTACATTTACATATTAGTGTAGGAAATAATTGCATTAATGGGAGTGACAACTAAAGTCACAAATAAAATGAAATTCATTATCGTAGACCCCCATGGACATCTCATAGACCCCCAATTTATTTTTTCACTTTCGTAGACCCCTTGGAAGTCTTCGTAGACCCCTTGGAAGTCTTCGTAGACCCCTGGGGGTCTATATAGACCACTTTGGGAATCACTGGTCTAGATCATAGATGATTATCATGATCATCTGATATCATGATGATCATTATGAGTTTATATATTTTATTCATATATATATATATAAATATATATATTATATATATATATATTCAATTTTAATGAATTATTCATTTTCATGATACCGGTATTCATATTATATTACATAATAATAATATAAGCATATATTGATAATTCATTAATTGATATTGATAACTTAACTAGAATAGACTAACTTGAAATTAAATTGATTAATAAACTAAACTAAAAGAGACAAGTCACAAAGATTAACAAGCATGCCATGAATGACCAGATAGAATCTAGATTCTAGAATATTCTAGATCTATCTACATGAATTTTATCTATTCTAGCTTGACACATGTATTGACAATAAAATGTGTAGAGAACATCTAATTAATATCTTTCTATTTTGATTGAAGTAATTTCTGTAATCTAGATTAAAATACTTATTAATTTTAAATACTAGACTATAGATATAAATGTAAATAATAATTATATATATATAAAGATCTATATATAAGATATAATGATGAGATATATTTAAGATAAAGGAACGTTTCATATTCCATGTGATACTATGGACATGTATCTAGGACACTATTTGTAGTACAAGATGGATAACTTCTTGAATAAGTCACAAGAAAGGGACCTCCTCAAAAGAGATAAAAATGTATCCAAATTTTGATGGGTCAGAAACCTTTAAGTTCTTTATTTTCCAACATTTTTTTTGTTGCATTTTTACGGCACTTTTTTAGCATGCTCAGAATAAGTAAACAGGGTTTATAGCGCTCCTAAAAAATGAAAAGTCTCCTAAAATTCTCCTAAAAATTGCCATAATTCTTTTAAAATTTTGTCCACTCTCCTAAAATTTCTACCCAGTATTTTTTTAAAAAGTAATTTTTCTTATTTGTTGCTAAAAATGTGAGGGAGAACAAAACAACAGCGTAACTAGGCATTCTGATCGCATGACGTTACGGGCTGGCTTTGTTAATGAGCTGACCAGTGACGCGTCTAGACCGCCTTTCACCCACTTCTGAAGAGCGACCTTGTGATTGAAGATGGCCTTGGCTCAAGCAAGCATTTCACCTGGCTTTGTCTGAAGTCAGCATAGAAATGGTTGTTTCCTTTCATTGTTACGACTGAAGACGCGCTAGATCTAGTCTGTAGTGACTATTGTCTATAATTAGAGCATTACCAGCCTAATGTGCACGTTACACCCCTCCGGGCCCTTCCTCACCTAAAATCTTCTTGTTGTAACAGTAAGAATCATAGAATGACTTAGCCTAGAAAGTCTGTAAATCATGTAGCTAAAAATAGCATCTAGATTTAGATCTAGTGAAAATTCGCACCTGACCTGAAAACTTCATGATTTTTAGTCAATTTGATGATCTCGATACATCTACTGTCTAGATTACTTTAAAAATACGCTAGATTCTAGATTTACGCCAAAGGACTAGGATCTAGTGAAGATAATTTGCACACAGCCGTGAAAAGCCCACAAATTTTATTGACTTAGATCTAGAGTCTAGATTCACGGTACATTTAGTGAAGATAATTTGCACACAGCCGTGAAAAGTCTGCAAATTTTATTGACTTAGATCTAGAGTCTAGATTCACGGTACATTTAGTGAAGATAATTTGCACACAGCCGTGAAGAGTCTGCAAATTTTATTGACTTATAGTCTATTAAACATCTTTTTTTTTCCACAGCTCAAATCAGTCCATAATTCATTAAAGCATGACTTCCCAAGATAATAGTATTCTTTCTTGTGTTGATTCTCCTGGTAAGTAGCGAGTTTTTCAGGCTGTTGGAATTCTTGATTTCCTCCATTAATGGAGCCATGCAGCAGGCAGGAAAACAGGTCAATGCATGGTATATTTTATTTGGGAAGGGAGCAAGGTTGGAATCCTCTGCCCGCCCCCCCCCCTCTCTGTCTCTTGACAACACTCATGCTTCCCCTACCAAGGCCTGGTATCACTTTTCAGAAGGGCTAACTCTGGACTCCATATCATAAAAAAAATATTTAAAAAATCCCTGCCTCCTCAGATATTGCTGTCAAAAAGTTTTAGGTCAGCAACTCCAAACCAAGCTGAATCACCCCCTTGAGTGTAAAGGACTTGAAATTTGTAATCATATTATTTTAAACACTGTCCCTCTGCTTCTAAAGGAACCGGTCACAATGAGCTGTAGAAGAGGAGGCTGTTTACAAGTGTCAATCTGTGAGACCTGCTAAAGCCTCTACTATAGCCAAATAAACCTGTTAAAATTATTCTGACAATTTTTTTCTTTTCAAAATAATAAAAAAGTAAATAACCCCTTTTAGACCTTGTGGTCTATGGGCCAGATGGTGTCATATTATAGTCATATGCTCATGTGGCTCATGGTTGATGTGGGTGCCATGTGGCCTGTACATTGACCCACTGCCTTTACTTTCTCGCAACTAATGTCAGGTACCCATTAGAGTTTGGTGAACTCAGGGATGTCCTAAAAATACCAAAATTAAAGATCTCAGTTTTCCCTAGAATTCAAATCAAAGTTCCTTATTTCAGAAGCCATGCACCCATTATGATATATCATTTATATAATGAATAAATTTTTTTTCTTCCTCAAGTGACCCAAATCCGGAAACACTCTGCTGGTAATTTGACTGGAGACCTTCGCAAAGTGAAAGATCTGGCAGCTGACATTCACAATCTGATTTTGAAATGGGCAAGTCTGAATTCCAGAGGTGTGGACATTATAACCAGGATAGCCAATATGAAAATTGAGAAAGTGTAAGTCAAATCATTAGTGCTGATTCTTGTGTGTTTGGTTATGTTTAGGAATGTGAAAAACATTTCTATATAGAAAAATAGACGCATGAACAAGATTACACAGTGTATTTACAATCTATTAATTGACATTCTATTCTTATATGCTGCGCTTGTGGAGGGAGTCAGACCCAAGGGCCATTTAAGACCGATAGAGATGTCTGCAAGTTAGACATGAGAACGACAGGCCACAACAAAAGTGTATAGGAGGAGATAGCCTAAGACCAGAGTGCATGGAGACAAGACTGTGTGTGCTGGGACGAACCTCACTGAGAGCAAAAGAAACGAAGCTGTCTTAGTCAAGTGAAAGAAAAAGAAAGCTGCCCTATCAGCTAGCCCTACAACAGATGCATACACATGCACAAACTGTGGCTGAATCTGATGCTCTAGAATTGGCTTCATTAACTACATTAGATTCTGCCCCGACTCAAGACGAAACCAAATAAGTGGCTCATCTTGGTGTATCCAATGTTTTCCTAGACAGAAGGAGCCATATATTTATATATATTTTCTGTAAAGAGAACATTTCTATTTTTGGTAACTATACCTATTGCTTTGTAATCTGCTTTACAAACACAAAATCTCCAAGATAGAAAAACACAAATTGAACTCATAGCAGTGAACATAAAAATACTGCACACGAAATAAAACAAAAACTGTCTTTTAGTATTGACCTATTATCAGGCAATGGCTTAACATCAGGCAATCACCTAACATCAGGCAATGGCTTAACATCAGGCAATGGCTTAACATCCAGCAGTAACTTAACTTCTAGCAATGGCCTAATATCTAGCAGCCAAGTCAACTCAGCAACGTACGTTCATGACTCCAACCTCCACAGATGTCTCTACACTTTTGTTGTGACTAGTTAAGTGACATTATATAAAACCATAGGTTGACAAATGGAGGTATTTTAGCTCAATCCTTGATGAAGTCAATGAATTTATAATACAAGATACAACCCTAATCATCCGAATACAAGATGGTATTAAAAATACCCCTATAGAAAAAAAAACTATATGGAGAGCTGCCTAATCTGGACACCACTGCACAGCTCATATAAAGGACTAGTTATCGGAACTCTCCAACATAAAAAAATGAGAACACAGAAGAAGAAGAAAGAAAGGATCAGGATAAAGCTGCACAGAAATATGAACTCAAAATGTATATTTACAATTATTTTATGTTGTTTTTATAACTTATTATTTTTTTGTTACAGGTTTAATGTCCAGGAAGTGAGTGGGGGTCCACAGCCAGCTATACCTTTGGAGTTGAATCCTCTTTGTGATCTGTTGTTGGATCTTGTTGGTGATATGGTATGTAGGACAGATGTGTAATTGTTGCAAACAGTATATTGAACATAGAGGATTTTGTGGATTCCACATATTGTTCACAATTCATTTAAAGCAGGTTATCCTGGGATATTGGATCCTGGATATCTGCTTTACACTGGCTGTCTAAAGGCAGTCCAGCTAGACATGAAGACTTTATTTCTGCTACAGGCACACATCCATTGAGTTTTTGTGGACACGTGTGACTGGAAAATGTTCCTACTTCTTAGGGATAGAAATATGCGCTGCTGTGCTGGAGTACATTAAAAAAAAAAGTAAATGGAGACGCCTATAAGGAACCCACTAGTAAGTCTTATACAAAATCATCTGGACTTTGCTGCTCTACTAGAAGCCAAAGTTCAAATTTATTTGTCCATCCCTCTTGAGCTTAAGCCTTTTCTGACCAAATATCAGACACATACGCCCATGTTAGCCTTCATTGCAGTTAATTTATTTACTAGCAACACTGTAAAGTCTTTAAGAAGAATTCTTCAAACTGAAAAGCATTTGACAATCAAATTTTTAGGGTAAAAAAAAAAAAAGCTTGGACAAAGTAACAGTCTTTAAATATTAAATAAATTTTTAAAATGTGAAGTCTGGCTCAATGTTGTACTAAATAGTGTATGAGATAATAATTATTTAATTTATAGAGTGCAGTTAACAAACAAAATATTGGCTCAAGGTGCTGTGATAACATTAAAAACATAAACACAAGAGCTAAAATGACTGTTTGGGACCCTTCAACTCAAGAAAACATTAAGAAACAGGAACAGGCACATAATAGAGCAGCGAGATTCATAACAAACAAATATTCACATTTGACTAGAGTAACACCTTTAGTAAAATCAATAGATTTAGAAAGTCTTCAGGATAGAAGACTTAAAAGTAAAGTAGCAAATACAAAAACTTAATCTAATAAAATACTCAGAAAGACACAAAGGCACATTACTCGTTTTATATACTAGGACGAATTTGTACAAATGCTCCTTCTTCCCTAGCGCTATTAGAGCATGGAATGGGTTGTCTGAGCCAGCCAGGAAAACCAATGACTAGGCAGAATTTAAGTCATTTGTTAACATGCATGACTAGATGCATGATGCGTAGGACGTAATCATCTTCTTTTTTGAAGTAACGTCTGTAATTATATAAGATAAGAGTAATCTATGAAAGTTTTGAACAGATGCTTCTTAAATGCATTGAAGCATGTTGTCTGTCTGAGATCAATGGGGAGTGAGTTCCAAAGAAAGAGAGAGCTAGTGTCTGTACAATTAGATTATGAGTTTGATGACAAAGTTCATTAGTTTATGTTTTGTTACAGAAAAAAATTGTTGAGAAACTCGAGTCCAAGACAAAACTTGCGGAGAGTTTAGTCTCACTGAAAGTTTTCAACACGTCTACAACTGTCAGTGATGTGTTATTTCAGACAATGTCATTAGAGGACATAGGTATGTAGGTTATAACATGTGACATGCTGTAAAATGTTTGCAAAATGTTTTACATGTTTCGGAGTTGAAGATAATTACTTCCTAGTCCAAACCTCCCGCAGGACGACGGGGGATGGGAGCGGGCAGGGTTTGAACCCGGGACCATCGATAAATCTGAACGACAGTCCAGTGTGCAAACCGCACGACCAGGCAGCTGTTCTAGAATTTAAATATTGATGTAAGTCAAGTACCGACCAATGCTGTATGTAGACTTCTCTTGCTTTGTAGATGCTCACTAAGAAACTAATTGAATAGATTCCCAATCTGGGCGCAATGATTCCTGAAAAATAGCTAGCTTTCTTTTAAGTCTTGGAATTAAATATCACTTAGACTCTAGAATTAAAATGTCACTGTAACTCTTGTCTTTGGAATTAATAATAAGGCTTGTTTTCGAGTCCAAAGATGAGTGAGGAATACAGTATTTCCCGTGGCTGCGCAGCCCCAGCTGTGACCTACATATTTTGCCACATCCAGGGCAAGCATAACCATTGTCCGCAAGTGGTCGATTTAGATTTTCTTTTCGTCATCTGCGTTTGTCCTCGGCATCAGATTTTCTTTTGGTCTCAAATGTGTATCCTGCGGCTGTTTGTAGTGCGGTCCTGCCATCGTATGGCCATGATGGAGCGCAAGCATCTTTGGTGAAAGCGCTCAAGAAGTCTTAGTAGTTTTTTATATAGTGTCCATGTCTCAGAGCCATACAGAAGGGTTGAGAGAACCACCGCCTGGTAATTGATTTTTGTAGGCAGGCGGAGCAATTTGTTCTTCCAAACTCTCGCCTGAAGGCGTCCAAAAGCGCTACTAGCCCTGACCAGCGGTTATCAACTTCCCTTGAGAGTGAGGCATCATTTGACACTATATAGTGTCTTGGAAGTAAAGCTATAAAAAAAAAAACCAACACTTATAACATTAGATAGGATGAGAAAAATGAGGAACAAAAGCAGAACCTAATGTTATTTATCTCCAGTAAATGTAGAGCTGTAAAGTGATTTTAGAGCAAGTACTTAGTGCTAAGTGTCTGCTATTTTTTAATATAAATGTGTTGTTTTTTTCTTTCTAGCTAAGACTGTGAGAGAAATCTGTACAGACTACCAACAGGAGGTGAGTTTCAAGGCTGAGCTGTGTAAACATGTAGGCCATGCTGCCAACAGAGATGCCATCATGTTCTATACCAGCTGTTGGGCTCATCAGCCTTATGTTTCCACGAGGACTTGTGACTCACTGCAGGCCCTTCTCATTGAAACTGGTCATGTCCAGTCCTGACGACCACTACTTCCATGCTGATCAAACAAGCATCCCTGGTGTTCAAACTGTCACTGCGGCAGACTCAAACTTGGGTCCGCATGTTCCAGCAGGAGATTTAAGTCATGTCTGAAGTGTCAGAGACCGGTACACATCAAGTCAACATGTACTGGTATCAGATGGCAAACAATTTTTGAACCACCCACCCAACCATCTCCATTTCTATCTGGTCATAACTTTTAAAAACAACAACTTAGGCATTTAATTGCTGATGTTTTGACCTGATAAGGTGGTCTTTGCTAAATAGACTGGTCTAAAGTGACTGTCTCACTGAAACATGAAAATTAACTTCATTGACAAAGCCAGTGATGTGATTGAACTGATCCGGGGAGAAAGAAACTACCCAGCTGTGTAATATTCTTGGTGGTAGTTGCATTAAAGTGTCCTAACAGAGACTTCAGGCACCTGTGTGTTGAGCAGAGACACAAGAAGTGTTTTCTTCATCTTACACAGTGTGTTTAGTTCATTTGTGTCACCATGTGTTAAATTTAAAGATATTTTACCAAACGAGGAATTCTGAGCTTGAGTTTGGATTTGTCCAGAACACATTGGTGGTGTCCAGATTTATTTTGACCTTCATGCTAGCCTTGCATATGGTATATGATTTTTTCATATTGTTTTTTTTTTTTAGGGTACTATTATAATTTTATTTTTATTAATTAACCACCAACTGATTATACTGGATGGTTGCCTGATTGTTTATGACCTTTGAACTGACGTGATGGTCTAAAGTGGCTAGCTTCCTCCCCTAGGGTATTGTAATCTTTAAAGCAGTGATGAGGCTAAACTATGATACAGCATAATTTACCTCAGTGCAAGACAACGCATGACTTTGTTAGAGATGAACTAGGACTGATTCAATTAAACTGTTGTCCTAGAAAAACATTTTTGTTATTTGATCAATTGAATGTCTACAATACAAGTTTGTATTCATAATAATGTTGATTTGGTTTTTGTCCCGAAAAATATAAAAATATGTCCAAGAATGAGACACTAGTTTGCCAGTTGACTTGGATCAGATTGTGTCTAAGATGTTGAAACAGTCACAAAGAACGTAAATAAAATGGAAAATACTTTTCTCAAAGTAGGATGCAGAAACATGTTTTTAAAGTTTATATCAAGTCATATTTCAAGTCACTCTGTCTGTCTATCACACCCATTCTCCGATCAAGTTGAAACTTTACATAATTATTTGTTGTACCTAAGAAAACAGGAATCAATTTAAAAAATTAATTAATCAATTAATTATTTTGTTTGGTATGGAAAAGGAAATATTATTTCTATTTTCTGATCTAGTTGACATTGTGCATAATTATTCATAGTCGATGTTAATACATGAATCAATTTAAAAGATAATTAGTTTTAATCAATTAGTGATAATTAATTTTGCTTTATGTAGGAAAAAAAGAGCTTATTCCTGCAGTATTGAGACATAGCAGTGATTTTAATTAAGCTTCATCGCTTTGATAAGCTATTTAAAAAAAAAAGCATTTTTTAATAAAATTAATGTCAGTATCACACAGGTTATGAAAGTTAAGCTAGACTACGCAACTTGCTGAGTACAAATCTTTAATAGTGAAGTGGTACAAGATTAATGGGAGTCAAATGAAAAAAAAAGGGTTGTCCTTCCTAAAAGTACTTAGCTTATTAGCAGTACTGGTACTTTGAGTCTAGGATGGTTCAGACATACTCATAGGCAAACATCCCTTGGCCAAAATTATCTTATCTATAATATGAATACTGGGTAGAGCTCAGTGAGAGTATTCAGCTCGCAGCCCAAGTGGGCAACATAAGAGGGATGTACGAAGGAATCAAAAAGGCTCTCGGACCCTCCCAAAACAAGACAGCACCTCTGAAATCAACCACTGGGGAAATTATCACAGACAAGTGCCAACAAATGCACAGATGGGTTGAACATTACTCTCGGCTCTACGCCACAACAAGCTCAGTCTCTGACTCAGCACTTAAGGCCATCATACAATTACCCACAATGAACGAGCTAGATGTAACTGTCACGTCAGTTTTAGAACCCCTGTAATATTTTGTGACTAGTAATCACTGAACCATTCCGTGCACGATTTGCACGAGATTTTGTTTTTTGGGCGGAAGCTGACCACGAGGTGGACAGTCAGTTGATTTTTAGACTCTGGTAAGAGAGGAGTGTTTTGGATATTAATGTACAAGTAGAGTGTCATTGAATTGATTTGTATTCAGGACTAATTTTCTTGGATGTATTTTGTGATGGCTGAAGTCGCCAATATATTATGATTCATTATTTTATGTAATAAAAACCATGTCTGCTACAAGTGAGTCTAGTTAATAATTATAAATGTTGTGGTCAAAGAGTTCAGTATATTAGTGTTCTCACGCACTGGCAAATCTAGTGCGCGTGTGAAAATATTTAGTTATCAGTAAAGAACATTGTAGAGGTATCCACAACACACGACATTCGCGTCATCACGCCTACAACAAAAACCAGGCTGTGACAGTAACACCCACCCTTTCAGAGCTCAACAAAGCCATAGACAACATTGCTGCCCGCAAAGCACCCGGATGCGATGGTATCCCCCCCAGATCTTCTAAAACAATGCAAAACTACTCTAATCCAACCTCTACACGAACTGCTTTGCAAATGTTGGCAAGAAGGTGCTGTGCCACAAGACCTGCGAAATGCTAAAATCATTACACTGTATAAGAACAAAGGTGACAGAAGCGACTGCAACAATTATGTATTAAGTATTGTAGGCAAAGTCTTTGCTCGAGTGATACTTCCCAGGCTACAAAAACTCGCTGATCGGGTCTACCCAGAACTCCAGGAAAAGTGCAGAGAACAAAGGATGCCTTTATACATTGCGTTTATTGACCTGACAAAGACCTTCGATCTAGTTAGCAGAGATGGCCTCTTTAAAATTTTACAGTTAATAGGCTGTCCACCCAAGCTACTAAATGTAATCATATCTTTCCACCAAAATATGATGGGTACAGTGCAATTCAACGGTGCCAGCTCTGAAAGTTTCAGTATAAACAGCGGAGTTAAACAAGGATGTGTCCTGGCCCCAACCCTCTTTGGAATACTATTTTCACTGCTAATCCACAACACGTTTGACAAATCCACTGAAGGCATCTATCTCCATTCCAGATTTGATGGCAAACTCCTAAATATTGCCAGACTGAGGGCCAAAACTAAAATCAGAGCCACCCTCGTAAGAGATATGCTATTCGCGGATGACGCAGCGGTAGTGGCACACACACAAGAGGAACTTCAGTCACTAATGTCCCGCTTCTCTCAGGCCTGTAAAGAATATAGCTTGACTATTAGCACGAAGAAAACAAATGTTATGGGACCACTTGCTACAGCACCACCCTCCATCCTCATTGACGATAACAAGCTGGACGCCGTAAACGAATTCTGCTATCTGGGATCCACAATTACACATGACCTGTCTCTGGAAGAGGAGATGAAAAAACGCATAGGGAAGGCTGCCTCGACGTTCGCTAGACTCAGACCAAGAGTTTGGGAAAACCATAAGCTAACTACGGTGATCAAAATGGAAGTCTACAAGGCATGCGTTATGAGTACACTGCTGTATGGCAGTGAATCATGGACCACCTACGCAAAGCAAGAGAGAAAACTGAACTCATTCCATTTGAGATGTCTCCATAGAATCTTGAATGTCACATGGAAAGAAAAAGTGTGCAATACTGAGATCCTTGCGCGATCAGGTATTCCCAGCATCTTTACAGCCCTCAGACAACGCCGTTTGCGCTGGCTTGGACATGTTTGCCGGATGGAGGACAAGCGCATCCCGAAAGTCATCCTCTATGGTCAACTCGCGACTGGCACAAGAAAAACTGGTCGCCCCCACCTCCGTTACATAGATGTAATAAAACGTGACCTCAAATCAGTGAACATCAATACTGACAATTGGGAAGACATAGCTCTAGACCGCAACAGGTGGAGAGAGACAGTGACCAAGAAAGTTATGGACAGTGAAAGTACATGGGTCTCAGCCCAGGAAGAAAAACGCACAATCCGAAAAACGGCCAGCTCCTCTACCACCGAAGCAAAAGCCACCTTAACCTGCGCTATCTGTGGACGGGAGTGTCTCCAAAATAGGGCTCCACAGCCACATGAGGAAGTGTGCTCTGAGATGAACCATAGTCGTCCTACGACTGAAGGAGGCCAAAGATACAAGATTGCTGGGGGTCAAATGAAAAAAAAAGGGTTGTCCTTCCTAAAAGTACTTAGTTTAATAGCAGTACTGGTACTTTGAGTCTAGGATGGTTCAGACATACTCATAGGCAAACATCCCTTGGCCAAAATTATCTTATCTATATGGGTAGCGTAGATGGAACATACAGGCATTCTTCGCCATCATTGTCCCACTCCTTACACAGGTCAAGTGTCCAGTAAATCAAATTAAATGGTGTGTAGGTAACTGAAAAATGTACTAATATTAAATTGAATGAGGACAATAAGTATGAACCAAACATAACGTTGGAGTTAAACTAATTTCTTGCCCCACGGATTTTGCTCTGAAACTCTCCACACTTCTGTTTTCATGTGTCCCATTCGTTTGTAAGAAACAAAAAGTATTAGTGACAATTCTGTTTCCTGCTGGCAAATAGGTGCAACTACAACTTTAAAAAAATATTATTTAAAAAGCAATTTGAAAGGAAAAATAGACAATGTCTATTCAGTATATTTAAAATGCTAGACCCTCATAGAAAAAGATATTTTGAAAGTATGTGTAATGACTGTCTGGGAGTATAATTTTCTTTCATAACAATGTTGTATAGTAGTGATGGTTAGACCTCCTCTACACGTCTAGCTTGGATATTGATACTTTTTAAAACTATTTACAACATTACACATCATGGAGTTGTGTTTACTTTTAATGAATAATATTTAAATGTAATCCATTGAGGACAAAAATTATTTCTTTTTATCACATTAATTCAAAGAAGGCTGGGAGATTGTGTGTGATTCCATTAAGACTTGAGTTACAAAGTATGCATGCAGTCTTAAAGACGAATTACAACTTAAATATTGTATCATCTGTTAAACAAAAGGCTATCAGCATTCAGTGCCACATTTAGCATCTGCTTTGCCATTTTGAAATAGGTAGATTCCACCTCACCTTTCCCTAAATCTGACGGGCACCACACAAGATCTGTTGATCATCTTTCTTCATTTCTGTCTTTTGAGGGCACGAAATGGCCTAAATTGTGCAGATGTGCCAAATCCCATAAACTCTTGTCTTTTGAAATGGAAAAATCATATTTTAATGACAGGACCATCCAAAATTTTATGTTGTCTTCCCATCCCTTGCAGTCTTGTCTTTTCTTCTTTTTCCTGGTACCGTTCCCTTTAAGGAAGGTCTTCGCGAGCACTCAACCTTGTGATATGGTCATAGAGTTTAAGTTTGAGTTTTTGACAGTAGTTAGCTGGTCATCCTGAGGTCCAATTACTGTATTATCCTGTTTCCAATCTCTTCGTTAATTACCGGTATTCAGTCTTTGTGATATCTAGGATCATTCTGTACATCTCAATGCCATTGCTAGGATCCTCCTCTCTAGTTCTACAATCAGCATCCAAGATTCGCAATCATATAAGAATGTGGCTATGACCTATGAATGCGTCAGTCTGATTTTAGTGTTGAAGGGTGGGCTTTTTACAGATTGTTTTTAAGTTTAGATAAGTGCTGCAATTCTTGCCAGTATTTCAGGTTTGGTTCCTTCATCTGAGACAATAGCTCCGAGGTATTTAAAACTGCTGACACTTGTCGCCTTTTCGCCTCCAATACTTATCTCCCTAGCACTACTCCCAGTAAATGGAATAAGAATTTATTTAAAACGTGTGCGTGTGTGCTTGTTAACATTAAATGGGATCTGTGACTGAGTGGCAAACACCATTTGGCTATCTATCAAGAGGGCTCAAGTTCAGATCCAGGCTGAGCTCACTAAGCCCTCCCAAACTTGGACCATAGTGCACTGAGTAGACCATTAGCATGATAGAGGTGCTATACAAAAGCAATTCAACAAAATATTTGTATATGCTAGTACAAAAACATATTGGATGCTTTTTATTCTCAAGTGCCAGTAGAGACTGGAAAGGTTTGCCCAAAAAACAAATGACTTGGTAGACTATAACTTTTATGACATTCATGACTGTATTGACACATCAATACACTTGGGACATAATAGTCTTATTCTGAAAGAACATCTGTAATTAGTATCCATTACTATATTGTTTTTTTTTAAATTATTTTGTTAAGTTTCAGTAAATTAATATTGATCTCAAATCCCAAATGTAAAGCTGCAGGTTTCAACCATTTCTAGAGTTATTAGATTTTTAAAAATGTCATGAAAACAAAATGATTCCTTCAAGGCAGTGAATGAGACATGTTCAATTGGTACATAGGCTGTGTTTGGGAATTATTTGAACTTACTGCTCAACTGTTACATACCTAATATAGGAAATGGATAGAACAAATCTAGGTCTTTTTCTGGATTGTAGCTAAAGATAGATTTATTGTGTAATAAAACTATCAAACTATTGCGTTTAGTCCACTTAGATGTTTTTTTAAAAAAATGCTATATTGGCAGCAGGCTTCTTATCAGAACTTTTATTTCCTTTCGGCTTTAATGTTTGGGTTCTTCTATCATTATGTTATATTTTTTAAAATGTTCCTTAATAAAGGACACTTGGGTTCGGCTTTTTGGAATCCATAAGCAAATACAAGAGCAGAAACAAGGACAAGCATGTAAATATGTTTTTATTTCAACTCAAGTGTTGGACTACAACAATAAAGAATTAATTGACTGTGTGTGTTTGTGTAAATGTGTGTGTGTCTTCATGTATGAATCAAATAAAGGACAGTAAACTTGTAAGTAAATATCTTATCCCAGTCAACTGTAACCCATACCAACAAATAATAACAATGTATAGTAACCATAAGCAGTGTGGAGGCTCCCTAGGATTAGTGCATAAATGTATGCAAAATAGAATAAGTCAATGCAAGGCCCAGAAACACCCCCCCCCCCCCCCAAATGACTAAGAAACAGAATCCATTATGCTATCTCAACTATAACTTGAATGACTTTTTCAAGTTTCTCTAGAAGTATAAGTGTATTAGTTTAGTCACAACCATAAAGGGTGTCAAATAATATACAGTTCTCTCCCTTTGATTAAGTTCCCAACACGGAGCTGTGACACAATGTTTCTCCACACACCTTCATGAGGTGAAACAAAACAGAAACAATAAACTGGTTTAAAAAAAATACAACTCTGTACTGAGGAAAGACCTACACTGGACAGTGAAAGTACTTAAAGCATTTGAATACCACCTGATCCAGCATCTTCAGTCAGTTGGTTCAGTTGACCAGACAGCAGAGCTTGGACGGTTTCCAGAGACAGGCCCTGGGGACCTTGCAGCTGATAGGTGTTGCCGTCGGCACTCTGAATAATTATAGTACCATCTTCTGTTTGATAAATATTTGTTCCCTCAGACAAATAAATCTGGTTATCTACCTCATCCCCGCTGGGCATTCCACTGTCCCTTGTGTCCAGGAAGTGAACATCAGCATCCGGAGGTTCGGACACTGGCAGGTTATCAGACAGCAAGCTGATAGAGTCCTCTGGAGTTTCTACAGACTGTAGTAGGGATCTGCCATTCAGATGAACAGAGGCATCTGCCTGTTCATACTGCAGTCCCGACATGTCTGCTAATATCATTGAGGAGTTGTTCAAAGACTCTGTCTTAATATCCTGGCTACCTCCATTGGTGTAAGGGCTGGAGTGGAGCACAGTGGAGCTAAAGCCCATTTGAGCTTTAGAAATGATAAAATCTCCAGTGGATGTGGCACTGGATACCACTAATGTCCCAGCACTGCCGTTGCTGCTGTCTTTGATACTAATTGGGGGTGAGGAATTGGTCGAGAAATCTGTTGAGCTGCCGTTAATGTATGCCATGCCATCCAGTACGCTAATGGTTCCATTTTGTATCATACTAAAGGATGGTGAGGATGTGACAGAAGCCTCCCCTGTTGTGACATATTTACAATTAGAGTCTGTGGCCTGGGGGTGAAGGAAAGAATCTGCCTCTGTGACACTGGAAACAGAGACGAGGTCGGTTGTTGAGAGTGTGCCACTCAAGTTATCAGCAGAGACTGCCAGTGTACTAAGATCATCAGTGAAACCCAGAGAATTCAGTACCTCAATGTCATCCATTTCTGACTCAGAGACGATCACCTGGACCCCAGATGCTTTGTTAGGACTGGCAATGAACTGTTGACCAGATGGAGGGGTCACCAAAGTCCTAGTAGAAAGCATTAATTTGGGTTTATTAACCTCTGTCGTGTTGCTACTGACTATTGGAGAGATGACCGGAACAGTTGAAGTCCTAGCAGGCAAATGTGGCTGGAATACTGTTTGAGAAGTTGATAATAAGCTAGCCGTTTTGTTACTGCTGCGGCCATTGGAGAGCGCAACAGAGGTGGAAATAGTCGAGGATGTGGTGTCATGGAAGAGCTGCCTGGAAACCTTGACTTCTGCAGGTTTCGCCTGGCTCAGTATCGACCGAGAGTGGCTGACTGAGGGGCTGGCTGTTGTGCTGAACAATGAAATGGTTGACATGCCCTGAGGTTTGCCCGCAGTGGACTGACTGGGCACAAGAATCTTGGTTTGTTTGGGGGGTTGCCTAACCACCACTCTGTGCTGAACTGAAGGAGGTGCAGCTGTCGCCAAAAGTAAAGTTGTCGCATTTGGCTGTTGGCTCGCAATGGTGGCTGGTGCCGAGGCCTGCTGACTTTGTGGTGTAGCTACTAAGATTTTTGGTTGGACACTGGAGATAGTTGGCAAAATTTGCCCAGTGGTCAGCTGAGGGGTGATGAGGACAGGGACAGACTGACCTTTGCTGGCCCCTTTGTTTGCCCCAAGAAGATGCTGCCCTTTTGTGTCAGCCAGGACATACGAGACTGTAGTTGGCTTTGTAGTTGGGCATGCTATATGAACAAAAGGGGATCTGACAGTGACAGACGACACAGAGACTGGCTTGGAAACCGATGAGGTGAACGTTGGGGGAGATGAAGATGTTGTCACCGTGGATGAGGTCACTGCAGTAGAAAAGTTTAACTGTGGGGATGTCACAGATGACGAGGAAAGAGAAGAAACAGACGACAATGAAGAATCAGACCTTGAAATAATAGTTTTCTCTTCAAGGGATGAACCCTGTTGTGAAGTGACCACTGATGCATTCACATTCGCAGGCTGAGACAATCTATCCCAGGAGACATAAGTACTTATTTTCGGCTTCTTCGCCTGATTTTGCCCTTGTTCTAGGGGCACCTCAGAACCTGAACGCTTGGCATCTGGTTGATCTAAAGTTGGTTTCGTATTTGATACAACAGTCAATGCTGCAGCGGACAGTTTATTATGCAGAGAAGAAAAGGAGTTACTGTCACCAGGTGGCATTTCTCTGACTCTGTAGGTCAATGTATCCAAGCCTAAACATGTTGCCAAATTTTTGTCAGACACCTGAAAATAAATTTTTAAAATTAACAATGAATATGTCTTATCAATGTAACTAATTGTTAACATCAATTTTTCCTAATCATCTTCCGAAATAAAAGGACTTCCCAGAAAAACAGTGACAACTAATGTATGTGACAATGTCATTTTCTAAATGGGTTAGATGAGATTGAGATAAATTTATTTTGTAGAGATAATTCAAAAAACTTCTTTGGCTGGACACTATGATCCAATATTGTACTTTGTTGAACTTGCAGCTCATTGCAGACAAGTAGTACCATCAAAAGTAAACAAGATCATTTAAGGCATGATAGACGTCCATTCTTATTCAGGTAAGATGTACTAACATATATAACACGCTAAAATCACACTGCATGACACAGAGGGGAGCCTACTACTAACAAACTTTGGTGTAAAATATGAGGATCCTAGTTGACTTCTTTTATAGTCTCTTTCAGCCCCCATATAGTCTAGATCTTTTACAGCTACTGAACAAAAAAAAATCTTTTTTGAAAATTGGTTTACACAAATGTGCATACAATAAGTAAAGTTAATTTTAAAGACCAAAAAAAAACAAACATGCTTTAGGAATACAAAACAAAATGAAAAAGACAACCGTGGAACTCAATAAACAATCATGTAAGGGTTTCAAGGACTGTCAATGCTGGGGGTAAAAGTTGGGTTAAGCTCCCACTTTCTAGGAAATGCTTTCAAGGCTTGTGTCCCTTAATGCCTCCGAGAGTCAAATCCAGCTTCAGGCCTTCACACATGATTTTCTCATAAACCTATTCTTTACAAACTAGCAGGAGAAAGAATGACAGGTGGACTACTGGTGCCTGAAAACCAGTTTTGCTTTGTAATGATGGGACATGTCAGACTTAATAATGCACACCATCTAGGAGAAGGAAAACTTGACTCCAAATCTCGACTTGGTGGCTATATTTCCCTGAGTGGATATCAGAGCTAAGGATCCAGGATGTGACTATTTCACAGAACAGTCTACTTTCTTAATGAAGATTTTTTCATTTCGAGAGCTCGGTGGATGATGGAGAATAGACCCATCTTGTCCTATGGATATTCCAGTCACAGCTAGACTCAGATGTTCTTTGACTTCAACATAAGAGCAACATACAAGACCCAAAACTTATTCCAGTCACAGCTAGACTCAGATGTTCTTTGACTTCAACATAAGAGCAACATACAAGACCCAAAACTTATTCCAGTCACAGCTAGACTCAGATGTTCTTTGACTTCAACATAAACAACATACAAGACCCAAAACTTATTCCAGTCACAGCTAGACTCAGATGTTCTTTGACTTCAACATAAGAGCAACATACAAGACCCAAAACTTATTCCAGTCACAGCTAGACTCAGATGTTCTTTGACTTCAACATAAGAGCAACATACAAGACCCAAAACTTATTCCAGTCACAGCTAGACTCAGATGTTCTTTGACTTCAACATAAGAGCAACATACAAGACCCAAAACTTATTCCAGTCACAGCTAGACTCAGATATTCTTTGACTTCAACATAAGAGCAACATACAAGACCCAAAACTTATTCCAGTCACAGCTAGACTCAGATGTTCTTTGACTTCAACATAAGAGCAACATACAAGACCCAAAACTTATTCCAGTCACAGCTAGACTCAGATGTTCTTTGACTTCAACATAAGAGCAACATACAAGACCCAAAACTTATTCCAGTCACAGCTAGACTCAGATGTTCTTTGACTTCAACATAAGAGCAACATACAAGACCCAAAACTTATTCCAGTCACAGCTAGACTCAGATGTTCTTTGACTTCAACATAAGAGCAACATACAAGACCCAAAACTTCCTGAAAATGAGATTCTACAGAAAGCATGAGAAGACCTACACAATATTTTCTGCAATAGAGCCTACAGCCTACACCTTAGGAGCAAAAATAGCTTCAAAAAGAACCATCATGTAGATGAAATGTTTATAAGTGAGTTTATAAAATATGTATAATTAATTTTTAAAATGACAAAGAGTTTACTTTCGTAAGAACATAAATAGCCTTTGCACCTTTTTGGAGCACAGTAAAAAAGAACAGACGGAAAGCACAAACATTTTATTTATATACTGTTGTGTATACAGATTTTCTGATGTATTTTCTTGCACAAATTCATGACATACAGGATGCGTCAAAAAAATGTATACACACTTTGAACTGTCATAGACAATTTATTTCCCGTTCTACAATGCTAAATTTCAGCACATGGAAAGCTTAATGTCCAATTGGAAAAATTAATGTGAGTAATGTTCAAACTGGTGGCCTTCAGCATCAATACATTGCTGAGTACGAGTCAACATTGATTCTGTACATTGTATCAAAGTGTCCACTGAGATTTCTGCGCACACCGCCTGAATCTCATGCCACAGTGTGTCCAGGTGACGTGATTTACGTTTGTACACCTCATCTTTAACTGTGCCCCATAAGAAGAAATCCAGTGGCGTGAGATCTGGAGAGCGTGCAGGAAACTCGATTGGTCCCTTGCGTCACTGGCCTGGCACATTGTGATCTAGATACGCTGCTACGTCCTTGTGATAGTGCGGCAGGGCACCATCTTGTTGGAAATAAAACTCATCATTACCGAATAATGCGCGAATGGCAGGGAATATGGAGTCAGCAAGCATTGCTAGGTACGTTTCTCCAGTAACAGTAAAGCGGAAATGCCCAATGAGTCCCCCCTTGCAGACAAACCACACATTTACGCCATGCAAATTCAGCCTTTTCAACTGTAATGCGAGGATTATCTTCAGCCCAGTGCACACAATTGTGCCTATTGACAGTTCCATTAAGTTTGCATTGGGCTTCATCCGACCAAATTATGCCACCCATAAATCCCGGTTCATGTCTCACCCTCTCCTGAACCTGTTCACAAAATTCTAACCTTCGATCTGGATCGTCATTACTTAGCTATTGCACCAGCCTTGGAATGTACACATGTAACTTGCCTTTCCTCAGAATGCATAGCACACTACTAGCACTTACATCACTCTCACGTGCCGCATGCCTTGATGATTTTTGAGGTGAACGCTGAAACAGTTCCAAGACCACAGTTGTGGACTCATCACTTGTAGCTGTATGATGTCGCCCTGATCGACCTTTAAGGACATCACACACTGTTCTGTGAATTTCAAATTTGTCTTGTAGACGTGTTATTGTTAACCTTGAAGGTGGTTCTGTACCATACTCATGTCTCCACTGTCTTCGAACCGCAGCTACATTCTCAAACTTCCAATACCACTTAATTATCTGCTTCCGCTCTTCAAAATTCAAACGCACGTCCGCCATGTTGCAGTTACTTCCTTGCCACTCCGGCACTGTGTATGGTACAGAACCACCATCACATTTATTTTTCGAATTAGACATTAAGCTTTCCATGTCCAGAAATTTAGCATTGTAGAACAGGAAATAAATTGTCTATGACAGTTCGAAGTGTGTATAAATTCTTTTTGACGCACCCTGTATTTGACAGTCATTTGACTTACACCATCATAAGAGCATAACATGAACACCACCATAGGGCTGATGGCACAATGTCTGTGATAATAAAGTCCCAAGCAACTGAACTAATGGTCAAGAGCTCAAATGTTTATAGGGACTTAAAAATAGAAAATGTAGCATTTAGTAAGTATCTCTGAATCCAAAATGAAACTAATGGGCTACTAGCATTTTGGGAAAAGTAAAATGGCTTGGTTTATGGCTAGACATTCTTGCTAACTTGTACATATTATCATTCGGTCTCAAAAGGAAACCTCTTTACTTACCTGTTTAAAAACTCAAAAAGAAAAAATATAAGTTAGCCTAGAAAGGCCTTTAAAACTATTCAACAACCGTTCTGAGTGGCTAGGTTAAAAGCCAAAACTTTTTGTCTCACTTTGATCATTTTACACTGTAAGTTGTCATCCACCAATTCCTCTTGACTCAAAGGTTTCATGTAGTCAGCACAGGCCCTCTGGACATGTTGTCTTAGAGACTCAAACTCTCGGTAGATCACATCTACCTGAAAGAGATTAGACAACTGGAGATATATAAAAGTAGATCTATGTCTAGAATCGGAGGTGCTATGCCTGAGCGGTAAAGCGCATGGCTTCTGAACCTAGGGTCCCGGGTTTGAAGCCTGTTGAAGACTGGGATTTTTTATTTCTGGATCTTAGGGCGCCCGAGTCCACCCAGCTCTAATGGGTACCTATATTATTAGGGGAAAAGTAAAGGCAGTTGGTCATTGTTCTGGCCACATAACACCCTCGTTAACCATGGGCCACACAAACAGATGACCTTTACACCATCTGCTCTATAGATAGTAAGGTCTGAAAGGGGGTGTCTATTATCATGAGTATCTAACATACACTTGGAAAATGAAACCAACTGAAGAGTTGTTAAAACACTTCTAGAGCCATGTTGAATTTCAGTTACAAAAAAAAATATTTTTAAGTTTCAGTGAACATTTCTATTTATAGCTGTAAAAGTAACACTGAACTCAATGAAGGCCTCTCATAGTCAAAATACATGAACTTTTTAAGATTAACTCAGCTTAATATTTTTAATGGCAAAATACACTATTTAATAGTCTTTCCAAAAAAAAAAAAAATTTAACTTCGCAGTTTCAGGTTGAAGAAACTAAGTAAGACCAACTGTACGTAACATTGTAGGGGACTCTACTCTCCAGGCTCATTACGGACATCAGAGAAAAGAAGACTGGAATTGAGGAAGTGACAACACTGATGCCTCAATCCTCCTCAAAAAGGTGAATTTAAAATACATAACAATCAAAGTTCAAACAACTCGAAGGTTAAAGGCAACTTTTTGTTTGTGGTTGATAGGAAATTGTCTGTATCACACACTCCATACTATATGTGTGACTAAATAAATTATTAAATTATTATTATTATTATAGCTTTTATATAGCACTACTTTCATGCTTATAGCATGCTCAGAGCGCTATTGGTCCTAAAGAATAAGCAAAGTGTTCCACTAAATGCTCAGAATAAGCAAAGTGTTCCACTAAATGCTCAGAATAAGCAAAGTGTTCCACTAAATGCTCAGAATAAGCAAAGTGTTCCACTAAATGCTCAGAATAAGCAAAGTGTTCCACTAAATGCTCAGAATAAGCAAAGTGTTCCACTAAATGCTCAGAATAAGCAAAGTGTTCCACTAAATGCTCAGAATAAGCAAAGTGTTCCACTAAATGCTCAGAATAAGCAAAGTGTTCCACTAAATGCTCAGAATAAGCAAAGTGTTCCACTAAATGCTCAGAATAAGCAAAGTGTTCCACTAAATGCTCAGAATAAGCAAAGTGTTCCACTAAATGCTCAGAATAAGCAAAGTGTTCCACTAAATGCTCAGAATAAGCAAAGTGTTCCACTAAATGCTCAGAATAAGCAAAGTGTTCCACTAAATGCTCAGAATAAGCAAAGTGTTCTGTTGGAGAAAATGTTTGGAAAACACTGCATCAGTATTCAGCATTAGAACTTGTGTAGACTATACATTAGTATACTTTCACCTGGTGATGGCATCTGTAGAGAACTAAAGCCGAGACTCTCATTTCATTCTCATGAGACCAAAAGTACAAACAACAAAGCATCATTAAGTTATTTACCTGCGGCCTGGATCCACCTTTCTCAGACTTCATCATCAAAAACTCCCAAACAGAGACGCTGTTGACCAGCCTTGGTAGTACCACCTCCATCAGCTCCTCATCTTTGCATTGCTTTATTAACTAAACACGGGAAAACTAGAGTTAGTGATAAATATAGAGCATTTCAACATTTTAAGTTGTTATAGACAGTCAGTCATTGATAGTCACAAGGAGGGCTGAGCTAAACCTTAAAAAGGACTGGACAAGCTGCACAATATATTCATGTTCATTACAATAATGCTAATATATAGATGTCAATATATATATATATATATATCCCTCAATTTGTAAGCTTAAAATGAGACTAAACCATGCTTCTATTGCATTTATAGAAATATGTATTATATATATATACGTAGCCACATGAAATGCTGCTATTCCTCATTAATCTTCACACTCGAAGACAAGTCTTATTATTATTATACCATCTTTGACTTTATGCCATACTTATAAATTTGAATTAAGGTTTACAAAAAGTAAAATGTACATTCAAAACAAATTGTGTAGGACAAAACATAAAAATGTTTCCAGACTACCCTGTCCTGACCAGGAGAGAAAAGTCAACATAAAAGTGATTCTCACCTCTTTTAATTTACTTTTTCTCCTAAGCTGAGCGTTTTGTTTCCAGTGAGCCCAACGCCCCCTGTAGCCTCCTCTGCCCCGACCTCTCTTTACAACTGGGGAGGTAGCGCCGATGGAATTCAGCGAGTCCTGGGTGTTGGAGTCCTCGGAGAAGTTGTCCATCCCGTCATTGATTTTGGACACCTCCGCTGTGGTGTCGGACATGTGAGACGAACTGCCATCCTGCAAGAGGGAGGCATCTGAAAAGCAAAACATGAGCACACTTCAAATTTACCTACAAGGACAAAGTGCCAGAACAATGGCCATCAAAAAGAATTCAATGAACAAAAGCTAAGTTTCTGAGGGCCCCAGTTGAAAGGCAATACCAGATAGGCCACTAGAAAAAGTGACATTGGATCACAGCTTAATACTGAATGTCACATTAGACAATGAACACAAAGGTGCATGTTTAAACAAATGCTAGCACAAACCTAACGTGTACCCTACAACTAACGCTGGATATAAGATTTGAAAAAACTTTAACATTTTTCTGTCTGTGATTTCACAGACAAAGAATAGAAAAAAAAATATACCACAAAAAGGAATATCAAGATTTTACAAATGCAACTTTTTGAACAAAACTGTAAAATTTAGGGAAACTCCAGGAAGAATAAAGACCAATGGGAGGCTGAGACTCACAATAAACTCAGGCAGATTGTGGCGGATGTCAGGTGGCGGCCCACATCTAAGGGTCTGACAAGGCGTGGTAGCACGACCATGTCCAGACTTAGGATTGGCCACACCTACATCACGCACTCTTTTGTGCTGAAGAGAGACGAGCCCCCACTTTGTGAGTACTGTGACTCTCGCCTCACCGTGGAACATATCCTCATCGACTGCCCCAGATACCAGGATGTCAGGGGAAAATATTTTAGAGCCACTAATTTAAAAACACTATTCAATAATGTCGACCCTGGGAAGGTACTGGGTTTTATCCGGGAAGTGGGGTTGTCTACGAAGATCTGATTTATGAATTCTGTAGACATGTACTATTTACATTAGATTTTTACCAAATTATTAAGTTTTTACTACCTCTACTATTTTAACTGTGAATAGACCTTGATTTTAATGATTTGACTGTATGGAATTTGGCCTTTGTTGTGTGGAGGGAGAGTGGCCCTTGAGGAACTGCAGGCACGACATGGCCTAAATTGTGCCGATGTGCACAAAATCACAAATCACATAAAACATAAAATGAAGCTTACTATTCAATAATAAACATTATTAAAAGCTAAAAATTTAGCAAAGAAATCATTTTGATTCATCAATTTTTAATTTATTTTTTGTTCATTAAGTTGTTGAATAGGTCAGGAAAACATTTCACTTTAGCACAGTATATATAAATAACTAGATTAACATGCATAGGCCAAATAATAATTTAAAAAATAAACACTATTAATTTATTAAATACTATAAGCAGCCCTTGATAGACTATAAACTATATACAATTTAGACTAAAGTCAAAGTGCAGATGATTTTGAAGTGTTAAATAGCAAACAATTGTATTACTGATTTTCTGCAAGAAAAGGGAATTAACTGTACACACTATTGATCATGCTGAAACATCTCAAAACAATTTCATTATATTTCAGCAATTGATTTTTATTAGGACTTTTGAGAGGAGCACATTGCTTTATGTAACTAACACACATTCCCCAGCAGGCTGTGACATTATGCACATTCAACAAATGGTATGCAGAATATGTTATGCAGTTTTTATTTGGACACAAGCAGCTGCTAAGGCGTTCACTAGCTTCTGTAGACCTCCTTGTGAGTGAGATACGAGTGCCACGTCATCGGCAAACAGCAACTCCCTTATCACGATACGACGCCTTTTCGTTTTGGCTTTAAGACGTGCAAGGTTAAAGAGCCTTCCATCGGATCTGCTATAGATATATATTCCGTCTTCCAGGGATTTAAAAGCACTGGTTAGTACGACTGAGAAGAAGATGCCAAATAGTGTAGGGGCCAGTACACATCCTTGTTTTACACCGCTCTTGATAGAGAATGGCCTGGAGGAAGAACTTTCAAACTGAACAGTGCCCTGCATATTTTCGTGAAAAGCTGACACTAGTTTTCTGAACTTATTTGGGCAGCCGATTCTCTCTAGTACAGCAAACAGACCGCTTCTGCTAACAAGGTCAAAGGCCTTGGTCAAATCAATAAATGCTATGAAGAGGGGCTGCTTTTGTTCTCTGCTCTTCTCCTGTAGCTGCCGCAGAGAGTAAATCATATCTGTTGCAGATCTACCTGCCCTAAAGCCACACTGCAACTCTGGATAAACAGACTCTGGATAAACACGATCTGCCATCTCCTCCGGGTGCTTTCCCATGTGCAAGCATGTCAATGGCAATGCTCAGCTCCTTTACTGAGGGCGTTTCGTCTAATTCCGTCAAAACTGGAAGTGATGGGAAGTTGGAAACAGCATTTGGCGAGATGACGTTTTCAATCTGGTAGAGTTCTGCATAGTGTTCTACCCATCGCTCCATTTGCAGCGCACGATCACTGATGATTGAGCCATCTTTTGACTTGAGCGGAGCACACTTGCTGGTGTGAGGTCCAAAGGCTTTTCTCAGGCCCTCATATAGTCCTCTTATGTTACCACAGTCGGCACAAGATTAAATATCTTCGCATAGCTCCTGCCAGTATTTGTCAGCACACTACTCTTTGGGCAGTGTTACGTGCAGCTCTGAGCCTTTTTAAGTTGCTTGGGGTGGGATCCTTCTTGTAGATTAGCATGGCTGCTCTCTTGTTCGTAGTGGCAGTTTCCATTTCTGGTAGACTAGCTTCAAACCAGTCTTCGCTTTTCTTGGTTTTGTTTCCAAAGACCAGTGATGAGTGATGATGTTTGGTAGATGGTATCACGCATTGACGTCCAGCTTTTTTCTACCTTAGTCACAGAGAATTTTTTAAAAGCTTCCTCTAATTTGTTCTCAAAGTTGGTGCAAAGATCAGGATTTTTTGTGCTAGTGGTATTCAGGTGTGATTTTCTTTTTCCCTGTGATGTGTGGATCTTAGTTGGCAGCAGTCTTGTCCGGCAGGACACTAAAGTATGATCAGTATCACAGTCCGCGCTTTGGTAGCTACGTGTCAACAGTATATTTCCAATGTCCGTTTTTCGTGTCAGTATCATATCCAGCTGGTGCCAGTGCCCAGACCTAGGGTGCCTCCATGAGACACAGTGCTGTGGTTTTGTTCTGAAGTATGTGTTGGTAATGCAGAGCTTATGGTATGTGCAGAATTCAAGCAGTCTTTGTCCGTTATCATTCATCTTTCCGATTCCAAAAAGCCCAAGGCAGTCTGGCCAGGTAGTGTGATGAACTGATCCTACTCTGGCATTGAAGTCACCTAGAAGGATCATATGTTCTTTTTGAGGAATGTTTGCAATGGCTTCTTTGAGGTCTTCATAGAACTTGTCTTTGTCCTCCTGAAGCGAGCATAGTGTGGGGGCATAAGCACTAATTAGAGTGACTTTTCCAGATGCTGTCATCATACTTATGGCCGTTCCGAGCCACCAACTGGAGGGACTATCATGGGAAGAAGACTGTTCTTGACAGCAAAGCCCACACCATGTATTCGAGTCTCATCCTGTGCTTTCCCTTTCCAAAAGAAAGTGTAGTCAGTCTCGCGGAGCATGCCGTTTTCGGCCAGTCGGGTTTCTTGCAGGGCTGCAATGTCAATATGTAGCCTTTTGAGCTCGTTGTTTATGACTGCCGTCTTCCTTGCGTCGTCGATCTGCCTAAGATCATCAGTGAGACCAGGACACATTGTCCTGACATTCCAACAGGCCAGTCGCATGACAGGGATTTTCTTTTTCAGTTTATTTTTTCTTCTTTTGTTGCTTGGTGCAAGTTTCCAGCCTACTTGTCGTTTTAAACTAAGCTCTAAGCACCCATTAGAGCAGGCAATCTGTGGCGGATCAGCACCTAACTGACTGGGGGCTTCCCAGGTTGAGGCGGGCGGTAGCTGATCAGTGAGACGTGAAGACCTCTCCCACCGTCAGAGACAACTCGTGGCGTCCATACATTACGCTTGTCAAGAGTTTAGCCTTACTATAAGTCTCTCCAAGACCGAACTCCTGGCGCAAGACGACGCAGAAATACCTATAATACATATTGGGAACCACACCCTTTCAGTGGTGCAGGAATTTACCTCTTGGGTTCAACAATTGTCAGTAACCTAGACCTAGACATCGAGCTGACGAAAAGGATAGGAAAAGCTACCACAGCATCGGCAAAACTCTCCAAGCGCGTCTTTGAAAATGGTAAATTGACCACAGCGACCAAAATGATAGTCTACAACGCCTGTGTTGTGAGTACTCTCCTTTATGGCAGTGAAAGCTGGTCAACATACATGTACCAAGAGCACAGATTGAATAGTTTCCACTTGCACTGCCTGAGACGCATAATGGGCATCTCTTGGAGGGACAATGTCTCCAATCAGGAAGTTTTGAGATTGGCCAATATGAACAGCATGTATGCTCTCCTGACACAAAGAAGATTACGCTGGCTCGGACATGTCACCCGCATGCCAGATGGTAGAATCCCGAAAGATATCTTATATGCTGAGCTTGTGGAAGGAGCCAGACCCAAGGGCCGCCCAAGAGTAACATATAGAGATGTCTGCAAGCGAGACATGAGAGCCACAGGCATCAGCGAAAGTATGTGGGAAAACATAGCCAAAGACCGGAGTGCATGGAGACAGACTGTGCGTGCTGGGACAACCCTTGCTGAGAACAAAAGAATTGAAGCGGCCTTTAATCAAGAGGGAAAAAAATAAAAGCTGCCTTGTCCGCTAGCCCTAAATCAGAGGCATACACATGTATGAATTGGCAAAGTCTGCCGGATTAATTAGTCACACCAGTTTCTGCCCCGTCTCAAGATTAAGCCAAAACCAGTGACTCATTTGGGCGCATCCATTGCCTTTCGAGACAAAAGGAGCCATATTTGGACACAAGTGGAGTCACTGAGAACATATGACCAAAGAATCACTTTTATTTCGTAGGTCATTCAACCATAAACTTTGATACCAGTCTATATAGTCCTTTTTTTTTAAAAACTTATTGTTATAGATGCTTTGACTCTACTCTTTCCACATGATATAAATAAACTCTAACTGGAGACAAGGCAGGGAGGACTAATCCATGGCAGATAGGACTAATCCATGGCAGGTAGGACTAATCCAAGGTAGGTAGGACTAATCCAAGGTGGGTAGGACTAAACCAAGGTGAGTAGGACTAACCTAAAGCAGGTAGGACTAATCCAAGGAAAGTAGGACTAATCCAAGGAAAGTAGGACTAAACCAAGGTGAGTAGGACTAACCCAAGGCAGGTAGGACTAATCCAAGGCAGGTAGGACTAACCCAAGGCAGGTAGGACTAATCCAAGGCATGTAGGACTAACCCAAGGAAGGTAGGACTAAACCAAGGTGAGTAGGACTAACCCAAGGCAGGTAGGACTAATCCAAGGAAGGTAGGACTAACCCAAGGCAGGTAGGATTAACCCAAGGCAGGTAGGACTAAACCAAGGTGAGTAGGACTAATCCAAGGCAGGTACGACTAATCCAAGGAAGGTAGGACTAAACCAAGGAAGGTAGGACAAAGCCAAGGAGGTTAGGACTAATCCAAGGCAGGTAGGACTAATCCAACGAAGATAGGACTAATCCAAGGCGAGTAGGACTAATCCAAAACATGACCTCTGCAGTTTGATGTCATTCTTCAAATCTAATGATTATTCTCATGTAAAGCAACACATCAGCTGGGTTGTTTATATTTGTGAATAACTTTGTATTCTTGTTTATTTGATTCTCAAACATTTCTTTCTCTTAAGCCTAAGTGATCATAAAAGCAGTTGGTGGTTGTGCTAGCCCTAATGAGCTGTTGATCCTAGACACACAAGTGACATTATCAAGTCCTGATAGTTGACATCAACTAGATTACTAGACCATAAATGAGTTTGTAAACTTATTTTTATTTAATTAGAAAAGAATGTCACAACTATATAGACTACAAATCTTCTTCTGTCCTGGACTCCTTGCTGAGTAGTATTTTCAAAATTAAAATCTTTCAGATATTGTCTTAATGTGACCTAATGTAACCTAAAATCCTTAGGCCAAAAAAAAAAAAAACCCAGGCAGTAACAGATGGTAACCAAGATTGAAAGAGGCCATGGTGCTACTAACACAGGTCACAGTGTCACGCAGAAACATTTGGATATTGTACTTGCTTTTTATAACTATCAAGCAGCCTTTTATATCCTAAAATATCTCCAGGACTATACAACACAACACACATAGTCACCGCGGCGGCGGCGGCGGCTGCTGCCTGGTCTGTGATCTTAAGAAGTTTGCTTGTTTTTGTTTCAAACAGGGCAGAACTGCCACCTACATATGTTGCCTTAAGTAATAGTTTTGAGTTTTTGGCACATCGGTACAATTTAGGCCATGTCGTGCCCGTAATCCTTCAAGGGTTACTCTCCCTTCATATCACCAGAGCTAAATTTTGTACATTTAGGTCATCAAAAGCAAGGTCTATTCACAGCTAAGATAGTGAAAACAAAATATTTAGTTCATGTCTGTATGGATCACTATAATGTTTCCCATTCAGATAGATTTTCTAGGCGTGTTTTTGTAATTTTTTCTTCGTTATATGAAAAAAAAAAAAATTATGTCATTAGTTCTTAGCCTATTACGTAGATGCTAAGTGAAAGGTATACTCTTCACAAGAAAAGTTAATTTACTACTTTCCATGGTTCAAAAAAAAATGTTCCAGGGACGAAAGAAGGGTTTCTTTTTTTTTTTTCTTGAATCGAAGACAGGTACAGAAGACATAGAAAACTTAAATAGACCCACAGTGGACAACGGTTTGGGTCTGCATCAATGTGGAGAAATGTGCAGGTCGCAACAGGGTTAGTCGTCATATGAAACACTGCGCTCATCCTTAATCTTCAAAATCGAAGACATTGCCACTAGGATTATTAGCTAGAAAAAAGGAGTTTCTTTAAGTTTATATATATATACTATCCAAAAGGCTAGAGTAGATTTATAAATGGACTACCATTTAGAAGATAAGTTCAAAGTTAACACTTGACCAAAAAAAGGGAATGTCATGCTAGCCTAGGTAAGTTGAAGATAACTAGCTAGAAGTTTAAATACTTGACTAATCCTGTACCTTTACTATCTTCTCCATCTAAAGAGCCATTGTGTAATGAAGAGATGCTGCCATTTTCTGAAGGATTTGTGCAATGGTCAGGATTCAGCCGGTAGTGACGGTTCAGCCCAGCCTGGCCAATATAAGACTTGTCGCAGGTCTGACATCTGTGGTTTCTGGGTCGTCCTCCCCTATTACCTAAACATCAAAACAAGAACATTCTCAGATTAATCTAATTCACTAGTCAACCATTAATTTAATTCACTAGTCAACCATTAATCTAATTCACTAGTCAACCATTAGACTAATTCACTAGTCAACCATTAGTCAAATTCACTAGTCAACCATTAGTCTAATTCACTAGTTATTTGTCTAAAGGATTTCAAACATATATCAAGAGCCCAGGACTATAGCAGTAAAGACAGAACAAGAAGATAGTACAAAGAATACAATCATAAACAAGACATTAAGCAAAGCCTGTTTTAAATATTCAGACTACAGAAAAACAAAGTCTAATATTGTACAAATAACCTTGGTTAGGCCAATAATAGAATATGCTTCCTCCGTTTGGGACCCCTCAACTCAAGAAAACATTAAGAAACTGGAACAGACACAAAATAGAGCAGTGAGATTCATAACAAACGAATATTCACATTTGACTAGAGTAACACCTTTAGTAAAATCATTAAATTTAGAAAGCCTTCAGGACAGAAGACTCAAAAGTAAAGTAGCAATTATACATAAAACACTGAACCATAATCTTCAAATACAAAAACAAAAGTTAATAAAATACTCTGAAAGACACTAAGATAAAGGCACATTCCTCGTCCCATATGCTAGGACAAATTTGTACAAGTGCTCCTTCTTCCCTAGTGCTATTAGAGCATGGAATGGGTTGCCTGAGCTAGCCAGGAAAACCAGTGACTTGGCAGAATTTAAGTCATTGGTTAATATGCATGACGCGTAGGACGTAATCATCTTTTTTGAAGCAACGTCTGTATTATATAAGATAAGATAAATGTTAAGACTACAGAACAACAAGGCAAAGACAGGTCAATTCAATGTTTGGGGTTAGCACATTTGACATTTTAAAGGTTTACAGCAGTGATTCCAAGTTGGCAAACATCAATTAGCTCAACCTCGGTTATTTTTGTTCTTCCAAAGAATAAAAGGGGGGAAAAAACAAAGAAGAGGAGAACAGAAAAAAGACAAAAGATCAATTAGTGACAAACCGAGTCAATAAATGAAGGTGTTGACACACAGTTGCAGGGTGAAATGTGTTACTGCCCTGCTGCTGGTACATGTTAGGAAATCTCCATGACTAATGTCATATAACCCAATCTACAGGCCACACCATACTTTGGCGCAGGATTAGATCACAGAGAACAGGGCAATACAAATAATCTGAACAATATTGATCTCACTTTTTCTCTCTTTATATATTGTTTAATGTCTAGTTTATGATTGTATTATATTCTTTATACTATCTTCTTGTTCTGTCTTTACTGCTATAGTTCTGGGCTCTTGATATATGTATGTTGATATATATATATACACACATATATATTATATATATATATATATATATATAGATAGATATATAGATATATATATATGTATACACACATATATATATAGATATATATATATACACATAGTTAGTTAGTTAGTGAGTCAGTGAGTGAGTCAGTCAGTTCAGTGAGTGTGAGAAAGAGAGAGAGAGAGATAATCCTGTCCATCAGCAGTTATGCAAAGACTTGATTCTAATTTGTGATCCAGTGATTACAAAATGATGTTATATTCTGAGGGACACAGTTTGATCTCAGTGTTTGCTGAACCTAATATACATTTACAAAAACAATATCAATATGGAAAATCCACTTCAATGTTAGGGTAACTAATATCAATATGGAAAATCCACTTCAATGTTAGGGTAACTAATATCAATATGGAAAATCCACTTCAATGTTAGGGTAACTAATATCAATATGGAAAATCCACTTCAATGTTAGGGTAACTAATATCAATATGGAAAATCCACTTCAATGTTAGGGTAACTAATATCAATATGGAAAATCCACTTCAATGTTAGGGTAACTAATATCAATATGGAAAATCCACTTCAATGTTAGGGTAACTAACACTAGGATTAATTTAACATTTGCACACTTCAATAGTTTTCTTGTTATACTTTTGAGCTGCTTCTCCAGAAACTAATAATTTGTTGTCCAAGCTAAATTTCCATGAATAATAACAAGGCTTAATAGTGAGTCGAATATAATTCTACAATATCAAGATGAAAAGTATGTGCCAAACGCACAGAACCAAACATTTTGGTCACTCTATTGGACTTTTAGCTATTAACTGTGGTCACTGGAAATCATTAAAAAATCACTCAGTAAAAATTACCCTAAAACAATTTTAACTTTTGTTTTCTGCAGTAAAAACATCCCATGCACCCTCTAGGTTCAAATCTTTTGTTTTGAGCTCCTAACTCGATCGATCACTCTTTTGCTGGAAAACTCCAGCTTTGTTGGGTTTTTTTTTTCTATGAAGGAATAAGAAAAACTGTGTTTATAGACAGTAGAACACTCAAGACAGACCTGGCAGCTATTCTATGCTAGAAAAACAACTATGTCTATTATTGGTTATTTTTGGGTGTGTGGAAATATCAGAAAAAAAAGAGATGCTTTCAGACCCTCAAGTTCAACAATAAAGTTTGGCAGGATAAGTCTTTGAGTCAACTAGGTGGCCAGCATCCACACAACAGAATGCAACTTGCTCAGTGTGCTCCTGGTGTACAAAAGAGACAGAACTTAATGTGTACTAGTAAGTGCAGTCAGATCAGCCAATCAAACACAAAGACATGTCACCAACATGGGCAGATAACTAGAGCCCACACTGACAGACAGTCCTGGGCTAGTGAGATTGCTGTAAGATGTAATGGACATTTGAGTTTTAAGCTTTAGATATTGAAATCTATTATATAGAATTGAAAGTAAGGAGTATGTACATATGTATGTCCCGCATAGAAATCAAAACCATTTGAACAATCTTGATAAAACTTGGCATAAATGTTCCTTAGATCATGGCGTATGTTTAATGTCACTCTCACAACCAGCCCCCCCCCCCTGAAAAAAAGCTACATTTATTTCTATTAAAAAATGACACTTTTTAAACTAATCAGGTAAACCAATGTTCACAGTATTTTATATTTAATATAAATATGTAATCTTAACATTGAAACTCATTTTCGCAATTTACTTTTAAATTTTAAGTTTGACAGATCTAAATCAGATCCACTAGATCAGTAATACCCAAGCTAAGGCCTGCGGGTCATATCCAGTTAGTACTCTGTCAAATGTCAATAAAGGGGGACAGAGATTTTTAAAGGACATTTCTGAGGGGCTGACAGGAGAGCTGGGGAAAGGGAGAGAATGGTGAATGTGATTGACAAATGTAAACAAAGGTTCTCTGGTGTGACCTTTACTCACTAACACACACACACACGTTCTCAACATTTATTACTCGTCTGTACTTCCCACCCCCCTCACATAGAAACCATTTTCTAGGAATAACAGTTATAACGGTTTAGCCTAAAAGCCATGAAAACAACAAGATATATTAATTATATTAATAATAATAATAATAATAATAATAATAATTTTATGTATAAAGCGCTGTTAACAAACAAACAAAATGTAGTCTCAAGGCGCTGTAACAACATTACAAACAAATACACGAGAGCTAAAATGACAGTTAATCTAAAAAAGTTTTAAACAGATAGGTCATGATGTTCTTAAAAGTGGTGTAGCATGTTGTCTGTCTGAGATCAATGGGCAGTGAGTTCCCCATATATATATAAATGGAAGAACTGCTTAATGCCACATATCGATACTGCAAGGCTATTTCCCTTTTTACAAAAATTAATTAAATACTACTAATAATTAGCTGATTGGTTACATATGCATGCGAGACATGGAAGTCATATGCCAAAATTGAGAAAAGACTAAAAATGGCTCAACAAAGATGGCTAAGACGGATTTTAGGAGTCAGTGCTAGAGATCGGGTCTCAAACAAGGAAATCCTATGCCGAACTGGGAATCGAACGCTTAGAGAGGTTGTGACACTGTCGCATGAGGTTTGCGGGACATGTTCCCCAACAAAATGAACTACGCCTATCAAAAGTTGCGATGACACGGAGGACCAATACGAAGAAAGCCAACAGGCACGTCCTCGTATTACTTGGCGACACACATTCATGGAGGACCTCAGAACAGTGGACACCAGGTGGTGTCAGACGCTTCAGACATCGCAAGTGACAAGATTTTTTTGTGGAGACAGCTTGCCGAGCAATGCCCAGAACGGCGCGGGAGGATCTAAGTCTAAATATGTAAGTCACAACTTGTCATTGACATTGACTAACTGTGTTGTGTTTCAAATTGAGTCTGAGAAGTGGAGAACTAAACGTGTGAAACAGTTATACCAGGCAGACAGACAGAGGGGGGGGGGCAGCAGCAAGATATGTTGCGCCCTGTAATAAATATTGCTTCCCATGAGCCATCTAGTCAACATATTTTTGCATAAATTAGAAATGTAAAATCTTTTTAATATTAGAAAAGAACATAGATCATAAAAAAAACAACTTCACATTCCATTGACAAATCAACAGTCCTACAAGGGCTGACAACCCCAAATTGACTTGGATAGTGGAAGTGCTGATGGCAAATTGCAGATCACGATATTAAGCCAAGGCGGTGTGAAACTCGCAAAGAACGCCCGAAACAAGATTATACCAAAATCACATTCCCAGCATGAATGGCGCTAAATTCTCTGCTATGTGTGGCAGGCTAGACAATCTTGGACATGTCGTAGAGTAGTTGCCAGGTGGCAGACTGCACAGATCTGTGCCCAGGGTTCATAGCCTACATAGATCTCTCTCTACCGTCTTTAAGCAAATGACACTGTGCGCCCGAGATAAGCCTACTGGTGATGGAGATGTATATCACATTAACAATAACTGAGGATCTAAATGCAACGTCTCCAGCGGCATTAGCGTACGCTACATCAATCCCCCCTTCTCCCGCTTTTTATATCTTCTCATGTTTGCGAATACCAGACGACAATCAAACCCAATATTCCATACTTAGGCAGCACACAAGTGAATTTACAACACACGACACACAGCTCGCGCTTCTCGTGACTTTGAGCAGACGTGAGCAGCATTGGCTGTTTTGAGAGGGGAGGGGGAAATGCTAATTGCACACAACACACACACACACTTAATTCTGTTGATATCTTCTCCGCACATGTTTGAGCACTGGTCTAATGACAACATCACGTTTGGAAGTGAGGCTAAGTCCCACACGGTTGTCTTCCCTTGAGACAACAACGTCACTACCAAGCCAGCACTACCTACAGGGGAACTCGAGTTCATGTATTGCCTGGTAGTTTAAACACAATGTTCTAAACTACTGACGTGTGTCACACTGCCTCGCTCTCTATGTCAAGAAAATATCGTCACAAACATCACACATACATCATGTATACTCGTAACACACATCACACATACTCTCTCGGAATAAAAATCATCTCTCGTTGCAGCACTAAAGCTACTCCGCTAATGGCCTACAATGACTTTGATGTAAAGTGCCACAAAATGAAAGGCTCTAAAACCTGCTGGGCAATAGTCATGAATCTGACCAAGTGACTTTTGGCAGTAGTTCGCGCAAACGTGCATGTGGGATCTCCATGCAGACAATTTCTCTCTGTCGTCCTCCACCGTGTGTTACAAATAAAAACACCTAGAACCAAGAAATAAACACAAATACAGATTTCTTTTGAACAGCCTTGAACATACCTGACACTTGGTCCTAAAAGACTTTATCATGAAACTCATCAATTTTGTTATTTACAAATGAGTTCGCGTGTTTAAAGTAGAAGATACGAAGGATTGAATTCATTACTGGACAATGTGGAGTTGAACTAAAAACCTGAGTATAAGCCGGACATTTTCGCTCTAAGGGTCAATGCCTGACGGATGGAGGACAAGACTCCCAAAACAAGGACACAAGGACATGTCCTCCTTTTAATGGACGTCTGGTAACCTTATCTCAGGCTGAGAAGGAAACTTCATTTGTTTGATAGCGAAAAAGGAAAGAAATTCTCTATTATTGAGATATATATAGTTGTAAATTGCAAGTTTTTCCCTTAGACGATCCAACTTTTCGACGTGAAACTGTAGTAGCGACGTATTCTTTTGTTATATTCTGTTGTGTGTAATGCTCAATGAACCTCATTCACCAATCGTAAACATGCTCAATGGACCTCATTCACCAATCGTAAACATGCTCAATGGACCTCATTCACCAATCGTAAACATGCTCAATGAACCTCATTCACCAATCGTAAACAAACAACATTTAGACACGTGATAATAATAATAATAATCTTTATTGCCCGTATGGAAATTTGTCTTACAATTTGTACATTACACCAAACAAAAAACATTATAACTATAGTGTTCGTTTTTTTTTATAGATGTTTGTCTCAAACAACTGCCCAAATGGGGTTTTTTTTTTTTGCCAATGATAGTATAGATAAAACAATAGAAAAAAAACTGTCACGTGACAGCCTGTGTGTAATACGCAATTTGTATAGAAGAGATAGAGAACCACGTGGCTAAATGGTGTTTGTTTACGATTGGTGAATGAGGTCCATTGTAAATCACATTTCATCAAAGATAAAAAAAAAAAACTCGTTTTGTTAATATTTTTGTTTACCAACCGAAAAGAACCAGTAAAAAAGAACATGTTTAGACAATTAGCCAAGGGACCAAAAGTGAAAAGGTCAAGGACGACTTGAGATCCGAGAATGTTACGCGTACTTCCTGTTCCCTTTTCTTTCCACTGAATCAAACGAGACATGACAGGAAACGAACCTGATTCTTAATAGTTTATAACTAATATGCATTTTAAAATGGCAACAGGGCCGGCCTTCGGCATAGGCAAACTAGGCAGCCGCCTAGGGCCTCCATTTGGTGGGCTGGGGGCGGGGGATTGGATCAGATCTCAAACATAGTAGAGAATTATGACAATGTTTACTAGTCTAACTTTGTCTCTACTAGGGACATTGCGATACAAAAATGGCAGTTACTTATAGACTTACATAAAATATAGACGGCAGGCTTTTCATAAATTGTATTTTTTCATGTTTTTTGTTTTGTTGGGGTCAGCAAATTTACTTTGCCTCCAATATTCAAGGCCGATCCTGATGGTAGTAGCAGTACAAGAAACTGGAGTAGAAGGCGATTTCACTTCCAGTTTTGAAAGAGCTTTACGTGGTTCATACGCCTAAGCGATGGTGTGCTGCTTTGAGCCCCCCCCCCCTTCCCCCACTTTACCATGCGGAAATGTCCACTGAAGCATGACCATCCAAAAGTCCACTATTGTCCACTGAAGCATGACCATCCAAAAGTCCACTATTGTCCACTACACTTTAAACGAACGTCCACCAGTTTAAAGGAAAACAAGCACAAGATAAAAATACTTTTAGGGGGGAAAAAAAAAGCTTATGTAATGAGAAAAACTTCACATTTACAACTATATATATCTCAGCAATGGAGAATGTATTTCCCATTTCGATATCAAATAAAATAATGAATACCAATAATTAATTGACTAATTGGTTCACACTTTGATTGACTTCTGACTTTGTTAGCTACAATAAATAATGATGTGAAGTATCTCACTTGATCCGAGAATGGGTGTACGAGAAACAAAAGTTGGTAGCAGAAAGAGTTGACCAGTGGTTCCCAAACTTGTTTGTCTCGTAGACCCCTTGGAAGTCTTCGTAGACCCCTTGGAAGTCTCCGTAGACCCCTGGGGGGGGGGGGTCTATATAGACCACTTTGGGAATCACTGATGTCGACTCCTGTAAACACCTAGACCTGATCTCTACGTCAGTCAAGCAGCTCCAATATGTTCACAAAATGGCAAAGGTAACTTAAGTATCTCTAAGTAACAACAAATAACAGTGTGTATGCGTGTGACTATATAGCCGTAAGTAAATGTGTATGTCTGTGTATCAGCTGGGAAAGGCCACGACCCCCCAAGAAATTCATATGAGTTTTAAGTACACATGTATCGATCAGAGCAAGTTATCAGACTGGTGACAAGCTGACATCAATACGTGTTCAGTAATTGGTAATGACCAGAAAGGAGTTGTCATCGAATGAGACTGTCAGCCTTCGGTGGAGCACAGCGCGAGGAGTTCCCAGACTAACTGTGCGCATTGGACGCATGCGTACAGCACTAGGTCTAAGCTGAAACTCAGAGTAGGAGATTTACCCAAAAGAAAACAAAACGTACCCTGAAGACGAGTGGACATGCTGAAATCATTTGATAGAACTTCCACTGTTGTGAGACCAAGCCTCTCCCATTTCTCGTACTTTCAATTCACAGTTTTGCCTTCAGAAAAAAACAAACATATCTCTCGAAACAGTCATTGTCTTTGGTCTCTCTCTTGATGTTCCTGCGTTTTATTGCCTACCAACGGAGATGTCCATTGAGTACTATCCCCAGACACGTGGGATACATTCAGCAAACCAACCTGAACAGAATGCTCAATAAAATATAACAGTATTGACTATTTCTGTAGTTCCAGTAACTGTAATAGAAGAGAAGAGGATCCTAGCAATGGAACTATGACGCTACAGAAAGATCTTATGAGTCACTTACAGAGGCCGCATCATGCATGAAAAGACACAGGAGTAATACAGCAACTGGACCCCACGATGACCTGCTAACCACTGTCAAAAAAACGTTAACTTAAACTCTATGGCAAGGTCCTCAGGGCGAGCAAAGACCTTCCTTCAGGGAACAGTACCAGGAAGAAGAAGAGGATAACAGAGAAAGCGACGGGAAGACATTAAAAAAAAAAGGCCTATCGGTGAATGAAATTCTATCCAAGGTAAACGACAGAGAGAATTGAAAAAAGTCGGTCAACCAATCTTGTGTGGTGCCCCAACGGCCCAACAGACTAAGGGATAGGTGAAGAAAATTAGACTGTGAACAAAACCCCGATACGTGACGCTTTGGCGCCGCCGTTTTGGCGCGAGATATCATTTGACGATAATTTAATAAGCACGTAGCTTTTAGAACAATGTTTATTTCACTCTATCATAATATTGTAGGTATAGTAGGAATTCTAACACCGTTCAGCGAATTGTTTGTTTTTAAATATAAAGGTTTTGCTTATTTCATGAATATAGGCCTATAATAAGTCAGATTCCTGAATGGTAATGACATGCTATCCCCTCCCCTTTATATGTGAGTTCTGTTAATCGCACTGGATGACATTTTTCGATTTCTTTCCAAAAGACATTTTTTTTTTATTTGACATTAGTGTCAATGGCAGCCTGGTATTGTGTAATGTTAGAGATTTAACAATAATTCAATAACAAACTTAAATACCAAAAATAGCGGACACAAATAGTTCTTCTTCTGTACGTGAAATATGTCTTAACACAAACTCTCATGCAAAACATAGATATGCATAATTCGTTTTAAAGAAATAATACAATAAACGTACATAATGTATTTCGCGCCAAAACGTCCGTTGCACCAAAACGGCGGCGCCAAAACGACCTTCGCGCCAAAACGGCGGCGCAAAACCCTACTCGGTGATAAAGTCTTGCCCTTATCAATAGCCATTTCCCGTGCATGCTACCCTGCCTCATAGTGGCGCCCGGGTGGAAACGATCGTAAGAGGAAACGATTAGGCTAAAGGGTAGCAAAACAAGACTCCCGTGGGGGTGCCTAAGGGGGTGCGAGAGCATCCTCATTGCACTGTGCGGAGTTGTAAAAAAGCTCCCTCAACCTTGTCACAATCCAGGCGCTGTTCCTCAAGGGGCCGTTACATAAATGGCGTGTCCCGCACAGTTTAGCCTGGTATAGAAAAGGAAAATGGCGGTGGTCTTAGTGTACGCGGTCTCTTGCCGCGAGTCTGACCAACCCGTCAGACAGAACAGTGTACACTGTTCTCATTCAGGCCGGTGAGAGGGAGCTCTTGTTCACTTTTGCTGGCCTAGAGTTCCAAGAGCCGAAAGCTCAACTCTACCTGACAGTTTAAGAAGAAGAAGAAAAAATCAATAGCCATTTCATTTCCACTTAACTGAATAGCATCCGCTGTAACTGAATCACATAGAGCTAATAATGAATTCCATATAAATGACATTGGCTTGTCAAGAGCTGGCATAAATGGCATATAAATGACAGCTTAAATGGTATATAAATGACAGCTTAAATGGTATATAAATGACAGCTTAAATGGTATATAAATGACAGCTTAAATGGTATATAAATGACAGCTTAAATGGTATATAAATGTCATTGACCTGTCAAGAGGTAAAAAATCATGGGTAACAAATCATGGGTAACATATCATGGGTAACATATCATATGGGTAACATATCATATGGGTAACATATCATGGGTAACATATCATGGGTAACATATCATGGGTAACATATCATGGGTAACATATCATGGGTAACATATCATGGGTAACATATCATGGGTAACATATCATGGGTAACATATCATGGGTAACATATCATGGGTAACATATCATGGGTAACATATCATGGGTAACAAATCATGGGTAACATATCATGGGTAACATATGGGTAACATATCATGGGTAACATATCATGGGTAACATATCATGGGTAACATATCATGGGTAACATATCATGGGTAACATATCATGGGTAACATATCATGGGTAACATATCATGGGTAACAAATCATGGGTAACATATCATGGGTAACAAATCATGGGTAACATATCATGGGTAACAAATCATGGGTAACAAATCATGGGTAACAAATCACGGCTACAGAAAATGTATACATTATAACACATCCTAGTTTGTAGTCAATGAATTGTCGGCATACATACGTTAGTTCAACTTTAAAAACTTGAAAAAATACACGAAACCAAATGTATAAATTGTCTTGTAGTTGCCCTAAAAGCTTTAATCTGAAAATGCTATATAAATGTGTCCATGGCCCAGAAATTGGTTAAACATTTAAAAGCACTTCATCAAAGCTATTTGAATGAGTCACTTTGTAATCGGTGGGCCGCTAGGGCATTCAATTAACGCTAATTACTTGTTTGGCCCGTGCAGCCAACTCTTTTAAGCCATCTATTGATTCAAATGATGATTGTAAAATATTTAACAGTCAACTGATTGTGCAAGTGTGAATACATGGGTGGAGCTTGGAGCACGTGAGCTTGGAGCACTTCACAAATGTGTGGAGCTTAGAGCACTTAACAAATGTGTGGAGCTTTGCACTTAACAAATGTGTGGAGCTCGGAGAACTTAACAAATGTGTGGAGCTCGGAGCACTTAACAAATGTGTGGAACTTATTCACACAGATCCACGTTCTCGGACTAAAGAAAATGATAAAAGTTTTGCGCAAGCACTGCAGACTTTGTCATCACTGTCTTTCAGCATATAAGATGATCCTTGATGTCTGACTGGTTGTGTGGTATGCGCTTTGGACTATCATCTCGATGGTCCCGGGTTCGAATCTTGTCCGCTGCCATCCACCGACTTTGGGCTTTTATGTAATATTCTTCGAAGGAACATACGGAACGCGTAAAAAAAACAAAACACTTTCAATCAGTTAATCAAGACTGATCACTACAACATTGCAGGGTATTTTTTTTTATGTCTTAGGTGCAAGAAAAGAAAGTCAGTCAAAAGTGTTGACCTTGGCGACAGAGTGTATGGGGGGAGGAGGGGGTAAATCGAGCCCAATCGTTATAGAAGTCCTGAACACTGACCTGCAACGTCCAAACCTGTGGGCAGTTCAGATCAACAGCTCCTTGCCACGACACAGGTCTGTACGACGTGGTCCACAGGCATGTCATGAAGTGGGTTTTGAGTTGAACTTGTCAACAAACAAACAAGTAAATCAGAAATCTAAACACATGAGCCTCTACCCAAACAACCAGCCGATGATCTGAACAAAACACTTTCTCAACCAGATCTATCTCAATCTAATTACTCATGTTTCTCTATGCCTTCGAAGGTCACGCTTGGTTTTCCTGAAGGCTAAGGACCTAATTCAAATTTGTAAAAACTATTTTACGAAAAACTTTGTTACCAATAAACTGAGCTAAGTGGAGAGTCTCTCTGACCTAGTCTTCAATCTGCTACAAAATGCCTCTTCTTTGCCGGCCCAGTCATCGCTCGATCTAGAACATTGAAGAAAGGACTGGAAGAACGGATGGGCCAAGTCCAGCTCTAAGAAGTCCATGATCAGTGAGCAAGTCAACATTGTAGACCTTAAGCTAGCTATGGGCGAGGTCACATTGTAGACCTTCGGCTAGCTATGGGCGAGGTCAAATTGTAGACCTTCGGCTAGTTATGGGCGAGGTCACATTGTAGACCTTCGGCTAGCTATGGGCGAGGTCACATTGTAGACCTTCGGCTAGCTATGGGCGAGGTCACATTGTTGACCTTCGGCTAGCTATGGGCGAGGTCACATTGTTAACCTTCGGCTAGCTATGGGCGAGGTCACATTGTAGACCTTCGGCTAGCTATGGGCGAGGTCACATTGTAGACCTTCGGCTAGCTATGGGCGAGGTCACACTGTAGACCTTCGGCTAGCTATGGGCGAGGTCACATTGTAGACCTTCGGCTAGCTATGGGCGAGGTCACATTGTAGACCTTCGGCTAGCTATGGGCGAGGTCACAAAACGACGCATCCAAATGTTCGTCTCTCAAGTCGAAAACTTACCAAACAAAATTTCATGGATATTTGTTGGTCAAGAATTGATACTAAATAACAACTCGATTTCATTAGAAATGAAACCAACTGATATTTGTCAAGAACTAGTACTAATACTAAGTGGCAGATGACAAGAAGGCTAGTACATACTAAAGAAAGATTTCATTGAATATGCAAGCAGCTACAAAGTTTGTTTCGTATTCATGTAGCCATACTCTCTGTATCGGCACTCTATTAACTCCTACACTTAGCGCTCAGATATTCGCTAAGATAACAACCCAATCCCCTCTGTTTGTCAATACACAGTTACAATAACACTAATGATCATTTCAAACAAAAACACTTTCACGTTGAGATTGTCAAAAGCCGTTACTGAATGACTAGCTTAATTTTTAATATCAAAAAATATATCTAAATGACATTGACCTGTCAAGAACAGAATGACAGTTTATTTAGAGCTGATAATGAAATCCATATAAAGACATTGACCTGTAAAGAACTGAATCACATAGAGCTAATAATGAATTCCATATAAATGACATTGGCTTGTCAAGAGCTGGCATAAATGGCATATAAATGACAGCTTAAATGGTATATAAATGTCATTTACCTGTCAAGAGCTAAAAAAGTAAATGAGTGTCAGAGCCTGGTTATCGTTACAGGTCTGGACGGTTTTGAGCTGGTCTGCCTTTGTGTGCCTTAACTAAATACTTTCTCACACGCACTATATTTGCAGATGCGTGAGAGCATTAACATACAGAATGCTACGACCACAACATGTAGAATTATTAATAGACTCTAGGTCAGCAGACATGGATTTTATTCACATAAAATATAATTCACAAAAGATATTGGCAAGTCCAGCTATCAAGAAATATACACAAAACATTGTACATTAGAATTCAATAGAATACTTTAGATATCACACTTGCTCCAAAAAATCAACCTTAATATCTATACATTACTACACTGGACAAGATATCCATAATATTCCTCTCTTTATGAGAGCCCAAGATCAACTGAGGTGTCCACCTCGTGGTCAGTCCCCGACTAGGAAAAATCTCGTGCTAACTGCACGGAATAGTTCAGTGACTACAAGTCACCAGATATTACAGGGGTTCTAAAACTGATATGACAAGGAGGCGACCCAAAAGGAGTAGTAGCTTGAAACTCAAGATGCTCTGAAAGGCAAGAAAGAATAAAACCCAAATATCATAAGAGATGTTAATGGCCAGACGCCATGGCGTGGCTGCTACCAATGCAGACTGTCCGGCCAGTCCTTAAGCAATATACCAGGACTTACTAAACTGAATAGTTCTACCAAGACATCACAAAAGAGAGAAACAATGACCCCATCCATGGACCAACAGTGATGATAGTGGTGACAGGTTGAAAATGTCCAAGTGATGACCAACAAGTGGCGAGAGTGGTGTCCGTTTGTAAATGACCCGAGAACTTACTAAATGGCAGAATTTGCAGTAGCCATGGCAACATGTTTACAAAGTGGGTGTGTCCCAATGTTCAAGAGAGAGAGAGAGAGAGAGAGAGAGAGAAAGAGAGAGAGAGAGAGAGAGAGATGGAGAGAGAGAGAGAGAGAGAGAGAGAGAGAGAGAGATGGAGATGGAAGAAAGATCTAGTAAGAAGATATATGTCACGGCGAGTCTCAGCACAAAACTGGAAGCCTGTGGAGGCGGGGGCGGGAGGTAAGTATCCCTCTACTAATGACATTGTCCACTTGACAAGGCAAGCCCATAAACTCATTAACTGACCACTCAGTGTCGCGTAACAATTTTTTTTTTATCGATATATAGCCTTTCTCCTTTTCTAACGGTTGGAAACCTAGCCAGAGACAGTAAACCTCTTGACCTTGATCGCCCCTTTGAAATGCACAAAAAGTTGTCACGTTCCTTTCGGTTCTGACTTGAACCTAAAATAGAGTCAGTCCAAAAGATGTGGTCAAGCTGCACTGGTCATAAACTTGAACCTAAAATAGAATCAGTCCAAAAGATGTGGTCAGGCTGCACTGGTCATAAACTTGAACCTAAAATAGAATCAGTCCAAAAGATGTGGTCAAGCTGCACTGGTCATAAACTTGAACCTAAAATAGAATGTCCAAAAGATGTGGTCAGGCTGCAATGGTCATAAACTTGAACCTAAAATAGAACCAGTCCAAAAGATGTGGTCCAGCTGCACTGGTCATAAACTTGAACCTAAAATAGAATCAGTCCAAAAGATGTGGTCCAGCTGCCCTGGTCATAAACTTGAACCTAAAATAGAACCAGTCCAAAAGATGTGGTCCAGCTGCACTGGTCATAAACTTGAACCTAAAATAGAATCAGTCCAAAAGATGTGGTCCAGCTGCACTGGTCATAAACTTGAACCTAAAATAGAACCAGTCCAAAAGATGTGGTCCAGCTGCACTGGTCATAAACTTGAACCTAAAATAGAATCAGTCCAAAAGATGTGGTCCAGCTGCACTGGTCATAAACTTGAACCTAAAATAGAACCAGTCCAAAAGATGTGGTCCAGCTGCACTGGTCATAAACTTGAACCTAAAATAGAATCAGTCCAAAAGATGTGGTCAGGCTGCACTGGTCATAAACGGGGAAAAAAGGGGAGATGGCCAAACCAAAAAGATTCGAACATGAGCGAACAAAACAATAGAACGATTTGCGTACTATGTATGTGTGTGTGTGTGTGTATTTATCAGCATGTGTTTCGTTCAAAGTCTTATTAATCTAGTGTGTAGAAGGAAAAAAAAAAAAAAAAGTTCAGAGATTCCAGTCCAACTTAAGTCACAGAAACACGCGTTCATTTAGTACATATCACTAGCGCTTGGGACTTTCGTCACAATGGTCCCGGGGTCTGAGTCCAGCCACCTGTCATTGGGGAGGGGGGGGGGGAGGTTTGTGCTAGATTCATTTCTGAATGAGTCAGAAACTTCCCTCCCTCGCAATGTTTTGGAAGTAAATCAAATACATTTCACCTCTCCCCCTAAGCCCCTCTTCTTGTTTTTCTTGACACTGTTCCGAGAAGAAAGGGTCTATGGGGGGCCCTGAGGACCGTATGCCATAGAGTTTCAGTTAGGATTTTTTGACAGTCGTTAGATGGTCATCGTGAGGGGTTTCATTGATGTAGGAATCCTGTTTCTAATCTCTTCGTTCGTGATGCGGTCTTTGTAAGTGATACCTAGGATCTTTCAATAGTATCTTTATTCCATTGTATATGACTTGAGTTTTATTGACAGACATCTTTGATCATACATGCAGACACAAATGATCATCGCGACTCTCTATTGAACAAAGCCGGCACTTCTTGTCTAGCCAAACTCTAGACCAATCGATTTCGTCTCGATATCAAGCCCATCAGATCTTTCAATAAACCTTCTAATGTCATGGGATAGAATGCTCTCAGTGTTAGCCAGGAACAGAAAAAAAAAAAACTGATCAAAGAATGATTTACAGTGTAGCCGTTTAAAAGCGTTGAAGGAAGTCGATATATTTAAATCAGCTCAAACAATAAACTTGGTGGAGTTAAATTTGATTATTTATAAATAGTTCAATGAGCATGGTTAAACAATACTCAAATATGTAAAGTCAAATGTTAACCATAATGGATGGAAACTCAAGGATCTTATATCAGCCTTGACAAACAGAATGTGAGTGGAAACTGTTTCTACATACCAGACGATGTGGGATGAAGACTTAGAATTAATTAACTGTTTATCGGCACTGTTCAGGTCATGCCGTGCCTACAGAGAGTAAGTAGATGTGATTGAAGACTGCTAGACACATACTAGATCGAATTCAAGATCTACTAGACACATGATACTACATCGAATTTAAGATCTACTAGACACATGATACTAGATCGAATTCAAGATCTACTAGAGACATGATATTAGATCGAATTCAAGATCTACTAGAGACATGATATTAGATCAAATTCAAGATCTACTAGACACATGATAACTAGATCGAATTCAAGATCTACTAGACACATGATACTAGATCGAATTCAAGATCTACCAGAGACATGATACTAGATCGAATTCAAGATTTACCAGAGACATGATATTAGATCGAATTCAGGATCTACTAGACACATGATACTAGATCGAATTCAAGATCTACTAGACACATGATACTAGATCGAATTCAAGATCTACCAGAGACATGATACTAGATCGAATTCAAGATCTACTTGACACATGATACTAGATCGAATTCAAGATCTACTAGACACATGATACTAGATTGAATTCAAGATCTACTTGACACATGATACTAGATCGAATTCAAGATCTACTAGACACATGATACTAGATCGAATTCAAGATCTACTTGACACATGATACTAGATCGAATTCAAGATCTACTAGACACATGATACTAGATCGAATTCAAGATCTACTAGACACATGATACTAGATCGAATTCAAGATCTACTTGACACATGATACTAGATCGAATTCAAGATCTACTAGACACATGATACTAGATCGAATTCAAGATCTACTTGACACATGATACTAGATCGAATTCAAGATCTACTAGACACATGATACTAGATCGAATTCAAGATCTACTAGACACATGATACTAGATCGAATTCAAGATCTACTAGACACAAGAAACTTGATGGAATTCATGTTCAACATCTCATCACCTGCCCCTTGACTTTCTTCCACGGGATGCTCAATTCGTGTTATCAAATCTTTCAGCAGCTGTTCCTAGCCGAATATCAAAAGATAGTCTGATATATTCTTTTACATCGTCCAACCAGCTTTTCTTTGGACGACTATTTCTTCGTGCTCCCAGCACTGTACCTTGAAAGAGGTCTTCTAAGTGAGTCATGTTTTACACAATGACCAAACCAGCTCAGCTTTCGTCTCTTCCCAGTATGGAGGTGTTCCTTTTTCTGCCAGCCAGAGCGTTGACTCGTAAAAGTCCAAACAATTTGTTTTCTTTTCCTGATATCCCATACGCAGCAATTATCTGTAGCATTCAGTCTCAAAGGCTTGAATTCTTCAATCAGTATCTGCGTTCAAAGTCCAACTTTCACAACCAAGATCAATAACAAAGAATGCAGTTTTAATTTCGGAAGCTGACGTTACTCTTGTCAATTTCCTGCAGTTTACTCATGACGGCTTAAACGGGGTTTTATGTCTTTGAGTGATCCTCCATCTCTAGTTATGCTTGAACCTAAGTCAACCTACTCCTAATGCAGTGTTCAGAAGTAAGCAATATCTCGTATTATCCCAGACACAAAACTAGAACTTTACCTAAGTCAACCTTCTCCTAATGCAGTGTTCAGCAGTAAGCAATATCTCGTATTATCCCAGACACAAAACTAGAACTTTACCTAAGTCAACCTGTTCCTAATGCAGTGTTCAGCAGTAAGCAATATCTCGTATAATCCCAGACACAAAACTAGAACTTTGCTTTTTTTTCAGCATTCCACCTGCTCTAGCTCTAGCATCCAGTGTGGACGTTAGACACACGATACCAGATGAAACTATTTCACAAGCCAACACAACGAGCTTTTCACTAAAGGAATTCAGCCCAAACCGATTTGATTCAGATACAAAGACTAGCTGAACAACATCAAAGGATGGACTGGCCATTGTCTTAATATGACTCAAATGTGTGTAGCTCATTCGCGTGCAGTCTCACATTGCCCTATGCGAAGCAGGTCAAGTGAAAAAAAAACGTTCTTTCTCTTCAGTTTTTAAAATAACTAAAACAATATCTTCCATATTTATCTAAATTAGATGTGATGATAACGCAATCATCTAGTCATGACAGCAATAACTAAAACAATATCTTCCATATTTATCTAAATTAGATGTGATGATAACGCAATCATCTAGTCATGACAGCAATAACTAAAACAATATCTTCCATATTTATCTAAATTAGATGTGATGATAACGCAATCATCTAGTCATGACAGCAAGACACAATTCACTGATTTAGTGTGACTGGAAAGACACACGGGAATTCAACCCAAATGAATATCACAAGGTGTCTGGCCTCACACCTATCGGCTGATCGTCACCTCTACCTCCCTGCGACATCTTCCCGTAATATAGGACAAGGCATGAATTAAGACGATCGCATAGCCTCAGAACTTTCCAGAACTGAGTTCAGGATTAAGTTACATTTGGGTTATGTCTTTTTTATTTTGAACACTCTGGCAGCGGGAATTCCCGCACTTGACTCCAATGTTTCTTTGCATTCAGTGAAGAGTTGTATATATAAATATAGACATCCATGTACATTTCGCGCAACGTCTTATGTAGACATTAGTTGGACTGTAATAGAAGAACTTGACTGTGTAAAGCTCACTGGACGGACTGCCATCAGCTTCATAAAGGAGGAATTGATTTATAACCAAAAAAAAGTTGATACTTGTTACTTTTAAGTTGGCAACATTGATGGCGTCCTTAAAATTGTTTTTTTATGTGTCAACATTATTATATCGCTTTCTCTTTTCTTTTTTTTTTTTATCTTACTGAATGTTGTTGCTTAAAAACGGGTTCTTGACAACCAAAATGTTAACAAAGAGCAGATTACTCTGATTAGCTTTAGGGTGAACATTCCCAGTATCAAGTTACCCGACTTGAGCTCATTTCAGTTGCGTGTATAGATTTGTTGTTGTTGTTTTTTTTATTCTAAAACTTAATTCCATATTATTAACCCCCATTCCAGGTTAAGGTTGAAATGTGTTTTGAACCCTAGGTGAATGCACATCAACAAAAAAGAAGGGCTTACTTCGTTTCGCTCTGACACTGTGCGCAGCACGCACGCACGCACACACACACACACAGACACACCAACACATGTTGTGAATACTTGATGTCCGACCAGATGTAATTCTGTCATCAACAATGGATCTCGTACAACGCAGAAACATGGACGCAAGTATCGAGAGAGAGAGAGGGGGGGGGGGGAGAGAGAGATTGATGCATCATCTGTAATGAGTGAGTGGGAAGATTGGGGGGGGGGGGGGGGGTCTGGGCCATCTTTACACATGATTGCATGTGTGAGTATATTTTGGAAGAGAGCGGGACAGGGGTGTGAGTTAATGGTGTCTGTTGTTACGAGTTAATCACAACTCCTGTGTCAGGTTCAGATTGAAACAGTACAGATGTCAGTGTTTGCATATATGTCTGAATAATACTGCCAAAAAATAACACAAGAGGGAGAGAGGGGGGGAGAGTGGAAACAAAGAAGAACGAATGTATTTTGTATTTCCTGTACAAACCTAGACCTAGTTCTCTCTTTCTCTCTCTCTGTTAAATCATGGTCCTTCGAACGAATGCTTTGTCCCACCTGCGATACGAATTCAAAACACAACTAACATCAAATAAAAAAAAAAACTCTGCTATCAGAATCATTCATTTCATTGGCCTCCTTCAGTCGTAGAATACAATGTGTAAAACCGTCTCACTCAAACATGACCAACTGTAGAGACCAGATCAACATTACATCGGCGGCGTCAAGCTTTTGAAAAAAAAAAACTCAGCAGAGGTTTTCAGGACCACGTCCAGTTTGTTTTTTCCCCTTTATCAAAAACGAGTAATGCTATGGTCACAGCGTAGACAACATTCATTACGTGTGTTGTGGTTTTCATTTTCAACTGTTGTGTGTTGTGTTTTTTTTTCCCTTGCACACCACACAAGGAAGGGTAACACGCTGTAACACTAGGAACTAAACCAAATCTATAATTAGTGTTCAACAATAGGTTTCAGTGCATGGAACTTGAAGACGGCACATTGGTTACTGACAGGCGACAAGAATGAAGACACAAGACAGATCACAAGCTCTATAGCATGGCCAGCTATTTGTTTCCTTCAATCTCACCCCATTCAGACCAAAGTAGACAAAAAGTTATTGATATATCTAGATGAGATATAATGGTCTGTCAACCATTGGAGGTTTAGCTGGAAGCTACAATAGTTACGAACTAAGTGACAACTTTATGAAACAGAAGACAAAAAAACGTAGGCAATGTGACCTTGCAGGAATTGGGAAATTTGGAAAGAGAAAAGACATTTCCACCACAGTTAAGTGTATTGTGGGAATCAAAACTCGTTTCAATTATTTAAATATCGTTTCTGATTGTACAAGGCTTGATGCCAAGAACATTTAATACACATCTAGTACATTCGTTATAAGGCAGCTCTGGTGGGGAAAACAAAAAGATAATGTTCTTGTTTAGAGTGATTTTTCAAAATCAAATTTATTTCGTCCTTGTCTCCCCTTGTTTGAATCTCGTCTGCTGTCACGTCAGTGTATGAGTTATCTTTTTATTTTTAACTAGGAAGCTCTTTGGCTACAGTGATCACTGTATGAGAACAGCTCATGTGGAAAAAGAACAAAATAGATTCAACAGCCTGTGTTTCTACAAACCTTTAGCCTACTTTTAACACTGAACCAGGGGGTAGGTTTAGTAGGTTCGTGTGTTAGTTTAGCAGGCCCATGTGTAAAATTAAAAGTCGGTTAAAATGTTATTTTAGTATCTGCGCTGGTTAAGTCGGTGCGTGTGTCAGTGTAGTGCCTGTGCTGGTTTCGCAGGTTCATGTGCTGTTTAGCATGCAGGTTAATTGAATAGTTTCGTGTGTTGTTTCCCCCCTGGAGATCACATTGATTCACAGCCCCCATAGTATGTCAGAAGTTTGATGCTACCGGTAAATGTTGTCCTGTCACCTGCCTGACATATCGACAGTCTGAGCACACAGGCCGACCTTGAGTTTCTTAACCATATTCGACTTTCTACCTGATGTTGGCATTGCCCAACCCCAACACTAAGACTGTCACAGTACTACAGCGGACAAGCTTATCAATAGTGTACAAACAAACAACAAAGAACTTCCCAGCATCCTGACCTTTGACATGTGCACTACGGACGTTGAAATGTCAATGGGAGGCTGTCTTGAAATAGATGTTAGTCTGCCGTCATCTCACAGCCACGCTCAAAATAGCACTAATTAAGTAGACATAGCAACATACAAAACAAGGTACAATTACTCGCGTTAAACTTACACTGTAAGTCTGTGGTAGTAGCCCTTTGGCTTTTTTTTTTTTTATAGGCAGTTTCGGAAGAAGAAAAAAAAAAGACTTCAGGAAATTGTGACATTCGTGGCAGATAAGGCGCAGGATGACATTCATTAGAATGTTTGCATGTAGATATTTTCTCAGTTTTGTTTGGTGGTTGGGGGGGGGGGGCGATGTAGTTCTCGCTATGGATGAAATACACCGGAAACTTGTGGCCATTCGGTACCAGATTTGGCAGTTTTAACAAAATATGAAAAGATAACTCATACACTGACGTGACAGCAGACGACGTTTTAAACAAGGGGAGTAAAGGACGAAATTAATTTTGATGTTTTTTTTTATAATCACTCTAAACAAGAACGTGATCATTATTGTTTTCACAAGATATATGAAGTGGACCGTAAGGATCTCAAAGATAAACCAGGCTGCTAAGTGAGATCATTGTCTAGCCCAGTGTGACGCCAGCCAGCTCCTGCTGTTTCTGTATCAGCTTCTGCCTACACCGTATTAGGAAGCAAGATCTCATTGACAGTGATAGGCAGATCCTCCATGAACATTACCTCAAGAGAGGCATACACGTTTATAAGAGCAGATAATAAGGCATGATGGCCAGGAACGTCCGTAACGGTAACCCGGTGAAGTGCTCCCCCACAAAGTCAGAACTCAAGAACCAATAACTCTAAAACATTTGTTTACATTTTTTTGTTTAGTGATCTCCCATCACAACATTTAAAAGAAAGTCTCTGTTGGGAGCCAAACTTGTAGAGAATGAATCAAACTAATTGTCGTTAATTGATTAGGAGGAAATGGTGTTTCTGCTCAGCTAAAAACTTCAGAGATTATTTGTCATCTAAAGACTAAACAAGGATGCAGAATCCTGTAAGGCGACTACGCTGTGTATGACTTCATAGTTAACGTGTGTCATTCTTAAAATTCTACTGATCGTTTTCTTATTTTAAAACGAATATGTTTTCTACCGGCTTGCTCCCTGACTCTTCTTCTTTACATACACACACACACACACTTCATCATTGTCCTTCTTTACATTATCCATCACACACACACACACTCCAATACTGTATTCTTCCTTACTCTCCTCACACTATTCCTATTACCCCCCCCCCCCCACTCTGATCTCCCTCTCTGGTCGATTAGATCTTCTACATCAGCCGTGCAATCCACTTTGTCGAAAGGTCTCTAAAATATGGCAACCTCATACTATATGTTCCTTTTATTTCGAGAAACGGGGGAGGAGGGGGGGGGGGGGGTGAGTTTCTCGTTGACTGACTCATTCCGAACCAGCCGGCCGGACACAACAAGATGGATAGCCTTTTAGATAAATAGGGACGACCCGATTTCCCCTCTTGATGCTGGTCTGTCCAAACTTAACAGCGACAAACTCGTGTGTGTGAGACGAATTGTTTACTGGCGAGGTGCTCAACACTGAAGTCATAAAGAAATGAGAGAAGGAAATCCTGTGTTTGTAACTTACTGTTCAATATATATTAGCTTCAGGCAATGGCGACAAACCAACCATGTCACTAATGGTAATGGACAAGGTGGAACAACAAGTCAACGGGCCTGTTCAGAGGAAAGATTCTGAATCCAGTTTATATCGCATCGAAGTCCAAGAGCATCCATTGTGGGCGGTGTCATGCCATTGTGGGCGGTGTCAGTCCATTGGTGACACTTTCGCTTAGTCAACAACAAGGACTAAAAATGGACGTACACAACAAGGTGAGAGGGAGGGGGGGGGGGACACGGCTTGTGAGAGAAGAAAGTCCTGACGTTAGAGCTTGTGTAGTTAACAATCAAGACCCTGGGAGTCGAATGGCCTCAAGTGTCCGGTGTATTTTATCCATAGCCAGCGAGAATCACATCGCCCCCCCCCCCCACCCCCACACAAACTGAGAATTCCACTTGCTTCTGACAGGCAAACATGAAAGAGAAACCCCAAACAGTGTCAAGTTGGAGAGCAGAAGAGGGGAAACACGGTCGTCTGCTTGGAGATCTAATAACGTGATCGGGTCTTGAGATGACAGAACCAGAAAACTCTAAATCGTCTTTTGTCTACAACTATCAATAGTCAATACTAAATCGTTATATGGCAATGTATTCAAAGTTGAGCTACTTATGTCATGGAAAAAAAAAAAGAAGATTAAATGCTGTTTTCAATTCACATAGCTCATGTTACGAATGCTGGCGTTGAGATGTAAACACCGTAACTGTGTAAAATTTCTTCAATACTAAGTAATCATCTCCACCCACCGACCACTTTTTGTCCCCGAGTTGTCATTACGATCAAACAAGGCGCCAATACAAAGAGGAATTAAGGGGTGTGGCCTAGTCATCAAAACAAAACTATCTCAAGCAGGCTTTCCTTTTAAAAATTGAAAAAAAAAAAAAAAGAATGTAATTTTATATTTTGAAAACATTTTAGTCAAAGGAAAACAGCAAGCAAAGTCTAAAACATAAACGTTTGTATTCTCTTTGATACTTTGCCAGGATAATGAACGCGTCCAGATGAACATTGCGATGGTTTGAAATAATGAATATAGGATGAAAGTGTGTCAGTGATCAAAAGGGGGGGCCTGGGAAAGTCACTGCTACTAACGAACACCAGGCTCAGATAGCCCGCCAAGCAACTAGAGATCCGTCATAGTTAAATTATGCTCACAGATGACCAGTAGCAAATGAACACGCATACAAACGCAGGTACAAACAAACAAACAAACACAAACTCGATGGGACGTTTCCTCTAGATCGATACTTTCAGAGACGTTTACAAATAACAAAAGGATAAGACGAAACTTGTTTGTACAAGGACGGAGAGTTAATCTAAATGTCGTGGAAGCTAATGAATCCAAACTAGTTGAGATATTCACAAGCTGCAGTTCACTTGCAATGTGTGTGGCACAGGGACAGGGTGTGTGTGTGTCCACTGATATAAAGGCAGACGATGAATACAAAACAATTTTTTTTAAAGACAATAAATGTGTGTGTCTGTGTCTTAGAGACCGGAATGTGTGTGTCGTAGATACAGGAATGTGTGTCATAGATATAGGAATGTGTATGTGTCGTAGAGACGGGAATGTGTGTGTCGTAAAGACAAGGACTTCGTGTGTTTGTCGTGGAGTCAGTAGTTTGCCTAACGGAGACAAGGGTGAGCGAGAGAGATTGGTTTCAAAAAGCCATACAAAAGAAATAGCAGTAAGAAGATTAACAGAGTCAGTAGTTTGCCTAACTGAGACAATGGTGAGCGAGAGAGATTGGTTTCAAAAGCCATACAAAAGAAATAGTAAGAAGATTAACAGAGTCAGTAGTTTGCCTAACGGAGACAAGGGTGGGCGAGAGAGATTGGTTTCAAAAAGCCATACAAAAGAAATAGTAAGAAGATTAACACAGTCAGTAGTTTGCCTAACGGAGACAAGGGTGGGCGAGAGAGATTGGTTTCAAAAAGCCATACAAAAGAAATAGCAGTAAGAAGATTAACAGAGTCAGTCTTGAAATGTCAACCTCCCCCCCCCCCCCTCAATCACATACACAATTGAACCGTCTAGATATCTTCAACAAAATACTTGATGAATCAGAAAACAGTATGTCTTACCAAATATGATAGATTACCACCCTCTCCTTTATATCCCCACCGGCAATGGTCTGAACCTTTCTGAGTCGATACCTAAATGTATGACCCTGTCTGACCCCCCCTCTCCCCCAAAATGATGTCGACCAGGCAGGCCCAAGTTGTAAATGTGACACATCAGACCATGAGTACTGCGATAAGCTAACATGCTTTCAACTCAGTCCATGCCTTTTTATTTAGAAACAACATGCGCAGAGGGTGAAGTGTGACAGCAACGAGGGAACTGGATTGAACAGCACATGCTCGTAAGTGTAGCGTAAACAAACATAGGGGCGGCTGTCTGGTCGTGTGGTATGCGCTTTGGGCTGTAGTCTTGGTGGTTCCGGGTTTGAATCCTGCCCACCCCGAAGCAGGTTTGGGTTAAGATGAACTATTCTTCAATTCTGGATAAATATCCGAAACATGCAAAACACACACACACGCTTCGGTGTAAAGAGACAAACGTGGACAACACGCACACACTATTGGCTGTAGAAAAAACGATATACTGCTGCAGGGGTTCAAAGACTCAAAAACAAAGGTTTACTGCTGCAGGGGTAAACGACTGTATAGAAAATACGAAAAACATGCATATATGTGACCCTGTGGTACCAATTAAGACAAAGAACGAGGCCTTCATCAGCTACAAAACAAACAAAAAAGACAACAATTAAAAGTTCACTTAAGCCTATTTTGTGTTAATTAATGTCTTTTTTGTGTAGCTGGTGAAGGCCTCGTGGCCTAAACGTCCTTTGTCTTACTTGGTCCCGCGGGGTCACATATATGTAAGTTTATTGTATTGGCTGTAGAGTAGACAAACACACTATTAGGTGTAGAGTACAGACCAACACTATAGTACTGTAAACTAATATTACTTCCTGGCAGCATATTAAGAAAAAAAAACGTGAAAATAGAAAGGGGGGGGGGGGGGGAATGACAGGAGAGCCAATCTATATCCTAGACATCTTGGCCATAGACCCCCCTCCCCAAGAGACTTATTGAATAGTCCGCTTGATTTCGGTCGGTCACCCGACTCCTGATTGACATTTCACAACAACAGTCCTGTCGGGGGGGGGGGGGGGGACTCCGTGAGAGGTCACGTCAACCTCACAGCAGAGCAAACTCCCCCAATCAATACAGAGATACTATCACACAATAATAAGCCCCGGATTTTGTTGAGCAGCAAGTTCTGAACGAGGGAGTAACAACACATTTTAACTAGGTGCCAGTCACGTGACACTGATGTCTGTCAACAGAATAAGCTTCCGTCTGACCCCACCCCCGATTAGTTAAATAATTATACTCAGTAAGAGAATATAATATATATTATTTTAACGAAATTATAAAAGGTGCATTGTATAATGTGAGCAACAGTTTTGATCTTGTTCTATCAGTCTAACATCATCTATAAACTTAAGTCTCAATGATCACCTACAGCCAATTCAACAATTTGTCTAGATCTACAACTAAAAAGAAACTGATTTGTACCTAAACTCAAGGTACACAATTTTATTAAAAGTTGAAAGCTTAAACCAACACTATCAACTTGTAAAACTAGTTTGATTACATCATTTCACACTATCAATCTCTAAAAGCCAGTTTACATTACTCCACATATCAACCTCTAAAAGCCAGTTTACATTACTCCACACTATCAACCTCTAAAAGCCAGTTTACATTACTCCACACTATCAACCTCTAAATGCCAGTTTACATTACACTACACTATCAACCTCTAAAAGCCAGTTTACATTACTCCACACTATCAGCCTCTAAAAGCCAGTTTACATTACTCCACACTATCAACCTCTAAAAAAAACAACATTACTAATATTTAATGCTATCAATCTGTAATAGCCAATTTACTAATATTATCTAAAACTATCAACCTCTAAAAGCCAATTTACTAATATTCAATGTTAATAACCACTTAAAGACAGTTAACTAATATTCAACTATATCAGCCCCTAAAGTCACTATACTAAAATATTAAACACTGCCGATCCTACAAAGCCACTTTACTATTATACAACTTTTTACTATTATATTCATTATTAGCAACCATTAATTGGTATCACTGATGTAAATACCCATTAATAGGTCAAAATGTCTGTCTAAAGGTGTTTACATTATGATTGTTAATCTTGTGATGTTAGAACATTCAACTTTCTTCTGGTTAGGTTAGTGTCCAAGAAAATAAAACCTAAATCTGTGTTTAAAATATCTAGATCATGTCTTCTGACAAAGAAAATGTTACATAAAGATAAAATGTGGCTACAACTCTGGCTAACTGCAAGTAAAAAGAAACAAACATTCAGTTGATAGAGATAAGAAATAGTAGAGAGTGTGACCTTTTGTGTTAAGGTAAATCTACCCAAAGTAAACTTTCTTCTAGAAACTAAGAACAAGTTTGATAACTTGTACATCACAAAACAATGTTTGACAAACTTAAACCTAACATAAGAGATAATACAAGAATATCAAACTTGTTAGTAACATCTAGATCCCTCCTTAGGGTGTTGAAATCCTAACTCATATTTAATTTATCAGTGGATATAGCCCCTCTCCTAGTATATTATTATACAGCTCAGCAAGGAGTAGTTGTATTTAATTGATGGAATCTGGAAATAGGCACACTTTTGAAAAGCTGTACATTTGATTACATGAGGTTTGATTGAACAATTTATTTGACTCATGAAAATCTGATACACAAGACAAGACAAGGTTTAAATTATGGTGAATACTCCAGGAGAATGGATTTGACCTTGCAATGTAAGGTCAAATACGGTTAATGGACCTGCCACTTATTCAGTAATATTATAAAAGTGAAATCTGGTTTATTTTAACCAATTGATTATTAGAAGCAAATTAATTGTTTCTTGGTGTATAGATGTCTAGAAACAAAATCTAATTAGATATATAGTTTTTAATAAAGGATAGATATTTAAAACAACTGCACCTTGAGAGAAAAGGATGACCTTTATGATAACAAATTAATTTATAAAATCCTTCTGAAATTACATCCATATCTGGCATGCTCTGACAAAACCAATCACTTAAGAAAAAGTCAGTGTCTAGCTTGAGAGAAACAGAACCTCAAGTCATTTTATTCTTAATTGTGTATGATCAGGAACAAGAAATTATCAAACTTATCAGTTGAAATAAAAACTTTTAAAAAATGACCAACATTTAATGAACTAAAAATGTTAATGTTAGATGTTACAATGAATGTAAAATTATCATGAAGCTGTCATTTGTATAAAATTAACTGCGGATACACTTATCAGGGCTCATTATGGTTATTTTTTTATTATTTTATAATATGAGCTACATTGAAAAGCTGTTAAACTTAAGTAGATCTGTCTAGGCAATGCATCCCTTGACATCACTTACACCTCAAAAACAAAACTAGATCAAACATAAAAGACATTGCTTACAAGCTAATGTAAACACTTGAGAAACTATTTCCTAAAACCATAAAATGTAGAGACACTAGAAAATTATAAACAAATAAACATAAACATGTACAGGATGGATGCTAGGACAAACTCATATCAAGTGCTTTTTACTCTCTCAGTGCCACCAGAGCATAACCCAATACTTTAAGAATCTCTTAATGTGTAGGATGGGATTATCTTTTTTGAAGGGACACCCAGTACAAATACAAATATCAAAATCCTTGTTTTCAAAATAGGACTAACACAAACCAAGAAAAATACCAGCTATATGAAGACCTCTTCATTGTAATGGAAATAAAAAGGAACATTACGTTAGGCAGGTGATCTCTAAAAGATGTCAGAACAGAGGAGCAAAGATTGTTCACCGGCAAAAACCAATAGGGTGGCTCCCCAAAGGCAGACCACAAGTACAGTGGCTTGATGACGTAGAAGCAGATCTGCAACAGCTAAGAGTCCGAGCAAGCAGACATAAAGACCAGGATAGACCAGAATGGAAAGATGTGCCAGAGCAGACCAGGGCACTCCAGGGGCTGTAGTGCTATTTGAATGGATCGATTATTTTCAAAATATTTTTTAAAGTAATTATAACTATAACATTAATTATTTCTATTTCTAAACTAAGTTCAATGTAATAAAAAATCAAGGTGAATTTAAACTTTATATAATCACCAGAATCAGAGGGTTTTCACTAGGCAATGTTTTAAATATATATTATGTATAAATATAAACCTTTAAACTGATAACCTTAAGTCAAGAGAACATGCTAAAACAAGTTATTTTATCTTAGCCACCTAGACCTGCACAATGACTCCTCTTATAATTTGCACTCAAATTTTAAACATGAAAAATGCATTTAACTTTGGGGTATGAAATGACTAAAAAGTAAAAGTAAAAGTACCCCTTTCAGACCTTGAGATCTAGACAGCAGATGATGTAAAGGTCAACTAATTCTTAGACTAACAGTTAACGAGGGAGTTGTGGCCAACACAACAACCTTTACTTTTCCAAACTAATGTCAGAAACCCATCAGAGTTGGGTAGGGTAGAAAAGGTATTTTCGTAGTAAATAAATATATCCTGATATAATAATAATCTTTATTATCCTTAAGGAAATTAATCATACAATTACTGCATGACACATAAAAAAAAAACCTCAAATATACAAAAAAAAAATCTGTATAATAAATACATTCACAATGATTCACTTAAAATTTCAAAGTTCATATTATATATTGCCTGGTTATGTATTAATGATGTTGAAAAAGCTAGGAAATTAAAACAACAAACATTATAAATAATCTACTTGGACCAATAGCTTGACATTGCCTTAAAAATAAATATATCAAATTTAATAAGCCACAGCTCATTAAGCTCAAAGGGTTCAAAATGCTTTTAAAAAATCTAAATAAAAACCAATTAAAAATATCTTACTTGAAAGATCTGGTGACGCTAAGCTTTCATCATCAACTTCCTGTTTAATTTTATCTTCCTCGTCGCTGTGTTTGAAATCAGAATATCCACCATCAGAATCATCGTAATCCTCGTCCCAGTCTAGGACATGAATGTGCTTGTAGTCTTGAACCATATGTTTGGGCGGTTTGGACACTCGACCAGACCGTGTCCGAGGCCTGTGCTTCTTTCGCTCCTCCTTTTCTTCTTTGGAGAGCTCTGGGGTATCGCTCACACTCTTGTCTTTTTCCTCATCCTCAATGCCAGCAGAGTTATTTGAAACATCTTTCCGTTTACGGTAAGGTCGCTTGTGTTGTGAATTGGCAGTCTGTTGTTCCTGAGTAGCTGTGGATGGGCGTATGACATGGTATGTGGTTGCATTCTGCGACTTGTGGAGCTCAGATGGGTAGATAACTCTGTACATTATTCTAGTATTCGTTTGTGGATTGAATATGACAGAGCCTCCGTTGTCCTGGGAGTTTTTACTAACATGCTGCTGTTGTACCACTTGCATGATCTGCTGGAGTTGTTCGGCAGTAAGCTGCTGCATAGGTGTGTATCGATTACCCTGCTGGATGATACGTATAGGATTCTGACTCGAGCCTAGAGGAGGAGAAGCATTATTTGGCTGACTAGGAGATACAAGAGTAAAGCTTATCGTTTCCTGTTGTGAATTAGATGTGTCTGTCAGATGTTTTTTCTGGGCAGCCAAAGCTTGCTGCGCTTGGACCTGCTGAATGACATTCTGTAGTACTTCCTGAGACATTTGAATCCCGCTCGGTGCAGACACTGTTATAGTATTAGGATGTGTAAATGTCTCACTTTGGGAAAGTTGCTCATTGGTATTTCCTTGAATATATTCACTCTCCATGGTGGTGGAGTCATCCTGAAGTAACTGACCTTCTTCATTTTCAATAATCTGAGGTTCAACTGACTGCTGGAGCTTGTCATTTTGTGTTCCGGGAATAATAACAGAACCTGACATAATATCATTTGGAATTGAAATTATATGGCCTTCTGGGAGGGATTCTAACCCTATGTCAACTGTAAAATGTCCATTGGATTCAATACCAAGTACATTTGATGTACCATTTGTAAATATGGACTCTGATGACCCGTTAAGTAAATTACTTGAATTATGCACAAGAACAGCTTCAGAATTTGTAGACAATTGTGTTTCTGAGCCATTTTCAACAGAATTAACGCTTGTTAGATCACCATTAACTTCTGCGTTATCTTGACCTGTGTCACAAACTTCGGAATCGTTACCTGAAACTGCGTAGCTAACAGATGCAAAAGCGTTGGCTTCTGCTAAAGCTTGACGAAGCAATTCTTCACTCATTCCATCCTGATCTACTTGGACATGTGTAGCATCTATCATACTAGCAACGTCAGAATGTGACACGGTTCCATTTAACAGTCCTGTTTCTTGATCGGTCTCCGCCATGTTTGTTTTGCATTGGCAAAGTTGTTGTTCTTTTACACCAACACACGAACCTAGCTTTCTATTACACAGTAAACACTTAAGTAATATCAGTATACAATATACATGCACATTTTATACAGACGAAAAGACATAGAAATACTTAAATGCATTCTGTTTTTTGTTGTTGTTTTTTTTGTTAAGTAAAGAAACGCCAATTAATAAAATGAAACAGCAATATGTTATAGGTCAAATGTGTAGATCTAGATAACTGTTCCCGCGATCAGGCACTTTGTTACACAGTGTTGTAACCACGAGGTGGCGCTAGAGTAGAGTCCAGTACTAAACGAAATGGTGTGTTGCGCAGGGTACTTAACAAATACAAATACACAAACTCAAATTGTGTACACAGTTGTCTGTAGTTACTGTTCAACAACCTGATATACACGTCTGATTAATATAATAGTTCATGAAAATGCTTAAAGATCCAGATTTAGGAGGAAGAAGGCTAGAGAAGTCATGAAAGTCCATTTTATTTGGTCTAAATGGAAGAGGGTGAATGGTCGTTTCAGGACATATAGGCCTAAATGTAAGCCAATTCTGATAGTAGGCTATATTTTGGATAGGAGGGGTGAGAGGGGGAACCGAAAGGTAAGAGTTGACCATTAGGATTGGCTCCAAATCACGCGGCGATTACCCCCCCCCCCGGTCACAACGTGTAGAAAAAAGTGACAAAGGAAAGTCCATTGAAAAAAAGGAGTCAATCTTAAATTTAAGACCAAAAAGAGGGGGGGGGGGTGGGGTGGGGAGAAGCTAGTTATATCATACATTTAATGCTAAGTCTATGTCAATAAAAAGGCATCATTTTTTTATCATGAGCAACTTCTTAATAAGATAAGGAACGTAATTGTGCTGGCAGCATTAGCACCCTCGTTAGATGTAGGCCTTAAAAGTCACCTGCCGTGACGACTTTTTTTTTTTAACCTTGCGTTAAATCAGATGTTAATATTTTAAAGCGTCATTGAAGTATAGAAATATTTTTAAAAAAATCCTTTTTAAAAAAAAGTTTCTCTGTTCTAAAAAAAATAGTTTGTTTATCCAAGTTAAACTTTACACACAGCTTTATGTATCCCTTTCAAACCTTACGACCGTCTGTAACTATCATCTGTGTCTACGGTCCATGGTCAACGAGGGTGTCAAGTGGTCAGCAAACCGTCCAACCGTATTTTACTTTGTCTTTACCCTAACTAATTACAGGTAACTATATAGTTTGTGTTGACTCACTGGCACCCTAGATATCTTTACCTTTTACCTTTACCCATCCCTTAGTCCAGTGATGCTCAGCCTAATTCGACCTGCGGGCCATGTTTATTTCCGACACTCATGTCGCGGGCCGCATGACCGAAAATGTACCTAAACGAAATGAAATTGACCTAAAAGAATTTTATTAGAAACCAGTGGATCTAATACTTGCATTAATGTATAGGATATTAACTGGCTTCATTTCTCTCTTAAAATGTGAGCATCTTTGTAGCTAGCTTTATCAACGACTCATTTTCTTGTCTCTTTTTGGTAAATATTCCCGTCTATCCTCCAATTTCTAGGCTTAGTTTAACAACTTTTTATTCGCGGCTCCAACTAAGAATGCCGTCATTTTTGTTTAATAAAGTCGTATACATAGACATAAATAAATATAGACTGGAAAAAGGAAGTAACTTCATGTAACTTGAAAACATGTATATCTATTGTATTCGGATTTCCGAATTATGAAAAGTTGCATGATCTTCACGCTGAGAGATTTAAAACAAACACTAGTGAAAATATTGTAATACTTATATAGGTTATGGCTGAAATAGATATGAATACTTAACTTTTATACTGCTCATAAATGCTGAATAATAAAATACACAAAACTGCAAGTCCCAAATTTTCATTTCATAAAACGCTTTAATCGTCCAGTTTATATTTATTTATGTCTATCGTCGTATATATGTTGTTGTTTTTAAAACAGCTACAATTTACAAAAAAAAAACATGTTGATTTATTATCATGTTCCAAAAAAAAGTAATTAAAGATCCGTTCAATTTTCCTGGTATAATTCTAAATTCAGAGTCAACTAGTAGTTTCTTCGGCTCTCTCATTTCATAAACCTACACATTTTAAATGGCATGGAACCAATTCATCAGAGAAAAAGTTGGTAAAGATACATTTTTCAACATAATAACATAACATCTAGGAGCGCTTAAAAGTAAAGTAGCAATTATAATCTTCAAATACAAAAACAAAATCTAATAAAATACTCTGAAAGACACAAAGATAAAGGCACATTCCTCGTCCCATATGCTAGGACAAATTTGTACAAATGCTCCTTCTTCCCTAGTGCTATTAGAGCATGGAATGGGTTGCCTGAGCTAGCCAGGAATACCAGTGACTTGGCAGAATTTAAGTCATTGGTTAATATTGCATGACTGAATGCATGACGCGTAGGACGTAATCATCATCTTTTTTGAAGTAAAGTCTGTATTATATAAGATAAGATAAGATAAGATCAGTTTATTTATCAGTTACATCGAGACCATCGTTATAGAAAGCCTGAACACTAATCTTCAACGTGACAACCTTTGGGAAGCTTAGACCAGCGGTTCTCAACCTTTTAAGCTCGGCGACCCCTTTTTACAATCCACCACTCTAGCCGCGACCCCCACACACATACAGCAATAGAAGAGTAGACAATAACAATCCATATTTCTGATGGTCTAAAGCGACCCCTGGTAAATCGTCAATCGACCCCCCAAGGGGGTCGCGACCCACAGGTTGAGTGCCCCTGGGTTAGACCAATATCTCGTGGCTAAGTCACAGGTCTGTACCACGTGGCAACGAGTTATCGGTCTAACCGCTTACATTGAGCTCCCCACACACAAACACAGGGTTCTGGACAGGGGTTCACTTTTTTTATAGATTTCGCCGTTACAATCCCTTAAAAAAAATGGTCATAAAGCCAGACCACGTTAAAAAGATAAATTATTTTCGAAGTGTGCATCCTTAATTCTGCACCAACCCCCGCCCGACCAGAGTTTTGCAAGCCAAGTGTTTCATTGAGTCAAGACGTACATTCTTTGTGGTGAGATCAGTGGCGTAGCTAGGATGGGTGGAGGGTGTGCGTGTGTCCAAATTTGAAAATCCCCCCCCCAGACCCCCACTTGAGGGAGGCCTCAAAATGAGTGTCCGAAATTTGTTTTTATGTTAAATGTTACCCCATTATCTCATGTTATTATGTCGAATGTCCAAATGCAGGGGCCCCTATAGAGGTCAACCCCCCCCCCCCGGTCATCCTAAGCCATACCTACGCCAGTGGGTGAGATCATTCACAGGGCAACTATTATAGTGAGCAGACATTTGTTCTATTGGGTGAACAAGTAAGGAAATAAGACGACATCTGTTCAATGAAATAAGACGACACCTGTTCAATGAAATAAGACGACACCTGTTCAATGAAATAAGAAGACACCTGTTCAAGGAAATAAGACGACACTTATTCAAGGAAATAAGACGACACCTGTTCAATGAAATAAGACGACATCTGTTCAAGGAAATAAGACGACACCTGTTCAAGGAAATAAGACGACACCTGTTTAATGAAATAAGACGACACCTGTTCAATGAAATAAGACGACACCTGTTCAAGGAAATAAGACGACACCTTTTCAATGAAATAAGACGACACCTGTTCAATGAAATAAAACGACACCTGTTCAATGAAATAAGAGGACCTAAGAGACAAGGGATTAAGTTACCAGGGAATATAAGGCAGGAATCCGTATGAAATATGTATAAACATATCTATATATCTATATCTATTGTAACGGATGCATGTGTATATCAAATGTAGCTGAAGTATTTCTAGAAGATGCTTAATTAGACTTAGTGCGTGCGTACCTTGTTTGATGTATTTTAATCGCGAGTTCTTCCAAAAGCATGCACACCGTCACAAATATAGATAAGATACTAAACAGGAACACAGACTCAATGACCAAGTTGACCTCAAGGTGAACTTCAAACAAAGGTTTATTACAGAATGGGTCACAGTCTAGTCTGTCACTAATAACGATGTTATCCCCTCAACAGTCTAGCAGTAACTGATTTATAAAAGTCTATTCTAATCTATAACCCATGTCTATGTCGTCACTATAAAATGTATGTTCACTGTCAGTCTAATAAAGTGCGCAACCCAACTAACTAAACTAACTATCTAACACTATCTATCTATCTATCTATCTATCTATCTATCTATCTATCTATCTATTTCTATATATTTAACTACCTATCTATCTATATCTATTCTATATCTATCTATCTGTCTATCTATCTATCTATCTATCTATCTATCTATCTATCTAACTATCTATCTATCTATCTATCTATCTATCTATCTATCTATCTATCTATCTATTTCTATATATTTAACTACCTATCTATCTATATCTATATCTATATCTATTCTATATCTATCTATCTATCTGTCTATCTATCTATCTATCTATCTATCTATCTATCTATCTATCTATCTATCTATCTATCTATCTATCTATCTATAGGCCTACAAACGTATAGTATACAAATTTACATTGTATTCACATTACACACACAATGTCTAGACACATATCGACCATCAGCGTATTGTAATGCTAGCCAAATGAGAGTGAAGATGTGTATGGGCAAACTAGTTGGGGGTCGCCTCTCGGTTGGTGTGAACCCAAAATTCATCTGTAATTTTCTTACTTGAACATTTTATCATTTGTTTTTGCTTTTTGCAAAATTTCCCACTGTTTGACTATGCTAGTCTTGAATCCCTTCAAAAAATTCCCTTTTTTCATTAGTTACTGCTTCTCCAACAAAAATGTTTTCTCGTATTAATTAAAATTTATTAATAAGGGGGGATATGATTTTCTGTATATTTTAAAAACATTTATGAAACCCTTTTTTTTCTAAAATAATCTTACATAATAATTGTATTACTAAATTAAATTATGATATTCTTCCTTAAAATATTGAAATCTGGGTGGACCCCTTCGGGGGCCGATTTTGAGTTTGTGTTTCCACACAAACTGTCTTTGTAACCTTGTTTCTGACTTTGTTTTCTCTGTTTCAATTGGGGACACCAATTTCACCTCGCCTAAAGCCTTGAATTGCCTTAGGCCAGCTCTGCGATGGTCAACACACAGATGGACATAACATAGACATCGAGTGCATAGATAGCACAATGTACAGTGTCAAAGAAAAGGGACGCTCCCAACTGGAGCTACATAGGGAAGAACTACTTGAGAAAAGTCACTTTGACTGAGAAGTAAGGTACTTAATGGAGAGGCTGTACAGCCTGGTCTGTTAAGTTTACTTCTTCCATGTCCTCCTCCATGTCATGTTTTGTTCTCCCTTTTTGTCCTCCTCTGAGCACACAGGTGTCAGGTATCCCACTAGTGAATTCATAATGTCCAGTATTGAATAGTGAAAATAAAATAAAAGCGTAGCAAGGGAGATAACTAAGATAATAATTGTAATTTGTAATTTATAATATTTGTTACCCTTGAAAATAGTACATGCTATTTACAGTGTACAGGTAGAGGGTTGAAAAATGTATACATTAAAAAAAAAGTATTTTGATTTAGTTGTCTTTCAAAATTAATTTTTAATTAATACTTTTTTTACTTTTTTTTTTGTTTTAGCAAAACACTTCTTTAAAGTCATAATCTAAAATTAAAAGCAAAATTTAAGAAATCACTACTGTAGTATTCATAACCTAGCAATAAACAGATTTCGTTTTACAATCAGTATGTTCCGTTCATTACCAAGACCAAGAGTTGGATAAATCTAATTTTAGAAATAAATATTGTATAATTTGAAAGAAGAAATAATATTATTTAGAAACAAATATTTGTAAACCTTATGATCATTTTCAAGAAACCTTCAAGACTGACAATGTAAAGAGAGCTAACTGTGAAAAAAAAGCATTATTTCCCTTGAAATTTCTTTTTGCCCCTTACAAAAATAGACCAAGAGTTAGATAAATCTAATTTTAGAAATAAATATTGTATAATTTGAAAGAAGAAATAATATTATTTAGAAACAAATATTTGAATATTTAAAATAAAATATAAAAAATATTCAGTTTTTTCTTATTTTTAAAATTACATAAAAAAATTAATCTAAAACATTTTGACCTGTTTAACTACATTAAATTTTTGTATATAAAATAGGAAAAATTACGATCTTTTAGATCATATAGCAAACTAAACTAAGCTATTTTTGAACGCGGTAAAATGTCGCAAGTTAATTTCAGAATGAAACTGTCCTCACTATTACTAAAATTAGATTTATCAAGCTCTTGGTCTATTTTTGTAAGGGGCAAAATGAAATTTCAAGGGAAATAATGCTTTTTTTTCACAGTTGGATCTCTTTACATTGTCAGTCTTGAAGGTTTCTTGAAAATGATCATAAGGTGTAATTCCGTTGTGTGGAAACATATATGTAGGTCAATGTACTCATATATGAGATTCAGTAAAGAAAAGGTTGCTTACAAATATATAATGAGTTGATATATTAATGTAATAAGCATGAGGTGTTAAATTAAGAAGATTAGATTGAGACTGTGGTGGTTGGTGAAGTCTGTTTAGTTGTGTCATAAAGGCTTTGTGAATTTTCTTACGCATGGATGGAAATTATCATAGCCTCACAAGTTTAACAATAGGCCTATTTTTGTTTCCTATAAATAATTTATAACAAGTTCCTTTACTCAGTAAAGTCTTAGAAAAGCAAAGAAATCATCATGGTAGAAAGCAAAAATAAAAACATTTTCCAACTTACAGGCGGTCCCAGCTGAAATTACACTACACAAAAATAACTTTACACAGGCACCAGCACTGACCACTGGTCAAGACAAAAGAGAGCTCAACGTGGTCCCGGAGCTAGCTATAACTGGTCAGTGCGAACGTATCAGAGAGAATGACGTCACGTTAATTATATAAAACTAAACTGGACTACCAATTTCCCTAATTTGTACCTAGCCGTACACAACAATAAAACCTAGCAAATTACTAAAGACACGGACTACAAAACATTATATACCAAATTAAACAGTATTAAAAAGAGAATCTTAAAATTTAAATCTATAAAAATACAAAAAAGGAAGATAAAAAGTTATTTCTATTCTAAACTCATATGGGGACTCTATACCGTTTACAGACCTGCACATAAACTGATATAAAAAAAAATAACAACCAATCCAACGCTAATGCCAAAGACAAAAATAAGCAGAACTAACCAGGGACAAAAAATAGAAAATAACATCCACAGCTCTAAGGCTAGTTAAACTATTTTAAAAAACTACTTTTCCTCTACGAGTAAAACACAAATAACAGAAAAAGACTAAAACTAGCAGAAAGTTATAAATAGCGGAAACTACAAAATACTCAGCACTGAACTATAAAATTAAAAAAGGACACTAAATTACAAACATCATAGCCCTGGCCTATATAATTATATAAATTAGATAAAAATTAGGTCAAAAATTAGGTTTAGGAGCGCCAGCTCTCTCACACACACACACACACATATATATATATATATATATATATATATATATATATATATATATATATATATATATATATATATATATATATATATATATATATATATCAGCCTTCAAGAGAGAAGACTTAAAAGTAAAGTAGCAATTATACATAAAACACTGAACCATAATCTTCAAATACAAAAACAAAATCTAATAAAATACTCTGAACGAAACAAAGATTAAGGCACATTCCTCGTCCCATATGCTAGGACAAATTTGTACAAATGCTCCTTGTTCCATAGTGCTATTAGAGCATGGAATGGGTTGCCTGAGCTAGCCAGGAAAACCAGGGACCTTGCAGAATTCAAGTCATTGGTTAATATTGCATGACTGAATGCATGACGCGTAGGACGTAATCATCATCTTTTTTAAAGTAACGTCTGTATTATATAAGATAAGATAAGATAAGATTAGTTTATTTATCAGTTACAGCAAGACCATCGTTATAGAAAGCCTGAACACTTATCTTCAACGTGACAACCTGTGGGCAGCTTAGACCAGCGGTTCTCAACCTTTTTAGCTCGGCGACCCCTTTTTACAATCCACCACTCTGCCGCGACCCCCACACACATACAGCAATAGAAGAGTAGACAATAACAATCCATATTTTTGATGGTCTAAAGCGACCGCTGGTAAATCGTCAATCGACCTCCCTAGGGGGTCGCGACCCACAGCTTGAGAGCCCTTGGGTTAGACCAATATCTCGTGGCTAAGTCACAGGTCTGTACCACGTGGCAACGAGTTATCGGTCTAACCGCTTACATTGAGCTCCCCACACACAAACACAGGGTTCTGGACAGGGGTTCACTTTTTTCTAGATTTCGCCGTTACAATTCCTAAAAAAAAAATGGTCATAAAGCCAGACCACGTTAAAAAGATAAATTATTTTCGAAGTGTGCATCCTTACTTCTGCACCAACCCCCGCCCGACCAGAGTTTAGCAAGCCAAGTGTTTCATTGAGTCAAGACGTACATTCTTTCTGGTGAGATCAGTGGCGTAGCTAGGATGGGTGGAGGGTGTGTGTGTCCAAATTTGAAAATCCCCCCCCCCCAGACTTCACTTGAGGGAGGCCTCAAAATGAGTGTCCAAAATTTGTTTTTATGTTAAATGTTACCCCATTATCTCATGTTATTATGTCGAATGTCCAAATGAAGGGGCCCCTATAGAGGTCAACCCCTCCCCCTGTCATCCTAAGCCATAACTACACCACTGGGTGAGATCATTCACAGGGCAATTGTTATAGTAAGCAGACATTTGTTCTATTGGGTGAACAAGTAAGAAAATAAGACGACACCTGTTCAATGAAATAAGACGACACCTGTTCAATGAAATAAGACGACACCTGTTCAATGAAATAAGAAGACACCTGTTCCATTAAATAAGACGACACCTGTTCAATGAAAAAAGACGACACCTGTTCAATGAAATAAGACGACACCTGTTCAAGGAAATAAGACGACACCTGTTCAATGAAATAAGACGACACCTGTTCAAGGAAATAAGACGACACCTGTTCAATGAAATAAGACGACACCTGTTCAAGGAAATAAGACGACACCTGTTCAAGGAAATAAGACGACACCTGTTTAATGAAATAAGACGACACCTGTTCAATGAAATAAGACGACACCTGTTCAATGAAATAAGACGACACTTTTTCAATGAAATAAGACGACACCTGTTCATTGAAATAAAACGACACCTGTTCAATGAAAAAAGAGGACCTAAGAGACAAGGGATTAAGTAACCAGGGAATATAAGGCAGGAATCCGTATGAAATATGTATAAACATATCTATATATCTATATCTATTGTAACGGATGCATGTGTATATCAAATGAAGCTGAAGTATTTCTAGAAGATGCTTAATTAGACTTAGTGCGTGCGTACCTTGTTTGATGTATTTTAATCGCGAGTTCTTCCAAAAGCATGCACACCGTCACAAATATAGATAAGATACTAAACAGGAACACAGACTCAATGACCAAGTTGACCTCAAGGTGAACTTCAAACAAAGGTTTATTACAGAATGGGTCACAGTCTAGTCTGTCACTAATAACGATGTTATCCCCTCAAGAGTCTAGCAGTAACTGATTAATAAAAGTCTATTCTAATCTCTAACCCAAAGTCTATGTCGTCACTATAAAATGTATGTTCACTGTCAGTCTAATAAAGTGCGCAACCCAACTAACTAAACTAACTATCTAACACTATCTATCTATCTATCTATCTATCTATCTATCTATCTATCTATCTATCTATCTATCTATCTATCTATCTATCTATCTATTTCTATATATTTAACTACCTATCTATCTATATCTATATCTATTCTATATCTATATATTTAACTACCTATCTATCTTTATCTATATCTATTCTATATCTATCTATCTATCTATCTATCAATCTATCTATCTATCTATCTATCTATCTATCTATCTATCTATAGTCCTACAAACGTATAGGTTACAAATTTACATTGTATTCACATTACACACACCATGTCTAGACACATATCGACCATCAGCGTATTGTAATGCTAGCCAAAGGAGAGTGAAATGTAAATGTGTATGCGAGTTTGTTATGCAAAGAAAAGCAAGCAATTGTTTTTACATCCACTGGAGACTGTTTTTTTCTAAATATGGAAAACGTAGACAAGTGAAAGGCCCAGGAATCCCCAGACCTTGCTGCCGAATGCGCCTGTAATCATCGATACACAGACGCAAAGCTGCTGAGATCGTCATCAGAGCACTGTGCTCCATCTTCGATGTCTCCCCTGCCCGCCAAGCATACTGAAAGTTTAGAGAATTAGGACATTGCAGAAACGGGAATCAAATTGTAAATGTCTTGTAACCCAGAAATAAGTCAATTATCAAAAGTAAAAAAATAATTAAAATTAAATTATAACCCAGTTTGAGTGATTAAGTATGTTTCATATTGAAATAACCTTGCGACATTTTGCCGCGGTCAAAAATAGCATATTTGGTATCGTTTGTAAAGCTTAAAAAAATAGAAATTTCCAATTTTATATACAGAAATTTAATGTTGTTAAAAAAGGTCAAAGCGTTTTAGATGAATTTTCAAATGTAATTTTGAAAATAAGAAAAAACAGAATATTTTTTTTATTTTATTTTTTATTTTAAATATTCAAATATTTGTTTCTAAATAATATTATTTCTTCTTTCAAATTATACAATATTTATTTCTAAAATTAGATTTATCTAACTCTTGGTCTATTTTTGTAAGGGGCAAAAAGAAATTTCAAGGGAAATAATGCTTTTTTTTCACAGTTAGCTCTCTTTACATTGTCAGTCTTGAAGGTTTCTTGAAAATGATCATAAGGTTTAATTCCGTTGTGTGGAAACATAAATGTAGGTCAATGTACTCACATATGAGATTCAGTAAAGAAAAGGTTGCTTACAAATATATAATTAGTCGATATACTAATGTAATAAGCACGAGGTGTTAAATTAAGAAGATTAGATTGAGACTGTGGTGGTTGGTGAAGTCTGTTTAGTTGTGTCATAAAGGCTTTGTGAATTTTCTTACGCATGGATTAAAATTATTTACGCCTCACAAGTTTAACAATAGGCCTATTTTTGTTTCCTATAAATAATTTATAACAAGTTCCTTTACTCAGTAAAGTCTTAGAAAAGCAAAGAAATCATCATGGTAGTGTCCCTTTGAGAAAAAAAATCTTTAAAAAAAAATGTAAATACAAGAAATGTAAATAAATATATTATGTAATAAGTGCTAAATAATATAAAGTAAATTTTAAAAAAATAGAAAAATATAACTTGGTTCAGCTGGGGGTCGAACCCAGGACCTTTCGCGTGTGAGGCGAACGTGATGACCACTACACTACTGAACCTGTATCATTACGCCAAGAGGCGAACGTCCTGCCAAGAGGCGAACGTCCTATCTTTTCGAATTAGGTCAAGGTCGCTTCTATTTACTGTTACTGCAGTACTGTTAGTAGATCTATAGTAGATCTATAGCAGTGACAGCAGTGTTTCCAAAGTTCTTTCGGTTCATTTTAATTAATTATTCTTTTTTTAAAGGATTATTTCTTATTTGTCTAAATAAATAAATGTAACTAGACCATATTATAATTTTGCATTATTATTTATTTTCAATCATGAAATTAAAATAAAATACAGAATTCTTAATAATGCTATAAATAAGATACAGACGTCACATAGCCTGCTCTGCATCCAAAAAGGTTACATCCTACCCCGTATCCCTAGCTAGATAATATAGTCATGCATAATCATTGGTTTTCATGGCTGATTCAGGCAACCATAGTAGGCCTAACAGGTAAAATATAAAATTTAAAAAAAATCATTTTTAAAAGACAAAGTTTATTGAGTGATATTGCATCAATTATTTTGAATCCATCATGTAATTGATAATGTAACCAAATGACTCCACTTTTCATGGTCAGCAGCTGTTCTAGAAGGATATTAAAAGAGCGGCCGGTCCATTCTTTTACATTGTCCAGCTTTCTTTGGCCGATTCTCTCCGTGCTCCCTCAATGACCATGTTAATCATTGGTTTTCACTGGTTGATTCAGGTAAACCATAGTCGTCCTAACTGGTGAAATAGAAAAAAAAATCATTTTTAAAAGACAAGGAAGGAAGACTTTTTACAGGGAATATGGCTTATGATATGTCCAAAGCCAGCTTAGCGTCTCGCAGCCAGTTTTAATTTGTAGAAGTACAAGCTCATCTGCTTTTCCTGGTATCTGATACCCAACATTTTTTCTGTAGCACTTACTCTCAAAGGCTTGCATTCTTCTTTCACCCTCAGCTTTCAGCGCCCAAGGGACATTGGATGGTGACAGGATCATACTTTCCCCAGTATGAATTAAACTTTTTGAATCCGATAAACTGATTATCCTTCTGTTTGTAAAAATTGTACAAGTATTCAATTGTACCGTGTAGATGCCAATACAATGGCTATCTGGTCGTGTGATAATCTGATTATCCTTCTGTTTGTAAAAATTGTACAAGTATTCAATTGTACCGTGATGGTCGTGTGATAAGCGTGTCCCTCCGCTGACAATCTGCAGCAGGTTTGAACTAGGACGTAAGGATCTTCACATCTGAAGAAAGTCTGAAACAAAATAACAATAGTACAGGGCAACGCTAGGCTGCGAAACTCTGCCCCTGAACTGGTTAGCTAAAAGCTTACGCCCTATCTCCAGACTGGGAACAAAATACTGTCTAGTATGGGAGTGTCGGAAGTAAATGTTTGAGAACCACTGAATCACACATTGTATTAACCCTTTAAACGCGTGTGGTAGTTTATCCTCTAAGCATCAGAATTGTGTATGCACTCATTGTAAAACAGTTTAGCACTTTAAGGGTTAAATAACAAAAAAAAGCATGTTTTGTGTTTTACTTTATTTTTTATTTTTTTAGGGTATCAAAAGAAAGTACCGCACAAGGCAAAGGTTCTCAAAGTGTGGTAGGCGAAGCCTCTGGGGTCCGCGAGATTGTATACTGTAGGGTCAGAAGAAAGATAAAAATTATATTATAAATAATGTCTTCGTTACAAGCGAGCTTATCTAATAGGATAATTTGAATAATGTCCACCTCGTCCTGTGTACTGTTTAATATGTCATTAAGAACTATTCTTAGACGACCTTCAACTCTAAACCTAAGCTCTGATGACATTCATCACTTGGATAACTCCGACAAGGTATTGAACTCTTTAGAGTGTAGAGAAACTCAGATATTCTTATCTTATCTTATATAATACAGACGTTACTTCAAAAAAAGAAGATGATTACGTCCTACGCGTCATGCATTCAGTCATGCATATTAACCAATCACTTAAATTCTGCCAAGTCACTGGTTTTCCTGGCCAGCTCAGGCTACCCATTCCATGCTCTAATAGCGCTAGGGAAGAATGAGCACTTGTACAAATTTGTCCTAGCATATGAAACGAGGAATGTGCGTTTATCTTTGTGTCTTTCTGAGTATTTTATTAAATTTTGTTTTTGTATTTGAAGATTATGGTTCAGTGTTTTATGTATAATTGCTACTTTACTTTTAAGTCTTCTGTCTTGAAGGCTTTCTAACTTTAGTGATTTTACTAAAAGGTGTTAATCTGGACAAATGTGAATATTCGTTTGTTATGAATCTCACTGCTCTATTTTGTGTCTGTTCCAGTTTCTTGATGTTTTCTGAGTTGAGGGGTCCTATACAGAGGATGCATATTCTATTATTGGCTTAACCAAGGTTAAATAACATTTTAGTTTTATGTTCTTATTTGATTTATAGAAATTTCATTTAATAAACCCTAATGCTTTGTCTGATCCCAATAACACATGACTCCATTCTAATAAAGAAGCAGCTTATTGAAATATTTAAAAAAAAAAAAAGAGTAACTTAACTCTTTCTCTCCTAACTGTCGATACCAACGTTGATTCCACCTGAATGTGGTAAATAGTTACGGAGAGAAAGAGTTAAAACCAATGTTTGAACAAGTATACCAGAAATTCTGGTTTCAAAAACATTCCAATTTTATACCTGCATTCTGGGATACCGCACAGACGTTGTTAGCTGCTATTCAGTCTTCTTTGCTAGAACGTGGCCGTTGTAAACCTCATCAAATACAAGAAATCGACTAGAAATGAAAATCGACTAGATTTACAAACATTGAGCCGTAGTCTAAAAAACAACAACAAAAAATAAAAACTCATAAAATTTCGCCACGTTTATTCAATTCATTAATTTTTTTAGAATTGTTTTTTTTAACAAAAGTAATAATTTCAATAAACACTCCTTCATCAACATGTATGTATTAGTAATTTACACACTATACATCTATTATCATTTAGGTAGCTTTATTTTACTTAGTGGTTTGTGGGCACGATTTGACAAGGTTTGAGAACCTCTGGCACAAGGCATCAAATACCCTAAGTACGGTACTGCATTGCAGAGGCTAAGTCACACGTCATTAGAAAGAAGTAGGCCCACTATGTAGCCCTCACGTGTAGATGACTTAAATAGATGTAAGGAAAACGTCCCTCTCTCTCTCTCACACACACACACACATTGCTGGTGTAAATCTTCTGCTGTTCTCGTTTTTTTTTATTCCCTTACATTTTTTATAAATTGTTTCTCTATTTTTTTTAAAGTTTTTTTTTTTTATTATTATTTAACTTTATGCCTGTAGGTGAAAAATCGGAATGTCGCCACGAAGGTCCAGAGTTCGATCCATGCTTACATCTATCGTCTGCTGTCCTGTATGACGTAGTACTTTTCAGTTCTACAGTATGAAATCAATGAAATCTCTCTCTCTCTCTCTCTGTTCTCTCGTAATCTCGCTTCAAAGACCAGCTTAGGCGTCCACTTTCCTTGGCTGACTTAGAAGAGAGCTCCTGGTTGCATGCGGCCTCAAAACGAGACAGCTGGAGATCACTCACGAATGCCGCGGGATACACATTTGAGAAAAAAAGAAAAATCTGCTGCCGAGGACAAACGCAGACGGCGAAAAGAAAAGCAAAATCGACCGCCTGCGGACAACGGTTATGCTTGCCCTGGATGTTGCAAAATATGTAGGTCACAGCTGGGACTGCGCAGCCACGGGAAACACTGCATTCCTCACTAATATTCGAACTCGAAGACTAGCCTTATTATTATTTTAGTTTAGTTTGACTTAAAAAAACTATTCCACAATTCAAGTTTGTGCTATTAAACTATTGCGGATTTTCCCGATGAATTTTCATTCCAAACAATGTCAAGGACGCTGTGCTGCCAACATATTCGTTTGTTCTACGGGCAAAACTGCTTAGAAATTTGATTTCAAGTTCACTAAAAGTATCCTAAACCTTTTAAAAATATAGATGGTCAACATTTCTTATGTTTTGCACACCGGTTACACCAAAAAAATCTACTATTTATAGTTTTCCAGCAAAAGATGAAAATCTCTAAGGCCAAAAAAAAAAATGTAAGCTTTAAAATAGAAGATCGAGTTGATTTCAAACAAGATTAACTCTTTCTCTCCTAACTGGCGATACCAGCGTTGATTTCACCAGAATGTGGTAAATAATTACGGTGAGAAAGAGTTAAAACGTTTCATTCAAATATGCTACGTTCTTTTTCATTCACACTTCAAGAGATGCTTTAACTTTAAAAGAAATTTGGCTTCTAAGAAGTTCACCTTAACCTAGATTTCTTCTCTTCTGTCGACAAAACGAATCTCAAAACTTTGAGGCGATACGTCTGCACCGAACACGTATCGCAATGAAGGTGGTGCTTCAGCATCTCTGGGTAGAAGCTGAAACCGTTGGAACATTGAAGCCATGATAAGAAACCGGATAGTTTGTGCCATTCCTTCTCCTAAGCAAATTCTTCTCCCGATTCCAAACGGTATGAGCTGTTCAGGGATTTGAAGTTTTCCCTCTTGGTTGATAAACCTCTCTGGTTTGAAGCTCATGACGTCATTGCCCCAGATTTTTTTGTCGTACATGACGGAGTCCAGATTGGGTATGATGATGCTGTCTTTGGGGATCTTGTAGCCTTTAATTGTGGTTTCTTGAGGGCAGTAATGAGTAAAGGCGTGAGCCGCAACACTAGCAAGGCGGGACACCTCGGCAAGAAAAGCGTTAAGGTAGACCAGTTTCGTCTTGTCCTGTGAGGTCGGAGCCCGCTCAAGTCCTATTTCGTTCTCAATTTCCTTAAAAATCTTCTCTTGAACTACCGGGTAGTTAAGGGCATACAATAGGCACCAGAGCAGTGATGTACTTGTTGTCTCTGTGCCAGCAACCAGAAAGTCAAAAATCGATTTGGCCAAATTCTCTTCATCCATGGTTGTTTCTTCCCCAGTCTTCCTCTTTCTCCCCATCTCCTCGAGGTACAATGTAACAAAGTTACTCTGCGAAACATCTTCCGATTTGCCGTCTTGAATTTCGCGTATGAATTTCTCCACGATTATCTCAATCACGGCCTTAGAACTCGCAGCTAAACGCTTGGAGTGGAAATGATCTCCTGGTAAAAGACTCAGGATCGGGAAAACTGAAACGATTTCTCCCTTGCTCGTGTTCCCAACAATATATCTGAGGAGCTGCATCAGTTTTTGGAAAGTAGGATCGTCGTATTCAAATCTGCGGCCCAAGAGAAAACTGCAAATTATATTGGCGATACCCATGTTCATATTGATTCTCATCTTGGTGGGCCGCCCCTCAAGTTGGGCCAACAACTGCATGAAATGGCCCACCTCGTTTTGGATAATCTGGGCCAAAGTGTCTTTTCCCATACCAAGGTTTCGAAGAATGCTCAGGACGGTGGCTCGTTGCTCTTTCCATGTCTTTCCGTTGGCGAATACGATTCCTTTGCAAGGCATACCTGTAGCCTGCAGAGGTAAATAAAAAATGGAGATTACCGACATGATTATTTTAATAACAGTTACTGACAAGTCTTTTTTGGTGAGCTAAAAGGTGGTAAACGTAACAGAGGTGCTCCACGGAAACGCTTTAAAGACCAGCTTAGGCGCCAACTTTCTTAAGCTGCATATAAAAGAGAGCACCTGGTTGCATGCGGCCTCAGAACGAGACAGCTGGAGGTCACTCACAAAGGCCGCGGGATACGCATTTGAGACAAAAGAAAATCCGCTGCCGAGGACAGACGCAGACGACGAAAAGAAGATCTTAATCGACCACCAGCGGACAATGGTTATGCTTGCCCTGGATGTGGCAAATATCTAGGTCACAGCTAGGGCTGCCTAGGGAAATACTGCATCCCTCATTTATCTTCGGACTTAAAGACTAACCTTATTATTATTATATTTTAAATAGCACGTCATAATCTTCGAGTCTGTTGTAGCACTTAATCTTCGTTTATTAGGTACTGTAACGCTCGAAAGTATATTAATCTGTAAACGGCTTAAGTAGGTCAATCTAGAGCAGCGGTTCTCAACCTTTTAGGCTCGGCGACCCCTTTTTACACCACCACCCCCCACTCTGCCGCGACCCCCCCCCCCCACACACACACACAGCAATAGCAGAATGGACAAAAACAATTCATTTTTTCGATGGTCTTAGGCGACCCATGAGAAATCGTCAATCGAGCCCCCCAAATGGGTCGCGATCCACAGGTTGAGAACCCCTGATCTAGAGGGTGGATGCGCGACCAATCGTTATGGAAGGTCTGAACATTGACCCTGCATGGTCTCGGTGGATGTCGGGCTCGAGAAGCTTTGGGTCAAGACTTTGAAACTTGTATAAACTGGACAGCAGAAGGGAAAAAAAAAATAATTCTAAAAGAATATTCGGATAAGGGAGTCAAGAATCATGGTCGTATCTAGAAGAGTCTTCAATGGGAGACAATAAAAAGAGACCAGAGCTCATTGGGGGCTGTTCGGTGAAAGTTCATGGGGGAGGGAGGGGTAATTTAAGTTCACTGTTTTTTATTAACCGAGCCATAATGTCTAGTGAAGCTGCCTTATTGTTCTGATACGCATACGATTTGTTTTTTACAAAGTTAATATTAAGCCTTGTCTGTCTAGTCACCTTTTTGGACGGTACACGTTACTTCTCTCACACTCTCTCTTGGGTCCAGCTGAAACTTAGCACAATTATTTCTTGTACCTAACAAAACATTTATCAATCAAAAAATTAACCAAAAATAGCTAATAATTAGTAGTAATTAATATTTAGTTTGGTATCAAAAAAGAGGAAATAAATGCTACTTATAGAAAGAGGTGGCTGTATGTGTTGTTGTTTTTTCCTTGATTTGTTTTGCGCGCGTTTTTCTCCCACTTTCCATTCTCGAATTTAATTGCAGTGTACAGTAGAACGTCGTTTATCCGAACGTTTATTATCCGGAGCGTCAAATATCCGGACCAGTTTTTTTTTTTTTTTTTTTTATCAACCACATGTACTGTGATGCACATATACTGTATGAATACGAAAAATAAGTGATTATTTTCCACAATAAAGGTAAAATTGCGACATTTGTCACCTATTTTGCTCGTTCTTCACGCACGTGTCCCGCATGTGATGATTTTCAATATTCGTATAGTGTCCGGTTGCATATACTGCATGGATCGCTTCGGTTTTCGGTTATCCGAACAATCGCGTATCCGAACGGTGTCCGGTCCCCATTGAGTCGGATAAACGACGTTCTACTGTATTGGGCTTCTAGAAGTAGCGCGTGAATGTTGGTGCGCAACTTTGGGAGACAAAATCAAACCAGTCCAACGAATTTCCCATCTTTCAAATCAGAGAGCTACGGGTATGGTCAGACAAATATTAGGCAGTGAGTAACGCCTTTAGTATCTCAAATACAAGAATACACTAATAACACCTAAATCTGACAGCTCACGTGTACGTGATAGCTATAGAGATTGTATTAGACATTACTTTTTTGTTGATATGATTCATTAAGTTTTGTAGATATGAAAATGAATAATTCTTATGTGAGAAAACGACGTAAACTACTTTCTAGCTCTCGTGACCTACTTCTGACATCTCACCTTGTCTACGAAAAATGGCGCTCTGTCTGAAAATTCGTCTGCTCGTTTGACGAGAATCTCTTTGATGAGGTCATATCCGTTAATGACTACCATGATTGTTCCCGCCATATTTAAACTGCAGGGGAAAAAAAAATTGTTTATAGAAACACTCTATAACAAGTTACTAGTATTCTAACAAAAGCACTTCTTAGCAGTGGCGTAGCTAGGGATTTGGGGGCCCGGGGGATTGACCTCTTTAGGTGCCCCTGCATATTAACATTCAACATCATGACATGAGATAATAGAGTAGGCTAATATTTGATGTAAAAACAAATTTTGGACACTCATTTGGAGGACCCCACTTGAGGGGGAGGGGATTCAAATTTGCCCCTCTCCAACCTTAGCTACGCCACTGCTTCTTTGCAAGGCCTAATTTTGGTTCCGTGCCATTTGGTCAAATCAAGACGTCTTTTCATTAAAGATTCTTTCATTTCATGGAATTTCAAGTTATTGTGTTTCTGTCTGTCTGTCTAGAACTGAGCGTATTACGGAAATGAAAAGAAAGACGTATACGGAACCATGTGTGTTTATCGTATCGCATGAGCAGTAGTTGTTTTTTTTTAACTTATGTTAAATGTATTATTAAAAATTGCTCGATAATCTTGAAATTTCACTTGTGTTTTTAGATACCGGTATTTCTACCAAGATTTTAAAATGTAAACATAAGGCTTGTCTTCGAGTCCGAAGATTGGTGAGGATTGCAGTATTTTACGTGGCAAAGAAGCTCCAACTGCAACCTATATATTTTGCTACATCCAGCGCTGACAGTTACGTTGGGCGGGGCAAGTATCCCTTATTTGAGACGAACGCATGCCTAAGGCTGGTGAGCTTAAAGGTGGTTGGTGTAACGGAAGTGCCCAACAGAAACACTTTAAAGACCAGCTTAGGCGCCAACTTGCTTTAATTGACATAGAAGAGAGTTGTCTGGCTGCAGGCGGCTTCAGAAAGAGATCAGAACTAGAATCAATGATAGAAGAATTAAATTAATAAGTTTGCGTTCGCCTGAAGTCTAGAGAAAATAGATCGATTGGTCAATAGATCTATAATCTACACAAATTATAATTATGTACAAGCAGTCCAACTCATTCTAGCAATCTAGGTCTGGGGATCCCCTAAAAAGACCGCGGGATACACACTTGAGAGCAAAAGAAATTCCATTGCAGAGAACAGACGAATATGGCGAAAAGAGAATCTAAATCGACCACGATTGGGCAACAAGGGATAATGGTTAAAAGATGTAAATATTTGTTAAAGACGAGTTTATATTGTTGGTTGAGACCAAGATTTGTGTGAAATTTAAGCAATCGGCTCACGAGGCTAAGTTGGTTTAGCCGTCTGGAACTACAACAGAACACTGAGACCCATCAACAGTAATAGGGCGCTTAATACATACTTCTGCAAGTTCAAGGTCGCATTGACGTCTGCTTCAAACTTACCTAAATATTTCACCTAGATGTTTGTGCCATTTCTTATATTGAGGTCGAAGGTCATCTTCCAGGCTAAACAAATGTCCCACCACCGGAAGCGGCCTTGATGGCTGGGGAGGGTAGTTACCGTCTGCTCGCAGAAACCAAAAGTAGAGGAACAGCACAACAACGGATGCCAGCAACACCGTTATGAGATCCATTGAAATCTGACAGAGAAGTTACAAAGACAAAATGATAATATACAAGCAAAATATAGCAATTACATTCAATGCTACAAGGTTTATTTCACCTTTTTCTATTGACCTATCAGACAAAATTAATTTATAACCACAAATTTATTGACTCCTCCTCCCCCCCCCCCTTTTTTTGAATCATGTGTTGTCGACAATGAACAATTGTGCCAAGTTTAAACTTGACCTGAGAATGGGAAGTGGGAGAAATAATGTAGGCTACACTGGAGTTACACCACACAGATAAAGTGAGTTGCAAGCTTTGTAATAATAATATTGTAACCTCATCCAAGTATGACTAAACTTAAATTGTGTCTAAAGGAACACTCCTCAGCTTCTATAACAGCTCACGTAATTAAATGTATGATAGTGGGACTAGATCTCTAGATTTTTTCAATACAATACAAATATTGAAATGAGATTGCTTACCTAAAAGGGTTGTAACTCCACACTGTGTAACTCGTTTTAGATCGTCTGGTAGTGGATAACAATTTTGCTTTCCGCTTATCTGACGTATTTTGGCCTAGATAATGTGACCAGGTCAATGCTTGGAGCTTTCCAATTTTAAAGCTGGGGAGTAATAGATTTTGTTCGTTGAGTGAGAGAGAGAGAGAGAGTGTGTGAGACAGTGGTGTGAGCACAACTCCACATTACAAATGTCAAGGCATTTAATTATAAAGTCCTGGATTTCGATAGTTCTGGCATCGACGTAGACTCAGTCGACACAAAGAGAGATAATTCTATTGTAAAACAACAATATTATCTCCCCCCTGGAGTTAACAAGATTAATACAACACAACACCTCAAACACACTTAAGAACCTGAGTGTTGGTAAATAGACAAGTTGAATTACCTATTAACAGCCTAGATAGGTCTACACACTTGAGCTGGGTGAATAAACCCAGTTTATAGTATCAGTATTTCATCAGACAACTGTCAGAATTTCATCAGACAACTGTCTATATTTCATCAGACAAATATCAGTTGCATGTATTGGCATGTATCACTATAAAGCTTAACTCCTAGATTAATAACTTTACATTAGGCCTATATCCTGGTATCAATACCATTTTTAGTTTCAATAGTTCACTATTAGGAACAGATAAACACAGTTCTGTCACTTCAATAACCTTTGGTTTTAAATTCTTATAGCAAGTCAAAAGACCAGTATTGCATCAGATGTGTGAATATTTCATAAGACAAGGATGTATAGTTTCATCAAAATAATGTAAATATTTTCATTTTAAAATGTCAGTATTACATCTGACTTATGTTAATATTTCCTAACTGAAATAAAATCAAAGCAAATGTTTAAACTGTTTGTTAAAATTTGTTTATTTAGAATCTTTAATTGTGAATAAAACATTTATCTATTAATTGACAAGCACTTTGTTAATTATCAGACTTGTAGCCATTCAATCATTCTTTGCAACATTTCTGATGTAGCTCTCTCCTGAATCACAACACTCAAAATAAAATACTGGACACAAACATGCATTAATGTATAGACACGTGTATTGAAGAGACACACAAGTATTAAGGAGACACACATACATCTATGCAGTACAATATCTAATGAACAGATACTCCACCACTCAAATGTACATCTATTGAAAAAAAACAACTAATTAAGTCTCACCAAAACACACAGTTTCAGCCTTTACATCCAAACAATAAGCAGGCCACTACCAGTACTTGTAACACTATAACACACACACAATGTTTAATTTGAACACAAAATTGTAAAAACAAAATTATTATTTTATAAATATAACTATTTTACATAATAAAACATTTTTCTTGGCCTATAAAGTCATGTGTTCCCAAGTAACGAACTGAAAGAGAACTAACCTCCAAGACATTGTAACACAATACATTTTGAAGCTTCCTGTCCAAGACGAGAACATCTTTTTATCTGTCTATACAAAGATGGCTATGGGGGACAGTCTCATCATTAAAAAAAACAACTGATTACAATTGGGGCACATGCTAGTTGGAATTTATCCTGCTAAGTTTGCACTAACCCTGAAAATCTTAGCCTGTCTTCTTGACCTATCAACTATATATGTTATGCATATACAAGTTTAATTTTTATTTCAACAAGTTATTAGACTCGTAACATTCTGACTGGGGGGAGGGGGGGGATGTATAGACACACGGGGTACAGGAGACACTGCTGAAACATTATGATCAGTAATATATGATTCCTATACCAAAAACTTCAACAAACATAAACTTTGTGAGTCACATGACCATGCATTAATGAGACAAGAGAAGTCAATGCTACTGGGACTTTTATGAATGTATTAACACCAATGCTGGTTTAGTGTTGAGCAACAGCTTCTTAAAGGCAGTGATAAAGTCAGCAATCTAAAGTTGATTCTATTGGAAAAGAAGTGCCCTTTAAGCAAAAGCATATTATATCATATGGTGGACTGGTAGAATATTCCCCTTTCAGACCTTGCGATTAATAGGGCAGATGATATTAAGGTCATCTTTTTCTCTGGCCAACGGTAAACGAGCAGGGTGTCATGTGGCTAGCACAACGACCAACCGCTTTTACTTTCTCCAACTAAATTCAGGTACCTATAAGAGTTGGGTTTATTCAGGGGAACCCTATAAATCCTTAAATTCAAAATCCTTGTCTTCACCAAGATTTGAACCCAGGATCCCAGGTTCAGAAGCCAACCACTTAATTTAACCACTCAGCCACCGTGCCCCCTCTATGGACTGGTAGAATATTATGTTATATTACATTGTAATGAGAATGGAGAGAATATTACACCATAAGGTAGAAAAGAATCAAGTTGGTGTGAGGGTATTTTATTACATAGTAAGCGGAGAGAATGATGCATTATACAAGTGAAGTGGTTGTTTATGAGCAAGTTTCATCTGCCAGTTGTTGTTTTTTTAAATATATAAATATCATTTTAGAATCTTCATTAGTACAAGTCATTTGAAAATGTCCAAGTTTAACTGAAGTATCTTATTATTAAAAAGTTAAGATATGCATCACAATGGTCTCATTTCGTAAAATTGTGTACATATTTAATGAATACTAAGCTTCAATGAGTACAAATTTAAACATACTTTACAACATGGTGAGAAAGAATAAATAAATAATCTATTTAAAAAACAGAATAAAAATTACATAATGAAGTTGATATTCTATAATAATTTATTTGAGCATACTAAAAAACAGGTACTAAGGAAATCATAGTACCGGTATAAAATTATAGAAATTTTTCTAATCTATCCATGCTTTGTTCACGCTATCTTGAAACAATGCAAGCAACTATGCTATCATTGTTCACTGCGCTGAGTCATCAAATTTTTAAATTAAGTTTTTTCATTTACCCACAATGACTAAATCATGAATACCCGGTATAAAAAATATATAAAGTTTTTTTAAAGTCTAAAAATAAGTTAAAACAATTTACATAATTTAGGTGAAATCTCTTAATTGGATGAAATAGCAAAAAGTTTTAAAGATTGTTGAAACCAAAAAAACAGCACCCCTTAAAGAAATATAGAACGAAAATATCCCTCTTTATTTCACCTTTCAAATTCGAACAGAAAATTTAAGACCAGACAAATACTCAACTAAATACTTCACATTCAGGACAATTTTTTTGTCTTCATAAAGTTCTTAGATTTGAGCAGTTCTTCATTTTCATTCATATACTTCATTCTAGGATCCTCCTCCTCTATGTATCGAAAACCAAACAACATCATTAAAATGGATAAACCTGAAAAAAAAAAAAAAAAAAGTAAACTTGAGAATATGCTTATAAAGTACCCAGAGCCAAATCTGCTTTTAAAATCCCCAGTTTTTTCGCTGAATTTCTCCAACAGTTAACAGTTTAAATCCAAGTTAAACATTTTTAGAAACACTTTTTTAATTTCTTCTTCTGTTCTTTGATCTCTGTCTTATAATATTTGGTCTCATAATTTCTTTTTTTCTTTAAAAGCTAGAATAAAATATTGAAGTATTTTGACATGACCTAGTCCAGGGGTTCTCAACCTGTGGGTCGCGACCCCCTTGGGGGGTCGATTGACGATTTACCAGGGGTCGCTTTAGACCATCGAAAATATGGATTGTTATTGTCTACTCTTCTATTGCTGTATGTGTGTGTGGGGGGGGGGGGGGGCGGTCGCGGCAGAGAGGGGGATTGTAAAAAGGGGTCGCCGAGTTTAAAAGGTTGAGAACCGCTGACCTAGTCAGTCAACAAACATGCCTGGTTGTGGGACATGTTAGCATTAGAGGGGAAAATGTTATGCACTGGTGTCAGGGTATATACTTCAAGCTAGTAGAAATAAGCTTTATTTATTGCCATGCTATCTGAATCCTGTTTCGACAGGAATTGAAGACAGTTTAGGTCTAGTGAGTCATGAAAGAAACTGGACAGTAAATACAAAAGATGACATATTTCCCTTTAGAGATAATAATCAATGCTATTGAAGAACATTTTGGTGATTTCTTTATTGTTTTGTGATCCAGAAGCTGTTAGATATACAAGGTATAGGCTATTACTAACCTATTACTTATATAATAAAACCTGACACTACATACTTTTTGCCATTGAACACACAACTTTCCTTGTAAACATAAAAACATCAAAGTTTGTTTAAATTGGTAGTGCTATGGCTGACAAATCTTTTGGATGATGCCTGGCCTAATGGCATAGGCTTTGGACTGTCCTTAAGATGGTCCAGAGCTTAAACCCTCTAAGTGCCTATCACCTGCCATCCTGCAGATGGGTTGGGGGAAGGGAGGTAACAAACAAGCTTCATTACTGAATAAAACTTACAAGTCAGACTGGAATCATTGTTTAGACATTTACAAGAATTTTAAGCTTATTGTGTAATTTTCCTAAAGATAATTTCTCTGAATATTTTGAGAACACTTAAATTAACAAAGGAAGGGAATAATTTTTATTAGGCTTGTGGGAGTTAGCAGTTTGTTTGGTGGAAAAGAGAATGGCTCAGCCCTACAATATTCAAAAACTGTAAAATCTAAAGTTACTTTTCACATTTAAAATTATAAATAAACAGTAATGTAAGTTTTAATTTAAAATAAAATTCTTACTTGAAACAATCAGCGGGGCAATAATTCCAATTGTCAGAGATGCCGTGTTAAAAATGAAAACTTCCGAGGTAAAGTGAGCAAGAGCGATGATGAAGGAGACTAAGGTACTGAAATAGAGACTTGAAAAACAAAACAAAAAGAGGTTAATACAGACAATAACAAAGTATACATTCCATATAATATGTCAGTGTTGTCACTACGACAGTAGCAATACCCATCAACACTATGGAGTACAAAGTTAGTAACAAACTAGGACACTTATGCAGATCCAACTTTGCAGCACTTTTCAAAACACACATACACAACTTCTATTTCTTCACCATGTACTTTCTCTCACTCGTGTATTCACTCCTTCCTTTCATTCACTGAAGAACATTCAGAACAGAGACAGTGAAGTGCACCTCATCGTGAGTCCCATGGCATTGGTGTGTCATCATGAAGCCAGCATCAGGACCTAAATGTTGCCAGATACACAGGAGTCATTTAAATAAATCCATCCCATCAATGTGGAGAGTTGTTTGATAGTGGAACAAATGATGACGTGGATGGTTGCCTGGTCGTGCACTTTGCGCGCTGGTCTGTAGTTTGGATTTTTCGATGGTCCCGGGTTCAAAACCTGCCCGCTCCTATCCCCGTCGTCCTATGGGAGGTTTGGATTAGGAAGTAAACTATCTTCAACTCTGAAGGAACATCCGAAACATGTAAAACATTTTACAAACAAACATTGCGACGCTATGGTTTGTAAAATGTCAAAAAATATCACATACTGTGCAAACCTCTTCAAGTTTTATTTACTTAGGGGCTCATTAAAGTTAGGTTCACTTAGTAAAGCTAAATAAATTCTGAAATTTAAATATAATCTTCAACATGATTTGAATGAGACTGCTTGATTATGATAAGCCAGAACCTTGACATAGGCTTTAGTGTCCCACAACATAATTAACATTAATAGATCTCTGGTCTATCATCTCCATGGTCCCAGGTTTGATCCCTTGCCATCCTGTGAGAAGTTTCGGCTAGGATTTAATAATCTTTCATTCTGAAGGATTATCCGAAACAGGTAAAACGAACGAAACATAAGAATAAAGTGAATTAATATCATATTCCTGAAGTACAATTTCCTCTCACATGTGAGGTTTAGATCTTTATTGTGTCATCATCATCACCCTCATCAAACTCCATTTGAGTGAGGGCTTGTGTCAGACAGCAAGATACTGGCCTAGACAAAAATATTTCAAACTCTATTTATAAACTTACGTTTTATTGTAGATGAAGAAAGCACAAAGAATTCTTACAACTCCAGACATCAACGTCCACACACCAAACAATCTGGCGGCCAGCCCACTCACTGAAACAAAAAAAATATGAGTTGAGTCTCTGTGGCACAATATTAATGCAATGTTGGCTGCTCCACAATGAAAATGAATAAAGTGCAGGGCTGGATTTAAGGGAGGCCAGGCGAGACTACAGCCCCAAGGCCTCCACAAAAGAGATGAAAATATATCAAAAACTTTTAAGAATTTTAATAATTTCTTTTTGCATTTTTACATCTGAAAAAAAATGTCACGGTTAAGAAATGTATGCTTGAAACGTGCTCGTAATAAGTAAATACAAATCTGGATTAACGACAGTGTGTTAGGGTTAGGGCCAAGGGCCTCCACAAACTCAAAAATATATACACTTTAAAAACTAATATCTAATATGTATATTAAATTATTTTTTTTTACAAGGAAAACAAGATTAAATTTACAAATCTATTTCTTTCTTCTAAAATATAGCATGCTTTGAGATCTAATCAATCATTACAGCTTTTCAAAAATTGTAGGGGCCTCCAGAAAAATCTAGCCCTCGCTCCTCCACATACTTAAATCTGGCCCAGATTTAGTGCCAGTGGAATCCAGAAAATTCAAGTTTGCCTGATTTCTGTTTCAAATTCTCAAAGGTTTTTTTTCCCTCTTTGTCCTGAATGAAAACATTCAAAGCCAGTTACGCTTGATAATTTCTGATTGTAATAAAACTTTTAAAAAAACATTTTCTGTGATCTGTTTAACCCACTCATATTCTGTGTCACTTATGTCTCAAGAGGCGATCTTTTCCTTTTGCAACTTCTTGTGTGACTAAAGAGGCCTATCCTTGATATATAGCTACGGTCACAGGTTGGGCATCTTTGTAATCAACAGGAGCCTTTTTGCATTTTCATCCTACTGTTGTGTACTACATCTGCAATCTGGAACACTTCCTTTAAGCTCGCTCTCCATGTGGATCTATCCAGTGCCAGCTGTTGGTGTCGATTTTTAAGAGCTTGATACAATGTCGCATTTGCATACATTCGCACCCTAAAAGTGGATGACCAGCAGCTCTCCTGCCTTCTGTTGGATCACCATGCAGAATGTCTAGTAACCCACTCATAGCAAGCCAGCATTCTATCCTTCATTCCTTGTTGTCATGTAGTGCTATTACTAGAAGATTGATATATCATGTTGAGGGATCAAAACTACATCATGATCACAATCACACATTTCATTTGTCATTTGAATGACGCTAAAAACAAAAAAACATTCGTTATATTATATCTAGACCCTCTATATATAGAATCTAGATTTATATCTAGTAAAAAAAAAATAATATTGATCTAGTCTTATCTTATATAATACGGACTTTACTTCAAAAAAGAAGACGATTACGTCCTACGCGTCATGCATGTTAACCAATGACTTAAATTCTGCCAAGTCACTGTACTGTCAGACAGTGACACTGACAGACAGGCTTTTTATCTAAATTAAGTATTTAAGTGACTTCTAATTTTATTTTTAATTTTTTAAAAGTAAAAACGAATACAACTTCAATTTCAATACCGTCGTCTTACTCCTAATTAGCCTTTATAATTATCTAATTAATAATAATACACTTATTTTTATAAAGTAATAGTCCTAACTCTTGTCTTAGTAGTACTAGTTACTAGTAGTTACGACTAGTACTGCAGTAGTTAAGTAGTCTTAGTGTTAGTCTTACTAGTCTTAGTCGACTTTTTAGTTTTACACTTTAAAATTTTTCAGGTAACAGTAAGTTGAGTAACAGTCAGTTGAGTCAGTCACTATACATAATACAGTGTCTTACTGACAATTACTAGTCCTCTTAGCCGACTTACACTTAGCCTTACCGTTCTTTTCATTAATAGTGTAAAGTCTTTCAAACAAATAGTTAGAGCTTATAAAACACTGGATCGTGTTTCCAAAAGCCATTACTGCAACAAGTGCAAGCCATATTCTTAAAATATTGATAAAAGTCGGCGTCGGATTTACTGTTGTATTCATTGTAATGAAATGATTGCTTCTAACGTTTTTAAACGAAGCAAACAATTAACGTTCAGTGGAAGGTAGACTTAGACTAGTTTCTGTTAATTAATGTCGCAATCATTATAGATCTAGCATATATGAGATTTAGGGCAATTTCCGCATTAAGTTCAAGACATTGCCATTGCAGCAGTAGCGATTATCTTGGTAATTACCATTATCTTATATGATACAAACGTTACTTACTACTTAGATCTAGAATCTAGAACTACTCTAGATATAGGTCTTACTTAGACATTAGTATCATTATATCATATTAAAATATGATAATTCTCTCAATTGATATTATGATTACGTTACGTCCTACGCGTCATGCATTTCTGATTATCATTTCAAATAAATTCAATCACTATAATTTTTTAGTCATTAGTCATGCATATGATATTAAATATTTAAATTAACTAGTACTAGATCTAATAACTAACCAATCAATGACCTAAATTCTGCCATATCACTGGTTTTCCTGGCTAGCTCAGGCAACCCATTCCATGCTCTAATAGCACTAGGGAAGAAGGAGCATTTGTACAAATTTGTCCTAGCATATGGGACGATTAAAGTTTGAGTGTTAGTAGTCTAGACCTATTTTTACTTATAAAGTAAAAGTTATATCGACTAGAATTCTTAAGTCTATATTGTGACGTGACACCATGTAAGAGAGACCATATGGCATTAAAGTAAATTAAACTCATTTTTACTGATATTTAATCTAGCTAGATTCTAGGACATTCTAATTAAAGCTGATTAAAAAGAGAAGAAGCAGTAATACATAAAACACTGATCCATAATTCACAAATACAAAAAACAAAACCTATTATATAATACTCAATCATTTTCTGATGTTTCAATTAACCAAACAATAATTAACATAAATAATAAACATAATTAACTTGACTGCTATTTTGACCTTACATGCTCACTAGCTGTGATGGGAAGTCAAGTGTGACTCTTTACTAATTAATTAACAAATATATTAAAATGTTAAAAGGATAATTTATGACAATCATCTTGTATGTAATGTTGACAGTTGTTGACTTGGAGCACCAAACTGAATATATATAACGTTCTTTGTGAACAAAATAAATGTAACTTTTATTACAATGACATGTAGATAAATTCAACTTGAAATGACATGAAATAAATGTAGTACAGATTGTAACAATAATATAAAATGGTGTTTTGAACAAAATCTAACTCACTACAAAAACATGTCTTTCCACTCTGGCATTCTGGAATCTTTTAGCCTAACCAAGACAGCTTACGACCGTGCTGCTTATCTTGCATCATTCACAATCAATCACTAACCTCTTTATCAGCATCATTCCCACTGCCTAGCCATCAACCAATCACTAACTTCTTCTCACCACCAACATAGAAACCCACACACACACTCTCCATAACAGTAAGATATCTTGTACATTAGAGATATGCTCCTTTAAAAATGAAAATTATTAATCCTAATTCTATGCATATCCCTGTGATAATAGAGTCTACTAACTTAGAGTCTTCTACCTAAAGTCTACTAGCTAGAGTCTTCTACCTAAAGTCTACTAGCTAAAGGCTACTGCCTAGAGTGTTCTAGCTAGAGTCTACTGCCTAGAGGCTACTACCTAGATTCTACTACGTAGAATCAACTAGCAAAAGTCTACTACCTAGAGGCTTAAGTTTCTTCTTTATGCATAAATGCATTCAAATATTTGAAAGGCTTTGAGAGTATTGTAGACAATAAATCATCTATTTGTAAATTATCGTTGAAAGGATGAAAGCAAACACAAGATTTGGGCCTTCAATAACGTTTGTTTATTTATGGCGCCATCTTGCAGAACTACTGCAGTTCACAACAAAAGGAAACATTACTAATATTAACAATGTATATGGCTCCTTTTGTCTCGAAAGGCAATGGATGCGCACAAATGAGTCACGTGTTTTGGCTTAATGTTGAGACGGGGCAGAATCTGGTGTAAAGACAACCTGTGGCATCCATACATTACGCCAATCAAGTTAGACTTATAACCTGTAACTGTTGTGTCCCATGTTGTTTTAGCCGCTTTGCAGCAGCACCAGAGTTTCCTCTCCGGGGCGCATTCCTGGTCCTTGGATAAAGGGGTCATGGGTGGCCCTTGCGTCATGATCCCTCTCTCGACTTTGCTGATGTGATCCAAAGGAACGCATCGCATTACATTTGGCACCAACTCAGTTGCAGAAGCTGCCGAAGGGAATTTCATAGCTGATACTCCCAACGCCTAAGGGGCTTCACTCCTGATTTCTCCTCGAGGTTGTCTCCTGAAGCCTCAGTACCGCAAAGCAGCGGGGGTTTGAAGTCAGAGTACCTCTCTTCTAGATGAACTGCCTTACTAGGCTGACGAGCTCCATCTGCCCGAAGCTCCCAGTTTTGTGGCGCCAGGTATCCACCTTCACCCCTTCACCTGTTAGTAAGAGCAGTTATTAACAATGTAACATAACTCAAATAATACATGTAAACAACTTCCTTACCTTTCTATCAAGAAACATGTTTATGAAATCAATGCAAGAATAACGACATAACAACAGAATCATTTTACTCACAACATTAGATCTAGTAAACTCCCTACATTTATTTTGTATTCACAGTGAGAGTGTGGTGCTGCAGCATTACAAAAATAAATTCAATGAGGACCAGTAAACCTGCGGTAAGAGTGGTCAATCAAATTGCCTGACATTCAGACCTTTCAAGGCAAATCTCATGGTTAAATGGCTCAGCCTGGTCTACCAATGTGAACATTTTAAACATCAAGCATGATGATTGCCTCCCGTATAGTTGTATTCAAGGATCAGATTCTTTTAGAAATCCAAATCTGAACTGCATGAAAATGAGTAAGACTTTTACAACTCTAATATTTTAATAAAGTTTAGTAGTGCAGATAATGTTAAGGTCAACTGTTTCTATGGCAAGTGTTAATGGGGGTGTCATGTGGCCAGCACAACAAACATTCACTGTACTTTCCCCAACTAATGTCAATAACCAATCAAATACTCATTTGTAATTTTAACAAATTATAAACTGTATTTTTACTCTTGGTCCAAATAAATGTAAAAATAAATGGCGCTTCAGAGAAATGCTAGTCTGCGACTAATATTAAATAAGTACTATTGTGAAATAAGTAGTCATTAAATGCAGAGTTAAACAAGGGTATCCTAGTTAAGTGATTGATGGCATGACTGGCGGCATTGGTCATTTAGTTTTCACTTTTAATTGCTGATTTAATGGTTCAGGGCACAAGTGCTGACTCCATTTTATTAAATGATCCTGGAGTTCATAGAGCACACTGTTCTAACTATCTATTGGCTACTTTATGTTATCTGGAGAAATTTGTTTTTCTTATAGCTATTGTAGTCTGAAATGACAATGAAACCCTAGCCAACTGTGCTCATGCCTGAAACCTAGTATTGACAACTAGGAATATAATAAACTATGAACAAAAAATTTTTTTCTGTTGACAAAATGCTGTAAGGACAAGAGTTTCATGTGATTTACTGTTTTAAGCCTGAGCTTAAAAAGCTCCTTAAATGATTTGAACTCTCTTTTAAGCTCTGGCGGAGGAGCAGTGGCTGAGCGGTAAAGTGCTTGACTTCTGAACCAGGGGTTCTGGGTTTGAATCCTGGTGAAAACTGGGATTTTTAATTTGGGATCTTTGGGCGCCTCTGAGTCCACTGAGCTCTAATGGGTACCTGACATTAGTTGGGGAAAAGTAAAGGTCTGTGTTTTGGTCACATGACACCCTCATTAACCATAGGCCACAGAAACAGATGACCTTTACATCATCTGCCCTATAGACCACAAGGTCTGAAAGGGGACCTTTACTTTACTTTAAGCTCTAAAGTCCATAACCATTTAGCTATTTAGCTTTTTTTATCCTTTTTAGCGGCCCCCGAAAGGGGAAAAGATGCTATTAGTTTTATGTGTCCTGTCTGTCTGTCTGTCCCGTTTAGATCTCAGAAACTAGAAGAGAAAATGAAAATCGGACATCATGATATTTTAGATCATTCAAAGTTCTGATGCAACGGCTACTTTTTTCTTTTCTGAAAGCGAAAAATCTAATTTTTAAAATCAATTATGCAAGCAGTTTTTTCATAAAAATACACCATTTTTACAACTATTCACTATTAATAGTAACAAACACTGGAGGCTTTTTAGTAATTAATGTACTACCGTTCACCATTTTTTGAAACACATTTATGCAAATGGTTTTAGATTTTTGGTATAAAAATAATTTATTTTTACAATTGTATTGCTACTTTATGTAAGTTCTGTCATACTAAATACTACATTTACAAAAAAATGTTAACTTTTTTTTTTTTTTTTTAAAGAGAGCAAATCTATTTACTATGCAAATAAGTTGGACATAATTTAAAACAACAATTAATAAGTAGTTTTTTTTATATTATCATGTGAACTGCAGAGAATTTATACTATCACTGAACACAAAACATAAAGAATTTTTTATTTTTTTTTCGAAATGTTTTTTTCTTGAGGCTTTGAATAAGACACTGACCCTTTACAAAACAGTTAGATCAATTAGATACTCATTATAAGACATCAGTTAGGCCAGGTTCACATCTAAATTTACATTCACTTTTATCTATCCCTTGATCTGCTGGACCTTTGGGGCACCACACAGGATCTGTCAGCCTTCTTTCTCCATTCTTCTCTGTCATTTGCCTTTGATAGAATTTCATTATGATATTCTTTCTGAAAATATTGATACCTGCCTTTTTACCACTTCTGGTAGAATTTAATACAGATATTCTTTTGAAAATATTGAAACCTGCCTTTTTTCCTGCCTGGGTGGACCACTTCGGAGGCCAATTTTGAGTTTGTGTTTCCACACAAACTGTCTGGAAACACAAACTGTCTTTGTAGCCTTGTTTTTTATTGAATCAAATATTAATCATTGTAATATTTAGTATATTTTTTAAATAGTGTTATATGTCTTCTGTTATTCCTCAGTTGTAAAAATCTTATTGTTTTGTCAGTAAGGTCAAAGTCAATGCTGAAGGTCAATGTATCAGAGGACAAGGATGAAGCCCAAGAAGAAAATGGCGTACTTTTCTGGGTAAATAAAAGTGGATTCCCCATTGATTCGGAAACCTGGGAGCGGATGTGGGATCACATCACAAAGATCCATCCAGATGGCATTGACATTGTTAGGAAGCTGCGCCACAAGCAGGATTTGCCTCAGGTATTTGGGACAACGCTCCTCAATATTTTGATAATGAAATCCCCTGCTACAAATGTAAACATGCGCTTTAAACATTATCATGTGCTCTTTATCTTTAAAGAGAGAAAAAAACTGACATAAAATAAAGTGGAATCTAATTTTGAATTCAGGTAACCATTTCCCATTAGGAATTTTTCACAATTATTGATTGTGTTATTTTTGTCAATTTTTTATGTAGATAAAGTAGAACCTAAAAGTTGACACATAAAAAACATTATTAAGGCTGAAAGTAAACTTTTTTTTTTATTATTAGTTCATCATTCATTGTGTTGGGCAACATGTCCCTAGTGGTCTGTTGACTCTTGTTTTCAGTTGCTTGTCTCACTAGGTAAGTTCCATAGCCTCTAAACATTCAAGTTATCTTCCGTTGTTTAGTTTCAAAGTTGTCTTCGATGAATTACTATCCTTATTGTTCGATTTTGTAATAGTCCTTGTAGTTTTGAGATGTTTTCAGTGACTGTTCTAACTACTAAAAACTCATTCTCATCCTCTATGGCTGCAAACCAGTTTGACAGTGGCTGTTTCTTAATCACAGCTAACCCTTAGATCTTAGTGACTTAGGGCTCTTCTTTCATCCGCATGATTTATAGAAGATGATAGCTTCCTCAAAATTTTCATTTTGAAAACATTCTCTTCAATGACAAAATAAAAACCTGATATGTTTTACTTTTGAAGATATTTCAGTTGACTCTTGATTGTCCAACACTTCCTAATCCGACACACTAGCAATCTGATGCAGTGCCAACATAAATTCGTATAGTTTTTTTTTTTAAATAATGTAGGTAGGGTGAATTGTAATTTAGTGCAGTGTGTCTAAGCTGAAATCATGGTTTATATTTTTTAGATCCATACATTTTTCTTTTTTTCATCTTGTGTTCATTTTATACCCTTGAAAGTTTAATAGAAAATTTCATTACATCAACAATAGAATTTTCTACACATACTGTTAAATTCTTTGAAGAACAGCTAACCTTTGGTAATTCGACATTTTCGGCAATCTGACAAACTCCTTGTCCCCTAATTGTCAGACTATCAAGAGTCAACTATAGTTCGAAGGCAGGCTTTTTATATCCAAAAACTATCTTTAATCTTAACAATATGTTTTTTTCTGCCTTAAAGTAGTCTTTCAGTGACCTCAGTTTTCAATTTTCATTTTGACTTAATTGATTTTATTCCTATTTACCACATTGCAGGTACCTATTCCCCAACCTCCATTGTCTTTCAGTCCAACTGTCTCCATACCAGATAGACTCAAGAAAATTCAAGAGTATATGACTGAACTCCAGTATCCTTTATTTTCATCATCGAACATTTTATTTCCAAAAATTTCTTCTTCTCATGTGAGGTTGCGTGATCTGGGATCGTCAGCTAGGCAGCAGTCGTTTAATTTCAGAGTTATCTCTCCTAGATCAATTACTATCCCTAGTTAATTAGCTTCATCTACCCGGGTTTAGTGTTAAAGCGCCCTATACTCGCTTTTGGCAATCATTTCCCTGGATTTTATTAGATGTTTTAAGTGAATATCCTTACCACTGGAATATCCCACCTCATCCTCCATGACTGCAAACCAGTTGGTCCCCTGCTGTTTATTTGGCATTCACAGCAGACCTTTATATCTGAGGATTTTTTCCTCTATCTGCCACCTGGTGATGTGCTGGATAGCAGACGCTATCTCGTTCAAGATTTGCAGAAGTTAACTAGTGACATCATTTGTGTGTTCTGTAAAGTTCATGACTTACTGATGATAAGATATCCTTCAATACCTTGGTTCATTGATACTGTTATGACATGATTAGGAATTAGTTATTTGTTTCGGGAATAAGGGTAAAGTTTTACTTAGCGACAAATGACGTGACAGATCTTTAAAAAACAAGAACGCTCTTAGTGACGCTAGAAAGAATATGCTTTGTGTAGAGCAGTAGAATATAGATACGGATTTACGGACATAGCTGACATAGGACGATTCCCTTCTTAGTTATTAAATGGATTTGTAAACAGCATCAGCGTCGACTACATATTTTGTTTGTTTCGGCTTTTCGCCGGTGTTACTGAAGTAGTTTTGAGTTCGGTATTACCTCCAGTCAGACGTAGATCTACACTAGATCTATCTACAAGCATCAACACCGCGCGGAAGCCTGAACAACGTGGCGACCCCCGACTCGGAGCTTACTGGCAGCAACATCAAGAAGAATAGAAGCCCTCTGTTAGGAGGAGACAGAAGTTAACGTCATCGGCCTAGTCTGCAGCTAGACCCTGATTATACAGCCACGTCGGCGAAGGAAAGCCAGTGAGATCCTGGACTCGTAGAACTAGGAGGTAACGAAATATAGATCTAGATCTACAGTTGTGATTTGTAAATGCCCATACTTGTGGCATCGTATTGAAGCTTGTATCGAGAAGGCTACAGTTTTGTGGAGGGAAGAAAACCGTCCTGTCGATTCCGTACTGAAGAGATATCGCCTGCCCGGCATAGTGAGAACGAACGTGAAGGTCACCTTCTGCAAGGCCAAGATCGACCGTTGGGGTCACGCCAAAGAACTTTTGACGTAGGAGACATCGTACTGCCTACGGCACTTAAGTACAGTAGTGCTAATTTGATCTACAGCTCGGCTGAATTCTGTGCTACACGTTAGATAGCCAGATAGCCGGTAGTTTAACACTGGACTTTGACTTTGTCGCTGTGCCAATAGTTGGACCGTTACAGGTTCACGTTGGACAGACGACCACCTGGAACCACCGTACCTGCGTCGGAACCAGCAGCCGGAACCAGACTCTACGCCACCGACGAACCGGAGCCAGACGACAGATCACCGTGAACACCAGAACCAGACGCCATACCACCGAAGAACCGGAGCCATTGCAGACCAGTACCGGAGGATCTTGGAGAGCCGAAACGTTCGTTGTTCTTGTCTCACCGTTAGGGAAGACATCGCCGTGAGCCTTGCCGCCGGGACAGACATTAGCGTAGGAAGAGTGGACCCGAGACTGACTGTGGAGTTATCACCGCTTCTTAGACAGATAAGTCAAGTGTTATTTAACTACTTTCTCCTTAGAATAATTAGAGTCTGTAGGGAAGTGACCACTCGCTAGATTATCACTACCAGGTTAAATCGTGGTGGATTGGGGATATCCTTAAAATTAGGTGTAATCTAGCAAGAGGTCCATATATATGTTTAGCTGTTAATGCGTCCTGTATGTGAGTGTGAATCATTTAGTTAAGCATTTGTTAGTAACGTCATGTATTAATTGTTTGCAATACTCCCGTCTTAAGTCTTACTGTCAGACGAAAGTCTCATTCATTAAAACTAGATCTATAGTTTGGTGTTTATCGTATTTAAGTTTATTTTCATAGTTTATTTGTATGAGTTGTAAGTTATATACACTCCTGGCTGTGAAAGCAGGTAAGAAGTAACTAAGATCTAGCGTAATCTAGACTAGATCTGGGGAACAATCGAGGTGAAGCCTGATTGCCCATTTGTAATTTTAGTATTTGTAAATAGACAGGTTGGTCTATTTACCGGCCACTCGTGTTGAGTAACACGTTGTCGGTTGAGGGTGCGTGTGTCGCACAGCGTATTCAGTCGGGTCAAAGTGTAGCCTACACACTTGTACCAAGGATACTAAGTGTATCTTGAGAAAGGGTAGAAGTGGTTATTAGTCTAAGTTGGTAGTTAGACGCCAAGGGTTTTGTTTGTTGGTATAAGAGGTACCATAACGTATAATAAAGTAACAAATAAGGAATATGGCAACTACTTCAGGTTACGACCTAGAAGAATTTAGAAAAAAGCTAATTCATGAAGCCAAGACAGAATTGGAACTGCGAGGCAAAGAACTAACTGCATATGTGCAGCAGATGGTGGCGGCGGAAGCAGAGCGCTTGGAGAAGGAGAGAATTAGAGAAGCAGAACGCTTGGAGAAGGAGAGAATTAGGGAAGCAGAACGCTTGGAGAGAGAGAAAGCTAGAGGCAGAGAAAAGGAAAAAGAAGAAGCAGATCGCATAGAGCGGGAAAAGGTTAGAGAGGCAGAAAAGTTGGAGAGGGAAAAGGTTAGAGAGGCGGAACGTGTAGAGAGGGAGAAGAAAGAAGAGGCGGACAGAAAAGTGAGAATTCAAGTTGAGCAGATGAGGATAGAGGCTGGTGTAAGTGTGCCCATCGAAGGGAACAGCAACAATAGTGCCAACATAGAAAGCCATAGTAGCGCCGCATGGATGAAAAAGAAAATACAACCTTTTGCGGAAGACAAGGACGACATCGGCGACTATCTGAAACGCTTTGAAATTAAACTAGCAAAGTTTAATGTCCAAGAGAGGGAGTGGTCCGAAATCTTGTTGGATTTCGTACATGGGAAAGCCCTCACGATTTGCCAGAACCACGACCACTCGATGCAAAACAGCTACCAGGTGCTAAAGAAGGAACTGCTAAACGCATACGGGCACAACGCGGCAACATTCCGAAAGAAGTATTACGAAAACACTCCATCCAGCCAAGTTGATCCACAAACAACTATCAACTCAGAGAAGGACTTCTTCACTAAATGGCTCGGATTCGAGAATGTGGAGAACACTTACGAGGGGTTGAGGAACTTTATTCTAATTGACAATTTTATCAATAAATGCGACCCTCAGCTACAGTCTTTTGTAAAAGAAAGAAACCCTAAGGTAATTGAAGACTTGGTAGAAATTATTAGGATCTTTAAGAATGCTTATCCAAACAACCCATTTTCAGTTAGAGACCACAAAAAGGTTATTGACCTGGTAAATTATGTAAAGGGAAATGATAGCAATGATAGTGAGTATTGTAGAAGGAATGATGTTAGTGATAGGGACACCTATGGTAGGAGAAATGATAGGTCCAGGGAACGTGGGAACAATGGTCGGGATAGTTATGATGGCATAAAGGAAAGTTATGATAGGAGAATAGATAGACCTAAAGTGGGTGATAGAAACCTTAGGGAGGTTACATGTTTTAACTGTCAGGAAAAGGGACACATGGCATATCAATGTAAAAAACATAGAGGGAATGGAGCTGGCAATGGGAATACACAGGATAATAGTGGCACTAGTGATAGGAGAGGTAATCAAGGAAACCGTAGACAAGAGAGGGATAATCGGCCACCAGATAGGGTTAATTTTGTGAGGAACATTCAAGGTAGGGAACAGGATAATGGAGATAGTGAACCAGATGAAGAAATTAACTACGTTGATTGTGGGGAAGATAGATTTAAATTATATCCGGGCACGATAAATAATAAACAGGTAAATGTGATCCGGGACACAGCTAGCAGTACACTCGCGATCAGAGGGGGATTAGTTAAGTTCAATGATTATTTAGGCTATACCAAATCAGTCAGATTGGCAGACGGCGCAGTTAAGAGGTTCGAAGCGTGCAAAGTGTTCCTTCGATCTCCATTGTACACAGGGTATTGTGAAGGGGTAGCCATGCCGAGGTTATCTAGAGATGTTTTACTTGGAAATGTAGCAGGTGTCAGAGACGCTTCTGACAAACAGGTTAGAAGTTGGACAAACAGGTATGGCAACATGAGGCGAAACAAACTTAGAAAGGACAGAATTTGTTTTAACTGCCATAAACATGGGCACATCGCTAAAGACTGTTGGAGTAGGGCAGAACAGTCTGAACAGAAGATTGCGAGTTCGGATAGGAGGCAGAGGTCTGTATCCGACATTGATGATAGAAGCGATGACTGTGGTAGCGGTAAGCGCACGTCATACAGAGGAAGAAGGACACACGCGGGCTATAGTGGTGTAAGAAGAGATGTTAACTCCAGTTGGAGAGAACAAATGTATGGGTCGTGTAGATAGCCTGTGAAACATAACACTATACAACCGTAGTGTAAATAAGTTGGATTTTATTTAAATTGTTTATTCTTAATTAATTGATTTGGCTAGTAGTCATAATCAGATGGGTATTATGTTGTTGTAGTATTAGTTAGTATTAGATTGACTCATGTTAGTTATTTATTATGTATGAATATTAATATGTATGAATTGTATGTATGGACGTATGAATAGATAGGGCATTTATAAGGCGACGAGGTATTGATATCAAGGGAAAGTAAGTTTTATAAGTTATTCCTTGTTGTTGATCATGCTCATACATCAGTAAAGAGTTAGGTCGCGCTGGGACAAGTAAGTGGAGAGAGGAAATAAAATACACTTGTAAATGCCCGAACGAACGTTAGGTGTATAGTGGGAGAACGATTATTGATAAATGTTAATTTGTCATATTAGGTAAAATGTCTGTCCTGACGTGTGAGGGAAAGTGGTGTAACATCTGGAACGTGATGTGATAAAGTATAGCTAGACACCTATGTCTGCGGTCACCTATGGCACATCACATTGGACAGTATCACTTTGTGACATTTGAGGGAAATAGGTGTTCAGATCAACTTGAGTTTGGGACAATGATGAAGAAGTTGAAACCGAAATCAAGACTCAAGTTGTGTTGTCTTTTATGTTTCCCTACATTTTGGCCCTTGCACAATGTAAGACTAAGACAGTAGATAAAAAAATTGACTGGCAATTTTTTTTAGCGGGAGGGGGAGGAGTTGTTATGACATGATTAGGAATTAGTTATTTGTTTCGGGAATAAGGGTAAAGTTTTACTTAGCGACAAATGACGTGACAGATCTTTAAAAAACAAGAACGCTCTTAGTGACGCTAGAAAGAATATGCTTTGTGTAGAGCAGTAGAATATAGATACGGATTTACGGACATAGCTGACATAGGACGATTCCCTTCTTAGTTATTAAATGGATTTGTAAACAGCATCAGCGTCGACTACATATTTTGTTTGTTTCGGCTTTTCGCCGGTGTTACTGAAGTAGTTTTGAGTTCGGTATTACCTCCAGTCAGACGTAGATCTACACTAGATCTATCTACAAGCATCAACACCGGGCGGAAGCCTGAACAATACTGATGATAAGGTATGTCTTCAATAACTTGGTTCATTGATACTGATGATAAGATATGTCTTCAATAACTTGGTTCATTGATACTGATGATAAGTCTTCAATACCTTGGTTCATTGATACTGATGATAAGATATGTCTTTGACAACTTGGTTCATTGATACTGATGATAAGATGTCTTCAATACCTTGGTTCATTGATACTGATGATAAGATATGTCTTCAATACCTTGGTTCATTGATACTGACGATAACATATGTCTTCAATACCTTGGTTCATTGATACTGATGATAAGATATGTCTTCAATACCTTGGTTCATTGATAGGTGCACTCTTTTGTTTTTAAATTACTGTTTTGTTAATATATAATTAATTACATACAGAAGCATAAGTGCGATTTTAAATCTATAATTTAATAATTTGAAAAATAAAAAAGTTTAAATTTATTGGCTTTCAACATTTGTTTTAATATGCTATAATTTTTTAAAAATAGTTCTTACTTAAAATGGATAGCGACATAGGTACGATAAAGATATTAATTTTCATATATTTTCCTTTAATAAACCCCTTAGATATAATCATACAGGTACACAGTTTTTTGAAATTCGAAAATGTCGACCAGTTTCAGGGTAAGTACACATTGAACCTTTAATGTCTTTTCACATCATTCTAAGTAGATTTAGAATTATTTAACTTTGTAAAAAAAAAAATTTTGGTCAAAGAGAAGATAATTCAGATTTAAACACAATTTATTTCATTTAATTGTTCCCCGTTGAAACGAAATTATATTATTATATATTAATAATTTTGTTTTCAGTGGCAGTAAAATTGTTCTAGTTTGTTTCTCTTATAAAAAATAAATAAAAATATTCTTATATCAAAACTTTAATTTTTAATTTGTATGTTTCTTAACTCTGTCTCTCCTAACTGACGATACCAACGTTGATTCCACCAGAATGTGATAAATAATTTTACGGAGAGAAAGAGTTCATGCATATTTTTCTCTTGGTTTTATATAGGCCTACTGGCTAAAAGTAACGTCCCCTTCAGTCACCGTCACTCTTGTTCTATTTGTTGCATTGCTTTGAAAACCTGAATGAAATGGACAATACAGTTGTCTTTAATCCTCCAGGTTGATGGAGTCTGCCAAAGAAATGATCCGAGAGGCTCTGCCCATAAAGTGTTTGGAAGCTGTGGTTCTAGGAATGTATCCTTCACAAACATAGTTTGTCTTGTTTACCATAAATGTTTCACATTTCACTTGTCTCTGTTCCCTAGTCAATCTTCTCTGTTCCCTGGTTTGTTGTAAATTGTTTCAGATGTTTTGAATGTTCCTTCAGAGCTCAAGATAATTTACTTCCTAGTCCAAACCTCCCGCAGGACGAAAGGGAATGGAAATGGGCAGGGTATGAACCGGGGACCATACAGAAGTCCAAACAACAGTCCAGCAAGCATAACGCATGACCAGCCAGCCATCTGTGTTTAATATTGTGTTCACTTGTGTATTAAGATTGACACTAATTGTGATTGTGACCCGCCCCCTCAACTTAATTTGAGCTTCTGAATGTTTACTTATGTATATCCCTGGATTTGTTATAATCTGCATGCAATCATGAATGGCTGCTTGGTCATGTGGTATGCCCTCTGGACTGTCATCTTGATTGTCCTGGTTTCACACCCCGCCTGCTGCCATCCTGACAGAGGTTTGGCTAGGATGTAATAATCTTTAATTCTGAAACATCTAAAACAAATAAAGCAAACAATGGTTATGCTGTTCTTTCAACTTTAACATAAATATCATCTTTAACATAAGTATCATCTTTAACCCTTATTTTTGTTACATTTTTATTAAACAGGTCCCTAATCATTCCAATAACTTTTATGAATAACAATGGAAATTTATTTCATATTTTATTTAGTATTGTTTTTTTCCTTTTTTGTTTTAAATATTTTAAATAAATGTTTATCTTATCTTATCTTATATAATACAGACGTTACTTCAAAAAAAGAAGATGATTACGTCCTACGCGTCATGCATTTAGTCATGCATATTAACCAATGACTTAAATTCTGCCAAGTCACTGGTTTTTCTGGCTAGCGCAGGCAACCGATTCCATGCTCTAATAGCACTAGGGAAGAAGGAGTATTTGTACAAATTTGTCCTAGCATATGGGACGAGGAATGTGCTTTTATTTTTGTGTCTTTCAGAGTATTTTATTAAATTTTGTTTTTGTATTTGAAGATTATGGTTCAGTGTTTTATGTATAATTGCTACTTTACTTTTGAGTCTTCTGTCCTGAAGGCTTTCTAAATTTAGTGATTTTACCAATGGTGTTACCCTAGTCAAATGTGAATATTCATTTGTTATGAATCTCACTGCTCTATTTTGTGTTTGTTCCAGTTTCTTAATGTTTTCTTGAGTTGAGGGGTCCCACACGGTGGATGCATATTCTATTATTACAGTTTGTTCTCTCCCTATCAGAAAATCTTTAATCCACTGATGCAGTGGACCATTAATGCTGAAATATTTTAATTTTTTAAGCAAACTATGGTGGTGAACTTTGTCAAAAGCCTTGGAAAAATCTAGTAAGATAGCATCTATTTGTTCACTATTATCTAAACCTTTTGAAAAATCATCAATTAGTCCTATTAGTTGTGTTTCACATGATCTATATTTCCTAAAGCCATGTTGGTATGGGGTGAGGACATTATGTTTGTCTAAGTGGTTTATGATGTTGCTACATATTATGTGTTCTAGCATTTTACATGTGATTCTGGTAAGTGATACTGGTCTGTAGTTTCCTGGATCAGATTTTTCTCCTTTTTTAAAAAGGGGGGTGACATTAGCTTCTTTCCAGTCCTTCGGTACTCTGCCCTGGTTAAGCGATGCCTGAAAGAGTATTTTGAACACTGGGGCTAGCTCATTGCTTAGTTCTTTGAGTAATCTAGCTGGAATACCATCAGGTCCAGACGCTTTATTTGGTTTGGTGTTGGCTAATAGTTTTTTAATTCCATTTTCTTGTACTACTAAATCTTCTATGTTGTCTACTTAGTTCAAATTAAGAAATATGTCTTTGTCTCCTGGGGCTGAGAATGCTGATGCAAAGTATTTGTTTAGGATGTTTGCTTTAGTTTCATTATCATTATGTATTATGTTATGTTCATCTTTTAATGGCGCTATGCCTGTTGTTTCCATTTTCTTAGACTTAATGTATGACCATAGGTTTTTGTTGTTATCTTTAGATATTACATTGTTTATGTATTCACTCTGCAGCTGTCTGCTTACTTTTTGGGTTAGGTGTTTAATTTTTATATACTTTTTGTAAACTCTTTCTGCCTTGGTTTCTTTAAATTTTCTATATAGGTTTTCCTTCTGTTTACAAAGCTTCTTTGGTCTATTATTAAACCAGCATTTATTTATTTTGTTTGATGTGTATTTAGTTGGTATATGATTTTCTATAATGTTTTTAAGATGGTTTTTAATGAAATTCCAGATGTCATTGACTGGTTGGTTAATGTTTTTTTCTAATAAGAATGTTTGTTGAAAGTTTAATACAGCTTGGTGTAATTGTGTTAGGTTACATTTATTCCAAAGTAAGATTTTTCTTTTGGGTTTTGTATTGTTTCATTGAATAATGTCCAAACTTTTGATTTTTAATGTATATTATTATTACAAATCAAAGTACAAAATCTTTCCAATACTTCAAGCTTCAGTTTTCAAAACAAGAATATTTTACTAACAAACTATTTTTCACTTTTTTTTTTTTTTTTTTGTCTGACCTTGACCTTTAAAAAGATTTCTGACTAATGGGATGGCAGGAGTGGAAAGGTTTACCATTAGCTTCAAAACTGTGTTTAATGACCACCAGCACCGCCATGTTGTTCTAGGCATCTCTTATGCAGGACACTATGGAGCTATTGGCATGAGTCGCCGAGATGATCTTATGTACAAACCTTTGGAGTTCAAGGTAAGCCACAGTTGAAAATCATGTTCACATAATTATATTTTCTAGGTAGGTATGCTTTTCACCTGGAAAGTCTCACTTCTCAGAAAAATTTGCAAACACAAGCTTCCTCTTTGCTGCTTCAACTGTGGAGTTTCTGATTATAGTGCTTGATGCTAACATAATACATTCTCATGCCTTCCCAGAATGCATTACTAAATATTAAATATTATTTTTTTTGTCCTCAGAGTTTGGCTGACCTTGTGCTGAATTTTGAGAAATGCTACAAAAAATGTAAGTTCTGAGAGAATCATTCGTAGCAAATAATTTTAACAAATTTCTAGGGCTTTCGAAATTATTCCATCCAAACTCAATAAGTACAATTCTTTGGAGTCATACATACTAGCAATGATTTCATTAGGTACCATTCTTAGGAGACAATGCATTCTAAATGTTTATTAATAGTCTAATGTTAACTGTTAAGTACAAATATTGGAAATTGTGTGTGTGATATTTGTGTTGACTATATTGTATCATTTCTGAAGAGAGACGCTGGTGAAAATTCAAACAGATCCCCGCTTGAGATGTCAAATCATATAGCTAGTTGCTGGACTTGCATAGCTATGTGAAATACTTCACATTTTTAAAAAATCTAATCCTCGGACTGAAAGACATTTGCCTTATTATTATTTTAGCATTTACTTGTTTCAAAACATTTTTGTTCCTTTTTAAATTGCATCATAAGGAACATTTGTAATTTATTTGCTATCTTATATTTCAGATTGTCACAGTGTCAAGAAAATCAAAGTTGGATTACCAATCATTCATGATCCACATTCCTATGAAATAATCAACTGGAAGGTATACTTTTGTTTTCCCAGTAACTAGAACTTTAAACATTGCTTCATACAAAATGAAGAGTTTCCCAGTAACTAGACCTTTAAACATTCCTTCATACAAAATGAAGAGTTTCCCAGTAGCTAGACCTTTAAACATTCCTTCATACCAAATGAAGAGTTTCCCAGTAACTAGACCTTTAAATAACCCTTCATACCAAATGAAGAGTTTCCCCAGTAGCTAGACCTTTAAACATTCCTTCATACCAAATGAAGAGTTTCCCAGTAACTAGATCTTTAAACATTCCTTCATACCAAATGAAGAGTTTCCCAGTAGCTAGACTATTTGACATTGTTCAATTTTAGTGTTTGCCATTTGTAGTGATCTAGTTTTTAATATTTTGATACCAAAACTATACAGCCAAAGATCTAGTTGTTTTGGTGTTGTTGGCATCCTTCAGTCATTAGACATGCTGGCAACTGTCATTAAATAAAAGATATCTTGGATGTTATTTTATCACTCTACACTTTTCATGCTTTGTGTGTTCTATACATTTTAATTTGCTTTATATCTCTAATCATTTTTCTACACATTTTTCTATGCTTTGTGTTTTTTATAGGCTCTAATGGTGAACATGAGCATTGCCAGCAAGAAGGATTGCATTCGTGAGCTAGACAACCATGCCAGAAAAATGAAAGGCTTGGTGAGTCGCTAAACCTCATTAGGGTATGTGTGAACTCTGACCGACAACCAAACTTTGGTTCCGCCTACAAGGAGTTTTATTTTGTGCTCTACTGAAACATATATGTTGTTTTGGTTGCCAATGTTGTTTTAGTATCAGCAACTGGTTTGAGAAAACAAGGTTTGATGTAGCAGGTCATTCAACTGGCGGAAACATATCCAAACAGATGCTTTGTTTTCATATTCTTGACCTAATTAGATGTAGATTGACTTCTGTAATTGTTTATATTATAAAGTGGATGTTTTAATTTCACTTTTTGGGTTTATATTTACATATTGAAGTTCACAAGTCTTGCATGAAAACTTGTTTGAATTTATGTTTTTCTTGTTAGAAAAAATTGATTGAAATAGTTGTTTTTTTTTGTTCAGGCAAAGTCCTCCACTATCAGCCCTTACAGTACATTCAAAATGGTGAACACAGTGGAAGCCACATCAGAAACAAGATCTCACAGCCTCAACAGAAGATCGTAAGTCATTGTACACACCACTTGCCTTCTATAAGATAAAGTCCGAGGCTGGATCTTGTTGCTCTATTCAGCTGTGCTATTTTGTTTAATTGTAAAAATACCTTTAAAAATGTTTATTTATTTTAATATTTACTTAATGAAGTAAGGTGCTTAACTTCAGAACTGGGGGGGTCTCTGGTTCAAATCCTGGTGAAGACTTGGATTTTTAATTTTGGGATCTTTGGGCGTCTCTGAGTCAAGTAAAGGCAGTTGGTGGTTGTGCTAGCCACATGACAACCTCGTTAACTGTAGGCCACAGAAACAGATGACATTTACATCACCTGCCCTATAGATCACAAGGTCTGAAATGGGAACCTTACTTTTAATAGAAATATTGGGAATAACATAACATTTTGCTCATTACTTGATTTAGTTTTTAGCATTGCTAAGATAATTTGGCTTAAAGTAATGTGTATCTTTGTGTTATGCCATTTTTTTTTAAATCAAGATTTTCACATTCATTGAAAACAAAGAGATTATGAAGTCTCTTAAAATATGGTTTGAGGGTTGAGAGAGGCTTAATTAGAAGTCTATTAATCAAAAGGGACATAATGAAAAGTATTTTCTATTGTCAATTGATTTTAGAGATTTTGAACTCTGTCAGCAGTTATAGTTTTTTTTTTTATTTTGTAGGCCGCTGTTAGGTTGCTAATGATCTGGATGAAGATGTGTTTGTAGACCTAATTAAAATTCAAACATGATGAATGTATTTAAAAAAAATTTTTTTAAATTCTATGCAGAAATTCATTTCTGGCAGCTAGTGTTGTGAATAAAAAGAAAAAGAAGAATTCTGGGACATCTCTAAATGACTTCGAATACCAGATAAGAATTTAAAACTAATGACAAAGCTGGGCTCTGTCTGGCAGCGGTAGAGAAAGTTATCACCGTGTACAAGTACACTGAGTTTAGGTTCAAATAAATTGCTGTAATTTATATTCTGATCTGCATTCAAACATTCTAAGGACCAGCCAATGAATAGATTGTCACTGACCAATAAATATTTGAGATGTCTAAATTCTTTTTGTTTTCTTGTGGATTTGTTTTACAGTATAATTTGATCTTTGACCTTTCTACTTCTGCTTAAAGAGTGAAATTTTGTATTAGTTGTAGTTTACAGAAACTCAATTTAAACAATTCATAGTGTTTGTTTTCTTATAATTTTGTGCTTATTATAATATGACACATCTATGGCTACTCAACCTCTTACCTTGTCTGTAGTGGGCAAGAAAGTCAAAAAACTGATATTCATGATAGAGACATTACTACCACCATCAATCTGAGATATTATGTTTAACAGTTCACAAAATATTTGTTTACTAGCCATATGTTACCTGTCGATATAGTGACAGTGTTTTGTAAACAATTAAATAATAATGTTATATAAGTATAGCAAATGTGTGAATGTAAAAATAGTATGAATGGAGCTATCAAAATAGCTAATCGACCTAAATCCATTTTTTCTAATAAAAAAAATTTGCTTGTAGGCCTACATATATTTGATTAAAATTTGAAATGAATAGACTTTATTTTGTATGTTCATGTGTTAAAGTATAAAGTAGATCTATCATCTTTGAATTAGATCTTGAGTTAGAGATAGCCTAGATCTAGACTAATCTAGAGTTAAATATTGGCTTGGATAGAGTTCTTTCTGAGTGTGCATGGAGGCTTCGCTCTGCACATGTGTGACCTTATTTGTTAGATGTATGGAATCATGAATAGAACTATTAAAATGTATGTCAATACGACTTAGCAGCTATAATGAATGAATGTATGAAAATGCTTTAGGAAAATAAATTTGAATGTTAATTTGATTAAAATGTGAAATTTTTAGGACTATAATTAGTATGTTTATGTGTTAAAGTATAAAACTATCTTTGCGAAGAGAAGTTCTATCATCTTAGAGTTGAATTAGAGTTTTAGACCTAGGAATAGAGAGATGTGTAACATATCGGACATGTCTAATGCAAGAATGTACTTCAGGACTTCTAAATTTGCAGATATAAAGAACGAATTTATGAAAAAATGCTTTTAAACACAAATTTGAAGGTTAATTTTATTGAATTATGAAATGTGATACAAAATCTTGATTTAAATTTGAACTTATTGTCTTATGTGCTGAGTAAAATTTGTGATATAAAAGTCCTATATACTGATGATACACTTTAAAAATGTGTGATATAAAAGTCCTATATACTGATGATACACTTTAAAAATTTGTGATATAAAAGTCCTATATACTGATGATACACTTTTCTATATTTTTGTTTTATACTTTATACACTGTGACTCAATTTACATGGGAGCAATGTTACATTTCTTTTAAATTTTACATTTAAGTTTTTTTTTGCTTTTTACATTTTTAATATTCAAATTAAATTGCAGTTTTTATTTCATTTCAATTTTTTGAACAATTTTTTCAATAGATATTTTTTTTATGTTCAGTTGTTTTTATCATAGTTCAATTCTTTGAATAGATATTAATATTATTTATATTCAGTCTCAACAGTATACTAGATTACTGTGTGTGTGTGTGCGCGTGTGTGCTACTTCATGTATTGTCATGCATTGTGATAATTATTACAGATTATCACTTGTGAACCATTGTTTTAGATTTACAGTAAAAACTTGTTCATTGTGTTAATTGAGTATGAAACATACACCATTAGACAGCACAGAAAAACAAAGTTACAATGTAAACATTTTTTAGTCAAAGGTGTAGTTTTATTTAACTGCTATTTGAGGCACAAGGGGAGCACATTGAAACATTCGAAATCAAAACTATTTATCTAAACTCAGACCAAAAATGGAATTTCTCTTGCATAAAGTTATCTACCCTTGCTTAGACAATGAAAAAAATGTTGAGTTGCTTCCCTTATTACAAGAAGGGATTTAAGTCCTATCATGAAGCCAAGTTCTGTATATTTGATCAAACACTGAAAACAAATTTATATAAAGGGGGGAGACGGTGATGATTCAACAGTTCTCTCTAGGGACACCCTGTGTAGAAACCAAATGTTTGTTCACTGTGTCTTCAACGTGTGATTCCATAAACAGTCTGTTGGGGGATTGTTTGCCAGAGAACTTCTAAGGACTGTGCTGTCAGAATAGACGAGAAACAAAAAGAACTCCATTATAACAACCAGTTGAATTGTTGTGAAGCAGAGGGGATGGGGGTGTGTGGGGCCAGTACAACGAAGTAGCTTTTTGGGTGACACAATGTTCAACTTAAGAACAAACGGTTAACTTCTTTGTGTTGATGTGGGCCAGGAGTGGGCACATGACTAATAGCAAAATTCTACTCTAAGGAATTTGACAAATAGCCAAGTTCTAGAGCATATGTTCAACATAAATAGCAAAGTTCTACTCTAGGGCATATGTTAAACATAAATAGCAAAGTTCTACTCTAGGGCTTATGTTAAACATAAATAGCAAAGTTCTACTCTAGGGCATATGTTAAACATAAATAGCAAAGTTCTACTCTAGGGCACATGTTTTAACATAAATGGCAAAGTTCTACTCTAGGGCATATGTTTTAACATAAATAGCATATTTTGAATGTAGCAAATAGCCAAGTTCTACTCTAGGGCATATGTTAAACATAAATAGCAAAGTTCTACTCTAGGGCTTATGTTAAACATAAATAGCAAAGTTCTACTCTAGGACTTATGTTAAACATAAATAGCAAAGTTCTACTCTAGGGCATATGTTAAACATAAATAGCAAAGTTCTACTCTAGGGCATATGTTTTAACATAAATAGCAAAGTTCTACTCTAGGGCATATGTTTTAACATAAATAGCATATGTTGAATGTAGCAAATAGCCAAGTTCTACTCTAGGGCATATGTTAAATGTAGAAAAATGGAAAGTTCTACTGTAGGGCACATGCATATTTGTTTTTAACTTAATTAGAAGAAGGGCGACAACAATTAGTGAGAATATCAAGTGTAGAGCATAAGTTTAAATACTCAAACAGTTATCTACACAAATGTGTAGGTCTCATTTCATCCACAAGCGGCGGCATGCCCCATACCTAAAGTCTTATCTTATCTTATATAATACAGACGTTACTTCAAAAAAGAAGATGATTACGTCCTACGCGTCATGCATTTAGTCATGCATATTAACCAATGACTTAAATTCTGCCAAGTCACTGGTTTTCCTGGCTAGCTCAGGCAACCCATTCCATGCTCTAATAGCACTAGGGAAGAAGGAGTATTTGTACAAATTTGTCCTAGCATATGGGACGAGGAATGTGCCTTTGAATGTTTCATTAAATAAATAGCTTAATAGATCTAATTAGCAAATCTTTATGATATCAGCATACTGTATAATGCATAGAGTACAGTCGACTATCTACAACCTGCATAGACATTAAAAAGCTACGTTGGCTAGAGATTCGATTTCGTTAAAACTCACAAGATATTGTCCCCCTAACAAACAAGATGAGCACACTAGTCTCACTGTACAATGTCAATCTAGTCCAAATAACAAAAGCTTTATTTATATAGCGCTCTTGTATTGACCACCTTCAGTCGTAGAACGACTTGGGTTCATCTCAAACACTTTTTCATATGGCTGTGGAGCCCTATTTAGGAGAGACACACATATTGCAGGCCAAGGTGGCTCTTAGCGAACACGTTTACAGAACGGAACATCGGGTGTCTGATTTCATTCATAGTAAAAGGTACAGACGTTCTTTTATATTGCTAGATCTAGATCAGTGGTTCCCAAACTTTTTGTCTCGTAGACCCCTTGCCATGTTTTCTGGCTTTCGGTAGACCCCCCTACTTAACTTGTATTGAATTTTTGCAAATTCATCAAAACATTTTTAAAACAAATTTCTAACTGTAGTGAGTTCAAGAGTGAAAAACTGATTTAAAGTTACACATAGGGTTGTATTTTTTAATTGATAAAATTCAAATTTAAACGAATTCAAATAACAAATATATTTATTACTGGAATCAGCGAACACAATGTAAATGTTTGTTGTTTTTTTTGCACATCTATTATTCATTGCTACGGATATTATGTTTCATGTAGGAATTTGTTGTTCTATGGAGTAGTCCTCAAACCATTTAATAGTAATCAATCAATTAATTAATTAGCCTTATGTATCATTGTAAAAGTTTTCGCAAAGAGCAGTTTCTCGTGTATTTTTTTTTTATCTTTCACGTGTGGCTCAAATATTGAGTGCGCAGAACTGTTTTCACTAACAGGAGAAGGGTGAAGGTGAGTACCTAGTGAGTACCTAAACCAGTAAGCTTTCGGCAGGAAGGGCTCATTAGACTTGGCTTGCAGCCCACCTAGCAGAAGGAAAACTGAATTCAAACTGTGCTGCCTTGCAGCTATACCCGAACATGGTAAAGGTTTCGTGGGTCAACCCTGTTAAAAATAAGGAGCCGGCCACCTTTAGGTAGTTTGCAGCACACAGCGCTACACCTTGTCAGAGCCTGCGACGCCGCTGATCCCAAACTATATATATGTCGTTTGGAAAGAATTACAAAAGAAGCTTTTGATTTTATAACTCATGCCACAGATGTGACCTTGAACTGTAGTGTTGCTTAAAGAAATTCGTTTAATAATATCAGATGTAGATTTGTGTAAAAGTTATTTGAAACTACAACGGCGGGTAAAATAAATGGTTTATCTATGGTGTTTTCTGTATTTTTCTAAATGTAAAGAGATTTTGTAAGACGCTCACAAACTATTATCTTCTCTATATGATGTCGAAGAGAGATTTTGTGGGTCTATTCTGATCTGATCAGAATACGAACGTTTTTCAAATCTTTATCTATTTTGTCAGGTTGCAGGCATTGTCTCAAATGATCCTCCAGCATAATTGATTTTATATCGGTAAAAAAAAGGCACTTAGGCAACCGCTAGTATGACAAGGAAGGAATAAATACCAATGTTAAATAATCAACGCTGTACAGCCTACATTCTTTTAGTTAAATATTGTTTGCATGTCATCTCATAGACCCCCAATTTATGTTTTCCATTCGTAGACGCCTTGGAAGTCTTCGTAGACCCCTTGGAAGTCTTCGTAGACCCCTGAGGGTCTATATAGACCACTTTGGGAATCACTGAATCTAGATCTTAAATCTCTAAGAGAATGCGTGCACTTATGCAAGAGGAACTAATAGAGTATGCCGGGCCGGCCTTAGATAACTGGAGGCCCTAGACAAAGTTATCTTGGTGGCCCCAAATGAAATAGAAAAATAAATATTAAAAAATGAAAGTTCGCAATGTATTTAAGGTCTAGCGGCTCCAACACTAACATGAAGCACAGGTTTAGCTATTTCATCTCGAACAAAATAGTTTTGAGCCCTGTGCGAGGCCCTAAGCGGCGGCCTTTTTTTTTTGCCTATGCCTAAGGCCTGCCCTCGAGCATGTAATGTAGGTTTAGAATATTTAAAGCACTGTAGGCCCCTAGATCTTTTTTCCAAGGACTATATCTAGATCAAAAGAGCATCTAGATATGTAGATCTAGTAGCATATTTAGGCCTAATCAATAATAATAGGCCTATATATTCTATATTTTATATAATGGATTGGTCTTGCTTTAAGTCCAAAATGTCAATGTGAAAAAAACAACAACAAAGAAATAGCCTAAAGATTTAGATCCAAATTATGACGTAGGTATATTGTTTAGATCTATTTTTTAAAAAGTAGATCTAGATCTATCTATTTGTGGCGTAATACCATTAGCAGGCGTAAAGATAGTAGTTTATTTACTAACCGGTTTATTTGGCGGGAAAAATGGGCACTCTTCGACAAGTTTGCGCAATTCTTTATAGTCCATGTAATTGACCACCTCGCTCAGCTTCTTGCCGCGAGCATACAGGAGGAAAGCCGGGAGGTGCCTGTTGAAAACGTTCTCCATCTTGCAGACGTGAGGGAACTCCACGCAGTTCACAGCTGCGAAGATGTGACCCGCTTCCTTCTTGGCGGTGTTGGCCGCCTTGACGAAGTGGGGCTTGCAGCGCTGACACTCGGGACAAGAGGGGTTATAGAACATGACCAGCGCTATGTTCTGCTCGCTGAGATAGTCTGAGAAGGTGGTGTCCTGCAGGCCCATGACAGCAGGGGACTGGGCGAAAGCGTCCGGCTTCACCTTGCGAGCCAAGGTTTGAGAAGGCGCCATGTTAGTGAAACAAAGCTAGAATCTAATACTTATCACTTTTGGTGGGGGGTGAAATCAGCTCCTCTAGAGCGGTGACAAATATTAAATCGAGACGCTTTCGTTGTGATCAGAACTAGACAGTAGATTCAATGAAGAAAACAGTCTGCCATGATGTTTTGCCGGTCTCATAGATGGCGTTGGTCGCTATAGTGACGTCATACACTCTGCACCGTTCAGCACCATTGAAGAATGTATTTTTATATCTAATTAGGTCTATGTCCCTTTCCTTCGAGATTAAAAAATGGCATACGATTGTGCCAATCAAATTAGTGAGTATAATTAATATCTTACTTTATTTACTTATGCCTTCTATCATTATCAAAACTCTAATTTATGAGTGCACCATGTCTACACCAAATTATGAATAATAGCGCATTCAGTTCTGTCTGAACTAGTGGTGCGAAGTCTAGATCTAGATCTAATAGGAAGTTACCATTTACTGCTTTGCTTTTATTTTCATTAGAAGGGATTCTATTCAAGGCAGAAGACAGAGAGTTGAGTTTGAGTTTAGGCACATCGGCACAATTTAGGCTATGTCGTGCCCGTAATCCTTTAAGGGTCACTCTCCCTTTATATAACAAGGGCTAAATTCTATACAGTTAGATCATTAAAAACAAGGTCTATTCACAGTTAAAATAGTAAAGGTAGTAAAAATTTCATAATTTGGCAAAAAAACAACAACAAAAAAACAAGAGGAATAGCGAAAGACGGTCGACATATTTCATATTTGTTATTTTGGATTTTTGGCACATCGGCACACTTTAGGCCATGTCGTGCCCATAATCCTTGAAGGATTACTTCCCCTATATAGGCCAAGCGCTAAGAGTTATGCACTTGTGGTATTTAAACAAAATGTTCACTCACAACTCAGTTTGTGTTGCCCCCAACAGACTGAGGGATAGGTGAAGGTGCAAGGGAAGCAGTTTTCTCTGGTGAAATATGTGAAGTTTGTATTTGTGTTTTGTTCACTAGAGAGTGGTGAAGTTTCAGAGCACCCCCGAGTCAAAAAGTTGATCTGGAAATGTTTGCGACTTCTCTGAACTGCTATGTTCCTTACTAGAATAGCTTTAGATCTGCTTAGTCTCGTTCTGATAACATGCAGAGATATCACTGACCTAGATTTTGTTTCTACTTCTACACTGTTTCGGGTGTTCTTTCAGGGTGGAAGAGTGTTACATCTTAGTCAAATCTCAATTATGGCGGCCTACAGTCTACATACACTTAAAACATTTATTGAAACTTTTTTTTTGAGGGGCGGGGGAAGGGAGTGGGGCGTGATAATGTTTTAAATATTTAAGCCTATTCGACACTAGCAGCTTGAGGGAAAGTGGCACTGGATAGATCCACACGGAGAGAGAGCATAAGGGAAGGGTCTCGGATTGCAGATGCCATACACAACAGAAGCAGAAAGAAGGGTGAAAATGCAAAAGCGCCTGGTGATTACATACGCCCAACCTGCGACCGCAGCTGTGTATCAAGGATAGCCTCTTTCGTCACACAAGAAGTTGCAAAGGGAAAAGATCGCCTCTCGAGATGTAAAATGCTACAGATTCGTTTAATTATATAAAAAAAAGTGTCAATCATAGGCCTAATATTTCTTTTTGGGGTGTATTTTAAATTTTCGTTTGAACCTCTAGCGTCAAAACTACCATCGCTAAAACAGCTTTAGTAGGCTACAGCCAAGAATATACAATGAATGTACGATACACGAGTATGTGTTAGCGAAGGCGACGAAAAAAAAAAGTTTTCTTCAATGTATAAGAGTGTTGACCTGAGAAACTATAAAGGATTTCTGAATAATGTGCCACACAGTCTACAATGTAAAATTTTAAAATGTAGGCCAGTGCCTGCTAGACGAAGGACGTGTCCTCCTTTTGCCTAACGCCTGGTAACTCTACTTTAAACTCACCCTAAGGGTTGCATTTCTCATGCGGTCACACCCCATACGGGATAGATGTCCGACCCAGCGCAGCTGTCGAAAGGTAAGTAGTGCTTCAATAGTGTCCACAGCGGACTGCAGAACGAGGTTGGATATGTTAGGATTTATGGCACATCAAGGATTATTTCCCCTATCGATTGAATATAGGTTAAAAGCTAAGGGTTACACAAATTAGTGTTACCAGTGTATGCCCATTATGGGGCGAAGGCACCTTTGATGGAATTGTTAGATGATTCTTGCGTGCCTCATAAAGTCTCCGAACAAAAAACAAATGTGTGGTGATAACCACTGCTTTAAAGACAGATTTTTTGTTGGTAGGCCGAGAAACCTGTTCCACCGTACTCTTATTTGGAGGCCACCAAAAGCGCTGTTGGCCGTAGTTTATCTCTCTAGACAGAGACCTATCGATGGACACTGCGCTGCCCAAGTAAGTGAGGAGGTATTAAGCCATTTACAATGATTGGTTGAGTTGAGTTAGTTCTGTTTAGGGAGCGCATGACTCCCGTTTTTCTGACACAGATAGAATAAACGAGGCAGCAACCTCAATAAAAACATTGACTGCTAGTGGAATTAATATCTTATATTGCGTGAGCGACGAAGCTAGATTTATTTTCATTTTTTTAAAATAGATAACGAAACTTATAATGTCTTTAGTACTGCTCTTGATACTAATACAAGTCACACTTTGTCTTGACTTCGGTTTCAACAAGATGGACTCAACTGATTAAATACAGGACCAGACACAACAGAATGCGACAACACATGTACCGCAAGCTCAAAATTGGAACCAGTGGAATCTGCCCATGTAGAGTCTCACCAGAGAATGCTGACCGTATCCTTCGTAACTGCATTCTTTACCAAGTGGCCCGAACAAGACACTGGTCCCCAAATCACCCCAATAGAAAGAAAACTATATGGAGAGCTCCCTGATTTGGAAACCACTGCGCAGTTCATCTCATGTATTGGTCCAGTCATCTGGACACTCCAACATAACAATGAGAACGATGAAGAAGAAGAAAACTGATTAAATACAAATAGATTTAAGTTGAATCACTATGCGAATTATTAGATCTCTAGACATTTTACTTGTTGCTTTTTTTGTGTGTATGCAGCTATTTTGTATCTTATCTTGTATATTGCAGACGTTACTTCAAAATGGTGTAAGTACGTCCTACGTCTTATATAATAGTGTTTGTACACGGCTTAGTGTCAGTGTTTGTATATGGCTTTGTGTCAGTGTTTGTATATGGCTTTGTGTCAGTGTTTGTATATGGCTTTGTGTCAGTGTTTGTATATGGCTTTGTGTCAGTGTTTGTATATGGCTTTGTGTCAGTCTTTGTATATGGCTTTGTGTCAGTGTTTGTATATGGCTTTGTGTCAGTGTTTGTATATGGCTTTGTGTCAGTGTTTGTATATGGCTTTGTGTCAGTGTTTGCATATGGCTTTGTGTCAGTGTTTGCATATGGCTGTGTGTCAGTGTTTGTATATGGCTTTGTGTCAGTGTTTGCATATGGCTTTGTGTCAGTGTTTGCATATGGCTTTGTGCCAGTGTTTGTATAAAGCTTTTATTGTTTATAAATTACTTTAAGTGCTTGTTCACAGCTATGTGTCAGTGTTTGTATATTGCAGTGTGTCAGTGTTTGTATATGGCTGTGTGTCAGCGATTGTTTGTGGCTGTGTGTCAGTGTTTGTTTATGGCTTTGTGTCAGTGCTTGTATTTGTATGTGTCAGTGTTTGCATATGGCTTTGTGCCAGTGTTTGTATAAAGCTTTTATTGTTTATAAATTACTTTAAGTGCTTGTTCACAGCTATGTGTCAGTGTTTGTATATTGCAGTGTGTCAGTGTTTGTATATGGCTGTGTGTCAGCGATTGTTTATGGCTGTGTGTCAGTGTTTGTTTATGGCTTTGTGTCAGTGCTTGTATTTGTATGTGTCAGTGTTTGTATTTGGCTTTGTGTACTTGTTTATATATAGCTTTGTGTCAGTGTTTGCATATGGCTTCGTGTCAGTGTTTGCATATGGCTTTGTGTCAGTGTTTGCATATGGCTTTGTGTCAGTGTTTGCATATGGCTTTAGGTCAGTGTTTGCATATGGCTTTGTGTCAGTGCTTGTATTTGTATGTGTCAGTGTTTGTATTTGGCTTTGTGTACTTGTTTATATATAGCTTTGTGTCTGTGTTTGTATATGGCTATGTATTTTGAACTGCATATAGATTCTATACCTAACTCTCCTACATCTGAAACGAAATAGTACTCTACATGTGCTGGAAACAAAACGTAACATTATGAAAGGCCCTTTGACCATCATTACTCTGGTTTTTAACAGTTTTGAAATAAGACCAAAAACATTTTATGTTGCCTAGGTGCAGTAATGTGAAGCTCGACTTCGTCTGCCAATTATGACTGTGGATAGGAGTCACCAAGGACTAGCAACTGAATGTTAACATAGTTATTTGTGCTCTTATAATTTTGTTTATAGATGAGCCTGCTGTTTTATGTTTAAGTGATTTATATAATAACTAGATCTAGATGAATTTACATCGAATTAATCTTAGATTTAATAGAATTTTGACTTATGAATAACAGTGGAACGACAGAACGACAAGACACGATGACCAACCGTCACTAATACACTTTTAAAATACCACAAAAAAAAAAAAAGACTACAGACAAATTTATTTATTTTGTTGGTAAATAACATTGTTCTTCTGCTGCACACGTCTCCAAAGTATTCAGAGTTAATATTAGTCATTTGTAGGCAAAACTAGAGAATGTTCACAGGATGTTACATGCAGACCTGGAGGGTGTTCACACAATGCTGAGACAAAGCTGAACAATGTCCACGCCATCACGATGCTAAGACAAAGCTGGAAGATCTTGACACGACGCTAGACAATCCATGAGGATGTTCACACAATGCTGAGACAAAGCTGAAGGATGTTCACACAATGCTGAGACAAAGCTGAAGGATGTTCACACAATGCTGAGACAAAGCTGAAGGATGTTCACACAATGCTAAGACAAAGCTGAAAGAGGTTCATAAAATGTTCTAAAGTTCATTAACAAATCAGGAAAATTTTCATTGTGATAAATAGAAGTCCGGGAAGATAACCAGGTAATAACAGTTCATTTTCATGAGTGTTTGCAGAACTCATTCGAACAGCTCACCCCGAACAGGAATGCGCGAAGCGTTGGGCGCGTTCTCGACGTACTTCTTAAGGGTGCGGTAATCGATGCGGCCACCGAAGACATTGACGGGCCTACCTTTGGAGTAGAGCTTGAACGAGGGCAATCGGTTGATCATCTCCTCGCGGCACAGCTCTGGCTCAGCGGTGCAGTCCACAGCGGCGAACGACTGGCCTTCCCTGTTGGTCACAAACGTGGTCTTGAGGAAATGAGGCTTCATCTGCTGACACATCGGGCAGTTGGGGTCATAGAACATGACCAGGGCGATGTTCTTCTCGCTCAGGAACTCCCGGAAGTTGCTGGACAGCAGCCCGGTGATTTTCGAGGACCCGATAAATTTGTCTTTAGTACTGCGTTTTGGTGCCATGTTGATTAGTTTTTGTTTTTTTTGGCTGCTTCTGAGGTCGAGAGTTTGTACCGTGCGATGCGGATCTCCCACTGCAGCTGCGATGTTTAATGCAGGGAGTAGATGTAGTTAAAAGTAACTGATACCAAAAGTACTTATCTGTTTTGGTGGATGTTAGATCTAGTAGAGAGATGGCATAGGACGTAAACAATGCACTTCCTAGATCTCATTTGACGTCAGCGCACGGAATGAAACGTCACCAAGAAACTCCAATCACTAACTACTTCCGTTCAAAACAGTGCACACAACTTTGGTCGACGCAATGTCTTGAACAGCGTTTCTAACACTGGGCCACACCTACCCATGAGTGCACTTAAAAGACTGGCATACAATACATGATGACAATAGAAAAGAATCGGAACAATTTTACTTTAAACCACACAAACCATTTATATAGTTTTAAAAGTGCCTGTAGGATGGTTACAAAAGAAACTGATGGGCAGGGCCGAATTTGAAGAAGAACCGTGCGGGGCTACAGCCCGGGGGACTCCACAAGAAAGGCGACTCCACAAAAGAGATACAAATATATCCGAATTTCGACGGGTCAAAAACTTAAACCTTTTCTTCTAATATTTAGTTCGCATTTCTACCGCTGACAAAAATGTTGTGATTAAGAAGTGTACGCTTGTCACATGCTCGGAATAATTAAATATAGCTCCGGATATTACGACAGTGCGTCTACCTCCACAAACTTAAAAAGGAAAGTAATAATACATTTACAAGAACTATGATTCTTTCTTATCAAATATAGCATGTTTTTAGATATCAAATATAGCATGTTTTTAGATATCAAATATAGCATGTTTTTAGATATCAAATATAGCATGTTTTTAGATATCAAATATAGCATGTTTTTAGATATCAAATATAGCATGTTTTTAGATATCAAATATAGCATGTTTTTAGATATCAAATATAGCATGTTTTTAGATATAAAATATAGCATGTTTTTAGATATCAAATATAGCATGTTTTTAGATATCAAATATAGCATGTTTTTAGATATCAAATATAGCATGTTTTTAGATATCAAATATAGCATGTTTTTAGATATCAAATATAGCATGTTTTTAGATATCAAATATAGCATGTTTTTAGATATCAAATATAGCATGTTTTTAGATATCAAATATAGCATGTTTTTAGATATCAAATATAGCATGTTTTTAGATATCAAATATAGCATGTTTTTAGATATCAAATATAGCATGTTTTTAGATATCAAATATAGCATGTTTTTAGATATCAAATATAGCATGTTTTTAGATATCAAATATAGCATGTTTTTAGATATCAAATATAGCATGTTTTTAGATATCAAATATAGCATGTTTTTAGATATCAAATATAGCATGTTTTTAGATATCAAATATAGCATGTTTTTAGATATCAAATATAGCATGTTTTTAGATATCAAATATAGCATGTTTTTAGATATCAAATATAGCATGTTTTTAGATATCAAATATAGCATGTTTTTAGATATCAAATATAGCATGTTTTTAGATATCAAATATAGCATGTTTTTAGATATCAAATATAGCATGTTTTTAGATATCAAATATAGCATGTTTTTAGATATCAAATATAGCATGTTTTTAGATATCAAATATAGCATGTTTTTAGATATCAAATATAGCATGTTTTTAGATATAAAATATAGCATGTTTTTAGATATCAAATATAGCATGTTTTTAGATATCAAATATAGCATGTTTTTAGATATTAAATATAGCATGTTTTTAGATATAAAATATAGCATGTTTTTAGATATCAAATATAGCATGTTTTTAGATTTTAGATATCAAATATAGCATGTTTTTAGATATCAAATATAGCATGTTTTTAGATATCAAATATAGCATGTTTTTAGATATCAAATATAGCATGTTTTTAGATATCTCATTCATACGTGGATCTTTATTAAAGATTTCGAAAAAATTGTAGGGGTCTACACAAAAATCCTACCCGGGGCCTACGCATACTTAAATCCAGCCCTGTTTATGGGTATAAGAAAAAAAATGTCCTGGGTTAATTCGCTACATTTTTTCTTGGGCAGCTATTTGGAACATTCCTAGAACAATCACTACGTGTTGACATTAACGAAAGACTATTCGATGTCCCCCAACCATAAAGAATGAGAACGCTTGGAAAATTCAATGCACCAAGTTGGCTACATGGAAATAACAGAGCAACATAGATTTAGATTTATACACTGTAGTTAAATGACAGCTGGACAAAATATAGATCTCACTGTAGCGATGTTGTTATAGGCTACTTGGTATGGCGTAGTTTGGACAGTAGCGATGTTGTTTTAGTTGACAGCGTTGTCTTGATTGCAGCACAGTTGTTTTAGTACACAAAGACGTTTTAACTAGCGATGTTATTATAGTAGACAGTTTTTTTTTTACTGTAGAGATGTTGTTATAGTGGACATGACGTAGTTATCTATCTCAAGATTGACCACAATTTCAATCTACCTATCAGACATGTCTCCATTAAATCAGTTTTGAGCTCAATAAAAAGAAAAATATGTAAGAGAGTCTTGAAAGCTCTATGGTCACATCAAAAGGTCCTCAATGCTCGCAAAGACCTTCCTTCATGGAACAGTACCAGGAAGAAGAAGAGGAGGAAGACAGAGAAAGCGATGGGAAAACAACCTCAAAAAATGGACAGGCCACCCATTGAATGAAACGCTATCCAAGGCAAAGGACAGAGAGAAATGGAGAAAGTCTTAACAGATGTTGTGTCCAACGGTCCAACAGAATGAGGGATAGGCAAGGGTGAAGAAGTTTGTAAAATGTAAAATTTATTTACTAGAGAGGGTTCTTTCTGGAGATCTTATTGTGGCCATCTTACTTCATTAATAAATAACAATGAAATGATAGCTACAATGAATTTACAATTTTTTCTTGACCCTGAACAAAAGCCATTGACCGGCTCCGCGCTTTCCCTTTTATAGTAGGACGTCGCTCCCCCCCCCCCCGATAAGACCCACCCCACAGTTCGAGAAACACTGCCATGGAGGGAACTATTTAGATCCATGTCAGCACTATTTAGAGCCATGTCAGCACTATTTAAAGCCATGTCAGCACTATTTAAAGCCATGTCAGCACTATTTAAAGCCATGTCAACACTAATTAGGGCCATATCAGCACTATTTCGGTCATGTCAGCACCATTTTGGTCATTTCAGCGAAATTTAGGGTCATGTCAGCAGATTTTTTGGCCATTCCATCACTTATTTTGGCCAAGTCAGCATTTTTTTTAAAGAGATGACTTATATGGTCCCAACTAATTGAAATTTGTTTTTAGTACAATTGTGCATTACAGAATTTCTAGTATAAAAAGTTACAATATATAAGCATACACACACACAACCAGTTCCTATGACGACGAACGACTTTTGGCCATGATAGCACTTTTAAGGCCAAGAGAGAGAGTGGAAGAGAGAGAGAGAGAGAGAGAGGGAGGGAGAGAGAGACAGAGAGAGAGATGAGGGAAGGGTGGTGAAGAGATAACCTTTTCTTTATGATTATAATACTAGTTTCTTCTTACATGCATTGAACATCTTTGTTTGTTATTTGATTAAAGTGTTTTACAATGCAAAACTTCCGCAGTTAGCTTTACTAGAGAGTTACCTAAGAGTGTGTATACAAAAAAAAGGACAGCAGTGATACAGAATGACAGACAGACACCATAATGCAAGTAATATTGTATAACGACATTAGTTAGTTAGTGTAGTCGAGCTTATAATGTACTTCAAACTGGCGTCTAAGGGGAAGCAGTACCGCAAATGAATCAATTCACCTGAGACTCAGAGGAATTCGTTACTTACGTTCTGCACTGTTGGCGGCACTGGGGCATTTGAGCTAGTGCCCGGTGGGCAGGTACCTAAGTGGGCTCGTGGGGCGACCTCTAAAGGGTCTCTTTGTGGTGTCTAACTTTGTAAACATCAATCTAGATCTAGGTCTACACACATCATACAGAGCTAGTCAATACTATATTATACTGATGTCTAAACCACATCCATCCCGTGCCATGATGTTTACCGGTTTAATTTCTTTTGCACCCTTTCTTTTTTTCTCTGATCGTGAAAGACTGAAAAATAAAAGGGGGTGGAGGTCAGAAGGAGAAGTGAACGAAACTTTAGTTAGTGATCGATTAAACTTTCAATAACACGCTGACGATGTCCAGACCAATACCAGACGATGTCCAGGAAATGCCCTGACGATGTGCCAGCATTGATTTACACTAAAAGCCACATCCATTAAAACTTGTAATTAAAAGTGTATCAACGCACCTACAAACATAAGACAAGAATCTACATCTTTGATGTTGAAAACAAAAAAGCTAGTCTATAAAAAAAAAATAGATCTAAAAATAGTTGAATGCAGGGGTGGGATGGACTTGAGGGTATCATTGAATGACAGCAAAGCTCGTTAAAAAGAGAGTGGAGGCTCCGTGGTAAAGCGGTGAACTTCCATACCTCGGGTTTCGGGTTCAAATCCGGTAAAGACAGGGATTTAGAGAGCTTCGGGTTTTTAGAACAAGCCTGAGCCCGTCCTACTCTAATGGGGTACCCGACATTACATTGTGGAAAGAAAGGTGGCTAGTCGTGGTGCTGGCTATAAGACACACTCGTTAAATGTCAGTCATAAAAACAGATGAGCTTTAATTCTCATCTCGACACAATCGCAAAGTCTAAGAGGAGCACTTTTGCCTACATTAGCATGACCCGTTAAAGGCCCGTGATCTGGTGGGGGGTTTGAATCCATTTTACACACACTATGCCATGAACAAATAGCAAGAGGCGTATACTAATTATAGTCCTATAGAATTAGCCTAAATGTGAACGCTATAGGATGAACGTATAGTGGGACTACTTATAGTGTAGTATTTTCTAGTTCACCTGTAACACAGTGAGATTTCACTTAGCAACCTACCAACCTACGAACACGTCGACATGCAATACAACAAACCCCTCGCATACAAACGTAACTTATTATGATGACAAACAGTATGTGGGCCTGATTGTACGGTAATGCCACGGCCGAATGTATTTGAAACACGCGTGTCAAGAGCAGCATTACCTCCCACGAACTGCGTCCAATGGAATTGAACCGAGCCTCTGGAGATTCATAACGCACTGTGGGCGGACTGACTTAATGGAGACTTTGGTCTAATGCCGGGTGGGTAGGTACCTAAATGGGCTTGTAGGAATTGAAGTATGCTCCCTTATACATTAAAAGATTTTATATTATTCTCTAACAAAATGGGCCTATAGAACGCTACGACTTGCCCTCAAATGACCATCTATATAAGATCTTTTACAGCAAAGGTTTTCAAACTGTGGAACTCGGACCCCCTAGGGATCGCGAGGTGACCGTAGGGGGGTCCAAAGAAAGATGAAATTTGTATATATATATAAAAAAAAAATATCAGTTCTATGATAGAACTATATTTTGCGCATGAATACCAAATGCACTAATTTTACAAACCGACCAGCTTCTTTCTTTAAATGCTTTATCACGCCCTTGAAAGAAAAAAAGTCCAAGCCTCGTTTTAAAGTTTTCAACCTAAGACCCTCGCACTCTACGACACAGCGACATCAGTCTGGCTATTAAACGTACACATTTTATGATTAATTTTAAGTTATACAATGGTGCATAATATTATAATTACAATGGTGCCGGGTGTTTCGTGTTTGTTAAACTGTTTTTTCGCACGCCCATCTAACCTTTAGATTATAGATCTCTACCGTACAAAAGAAACAGCCATAAAATGTCATATGTTTCAATGCGTTATCCAACAAAAGTTTGAAACCGCCATAACTGAAGCGTCATTTTGTAACAAATCGTAATGAACTAAAGGACGGACCCGTAGATTTCTTTAAATTTAAAAACGAAAGTCTATGAAAATCGTCAAGAAATCATTAGCAATGCTACACTAGTGAAAAAAAAGGTTCTGAAGGCTTCATATATTCTAGCAGAGCTAAGAGAACACACGGTGGCGAAGAGTTTGATCTGTCCCTGATGCAAAGAATCTACAAAGTGATTTACATAAAGTCGTAACGTGTTATAGAAGTTAAAGAAAGTAAAGTTCCTGTGGAACTCTGTTAACGAGGGTGTCATGTGGCCAGCACAACGACCAACCGCCTTTACTCTTCCCCTACTAATGTCAGGTACCCATGACCCATTATAGAGCTGGGTGAACTCAGAGGCGCCCAAATATCTCAAAAGGAAAAATCCCAGTCTTTAACGGGATTCGAGCCCGGGACCTTGGTTCGGAAACCAAGCGCTTTACCGCTCAGCCACCGCGCCTCCGTAAAGTTTTACAGTCTTGTAAACTGACGTTAGTGTGAACAAAATTGGATCGTAATAAAATAATTCAAACCAATTAAGACTGGGCCAGTATCCACTGAGATTACCTACTAGCCTTCAACTACAAGCAACAACTGAACAAAACCTACTCAAGTACAAGATCAGTTATCAATGCATATCAAACTGTTTACATATTTTGAAAAGAGGATAAAATTGATGGCTATCATCTTCATATGGTCGTTTGGTATTAGCCTAAGCTGATTTTGTCAGTCCGCCTCTGATAGGCAGAAGTTATGAGGGACAGGATAACACCATGACAAGGGCTGGATGTGGCCCGAGTGCCGTAGTTAGAGCATCCTCTTAACTTCTTATTGAGTAGATACGATCATGTGTGTGTGTGTGTACATAATGTAGATATCTAAATCTTTGTTAAAACAATAACTCACAAAAAGTAAAATATAGATCTAGATCCAGTCTTACCTTATCAGTTGCTGGAGAAATGCGGACTGGCTAGAACTTCTATTTCTTCTTTTCAGGGCAAGGCGGATCCACCTGATCTTTCTGGATGATCTTTTCCTTCAGCGTGGCGCCGGCTTCCAGGAAATCCCCAATGCGGATGTAGTCCAGTGGGAAGTCGCGGTGGCTAACGTAGGTCCCTTTCGTGTACAGCTGGAAGGTGGGCAGCCTGGTGACGCCCTCTCTTTTGCACAGTTCCACTTCCTGCGTGCAGTCCACAGCGGCGTAGGCGTGCCCATCGCGCCTCATGTTCTTGGCGGCCTTGATGTAGTGAGGTCGGTTCCTCTGGCAGGCCGGGCAAGACGGATTGTAGAACATGACCATGGCCGACTGAAGCTCGTTGAGATATTCGTAGAAATTACACTCGATAAGCCCCATTACTTTGTCATTTCTGACAAATTTATCTGGCATGGGCGGGATCTTCTTTGCTTTAGCAGCAGCAGACGACGACATGGATCGAAGATTCTAATACCGATCTAATAATTAAATAATAGATTTAGATCTATTAAGTTTGCACACACACAAAAAAAGAAGCGACAAGCAAGTAAACTAAAAGATTGTACTCCCTGTGATGGTCTGGGCGACGAAACAGTAAATATTTACTTTAATTTTTTTCAGAAGCTACCATTAATTGTTGAAGATGAGAAGCAGGCACAAACCGGTGACGTTTTCAACCAATTCGTTGCATCATACAATGTGAAAAATTGGAGTATATCTGACGAAACAAAAGAATCGTGTTTTGATTTTGTTTGTACATAGATCTAACATAAACATTCAAAATGTAAACAGATTAAATTTGAATTAAAATGGTAATTGTTTAAAAAAATAAGTAACAAGAGTTATATTTGGTTCTTGACTGACCTGTATTTTATAAGATAAGATCTAGATGTAGCTATCTAAATCAATGGCCTATAGAAGGAAACTCGGGACAGTTTTGCTAAATGGTCACTTCTAGTGCAGTTGTGTGCGATAATAATAATCTTTATTGTCCGTATGGAAATTTGTCTTACAATTTGTGCATTACACCAAACAAAAAACATTATAACTATAAGAAACCAAAGTGTACATTCACACCAGACTCACTCATAATTTACATGTGACAAAATTTATACCAGATTGTTCTTATCTAATGATTTGATTGCCAGGGGAACAAAAGAGTGTTTGTGTCTGTTTGTCTTTGCTATCGGTGTCTTGTATCTTTTTGTATCATCTGTTTCTGTGGCCCACGGTTAACGTGGGTGTTGTGTGGCCAGCACAATGACCGACCGCCTTTACTTTTCCATAACTAATGTCAGGTATCCATTAGAGCTGTGTGCACTCAAAGGCGCCCTAAAGATCCCGAAATTAAAAAAAAATAGTCTTCACCAGGATTCGAACCTGGGGACCTCTCGGTTCGGAAACCAAGCGCTTTACAACTCAGCCACCACGCGATAGCGCGAAAGAAACTGCAGCTCTTACTTTTTGTGAATGCATACATCTACAATGTTCCTGAGTTACCCTCTGAAGCGCGTCTTAAAATCGGTCCAGACATTTCCATACGATCCGAGCAAAAGTTGTCCTCAAAAGATGGGTGACCATTCGTATCTTGACTTGGCAGAATTTAAGTCATTGGTTAATATGCATGACTAAATGCATGACGCGTAGGACGTAATCATCTTCTTTTTTGAAGTAACGTCTGTATTATATAAGATAAGATAAGATAAGATCTGTCATTAAAATGAGTTATAAGGCATTCTCTCCGAATGCAGTATTTCCCCCCAGTTGCGACTTGTATTTGTTTGTCACATCTCATCATTGGCCTCCTTCAGTCGTAGAACGACTATGGTTCATCTCAGAGCACACTTCCTCGTGTGGCTGTGGAGCTCTATTTTTGGAGAGACACTCCCGTCCACAGATAGCGCAGGTTAAGGTGGCTTTTTGCTTCGGTGGTAGAGGAGCTGGCCGTTTTTCGGATTGTACGTTTTTCTTCCTGAGCTGAGACCCATGTACTTTCACTGCCCATAGCTTTTTTTGGTCACTGTCTCTCTCCATCTGTTGCGGTCTAGAGCTATGTCTTCCCTATTGTCAGTATTGATGTTCACTGATTTGAGGTCACGTTTTATTACATCTATGTAACGGAGGTGGGGGCGACCAGTTTTTCTTGTGCCAGTCGCGAGTTGACCATAGAGGATGACTTTCGGGATGCGCTTGTCCTCCATCCACATCTAGTGTAGCCAAAACCGTTAGGAGACATGGCATCCGTTTTCCCTGCTACAGATGAGGCAAAAGTAAGCAGGTCGAAACTGGGTTTGCGTAGTCGCGTGAATTACTGCACTCATCCTTAATCTTCTTGTCTTATATTTTAAGGTTTGATTTTTAATCCCCCCCCCCCTTCTCCTGTGTGTTCAATTGTTAAAAATAATTAGAAACCTTTTGGCTGGAAATGACTGATACGGAAAGCCTTCCCTTTATATGATCTCTAAAGAGTAATAGTGACAATACTAGTCAGCGAAGATATCGGGGGGGGGGGGGGTCACACTCTTATTTCTTCTGGCATTCTGAAACCAAGAGAAGGCCAAAACCATTGGAAACAATGTAAAACATTGCTGCTGTTTTAACCTAGTTGATGAGCTGAGCCGATGGCTCTTCGAGCTCTAAGTTTGAAAAAAAAACCTGGTTGGTCGTCCAGCCGAAACAGTAAAAAAAAACAACCTGTGTGAACACACAGTTCTGTCTGAGAGAGACCCGAGTCAATGCCTATGTAAAGCATTGCTGTTTCCAATGCCTTTGGCCCCGACGCATGCTTGGCTGCACATGGCCGAAGGCCGAGGACACCGGGAGCCTCCGCCATTTTCCTTCGTTGTACCAAGCTAACTGTGCGGGACCCGCCATTTATGTAACGGTCCCTTTGAGGAACAGCGCATGGATGTGGGTCGTGCTCTTGGGGGCTTTTTTACAAACCCGCCCGTGCAAGGGGTAAATTCTCGTCTAGCCTTGGGCATCCCCACGGGAGCTATGTTTCGCCATTCGTTTAGCCTAGCTACCCCCTCAAGTAGCCGTTTCCACCCAGGTGCCACGATGAGGCAGAACCTTTTTCATTGGGAACAGTCTAGTAGTGATGTCATTCAACCAGACCTATACATCACCCATTTCTTCTCGAGGCCAAAAGGAGCCGTGCAAAGGGAAACAATTTATTTATGGCTACGCAGCCTCAGCTGTGAACTTTTATAGTTTGTTTTATTTTGAGACACACGTAGTCAAACCAAAAAGTAAGAATCAGCAAATATGCAAAATCTGCCAACCTATCTTATCTTATAAATCACAGATCTTCCTTCAAATGAGACTCCATTGATCAATCTAATCGTTAGGGACAGAGACTTGACTGAGTTTAAGATGATTAGATTGGCCTAAGAATACGCATAGGACGCAATCACCGTCTTCTTTTTTTTTTTTTTTTTTTTTTTTAAGTAACGTCTGTATTTTATAATATAAGATTTTACCTTTATCTATCTCTTAGTCTGTTGGACCGTTGGAGCACCATGCAAGATAGGTTGACTGTCTTTCTTTTGCCTTGGATAGAACCTCTTTCAATGGTAGGCCCGTTCATTCTTTTATGTTGTCTTCCCATCGCTTTCTCTGTCTGCCTCTTCTTCTTTTTCCTGGTACTGTTCCCTGAAGGAAGGTCTTTTTTTTATGATAGTTAGCAGGTCATCATTGGGTCTAATCGCTGCAGTAACCCTGTCTCTAATCTCTTGGTTTGTGATGCGGTCTGAATGTGATACCTAAGATCCTTCTGTAGCATCTCTATTCCATTGCTAGGATCCTCCTCTCTACCTCTGCAGTCAGCGTCTAAGACTCGCAAGCATATAAGAATGTGGCCATGACATGCGCATCAGTCTGATTTTGGTGCATGGGGCTTTCCATATCATTTTAAGTTTTGAAAGTGCTGCTGTGGACTGTGCGATTTGGGCCGAATAAAAGACTTCTAAAATCATAGGTTCTCTTGACTGGTAACAAAAGGAAAGAAAGAGTACTTTTACGACTTTGTCCTAGAATATGGAATAAGAAATGTGCTTTAGCTTAAAACAAATTGGCCTCGTTTTCAGAGCGAGGCTAACGGTAGCTAGCAGAAACAAAATAGCCAAGACCTACACGACTTAAAGAGTAGAACTCTACGTGCACATCAATTGTGTGTCTAGAGATTAAACAAGTAAAATGTAAATAATCCTTTAAAAAACAAAAAGCTTATAAACTATATCTTTCAATAATGTACAATGGATTTCCCTTATTCAATATCAAACAAATTAATTAATTGACTAATTGGGTATTTTGTTTTTTATTGATTCATGTTTTGTTAGGTACAATAAATAATTGTTTAAAGTATCAACTTGAGAATGTGTGAGGGACAAAGTTAGCCAAATCTGTGAATACTGAAGGATTAGTTTCCCTTGTTGGCATCAAATAAAATAATACATAACTAGTAATAATTGACTATTTGGTTACTTTTGTTAAAAAATGGAGTCATGTCTTGTCTATGCCAATGAATGAGAGAATGAGTATGGGACAAATAACGTGTACAGTTTTTAGCAGACAGACAGAGTTGACAGAAGCTTTGTAAAAACATTCATTGGTTGTCTTATCTTATATAATACAGACGTTACTTCAAAAAAGAAGATGATTACGTCCTACGCGTCATGCATTTAGTCATGCATATTAACCAGTGACTTAAATTCTGCCAAGTCACTGGTTTTCCTGGCTAGCTCAGGCAACCCATTCCATGCCCTAATAGCACTAGGGAAGAAGGAGTATTTGTACAAATTTGTCCTAGCATATGGGACGAGGAATGTGCCTTTATCTTTGTGTCTTTCAGAGTATTTTATTAAATTTTGTTTTTGTATTTGAAGATTCTGGTTCAGTGTTTTATGTATAGTTGCTACTTTACTTTTGAGTCTTCTGTCCTGAAGGCTTTCTAAATTTAGTGATTTTACTAAAGGTGTTACTCTGGTTAAGTGTGAATATTTGTTTTTTACGAATCTCACTGCTCTATTTTGTGTCTGTTCCAGTTTTTTAATGTTATCTTGAGTTGAGAGGTCCCAAACGGGGGATGCATATTCTATTATTGGCCTAACCAAGGTTAAATAACATTTTAGTTTTATGTTCTTATTTGATTTATAGAATATTCTTTTAATAAATCCTAATGCTTTGTTTGATTTTTTTTATAGTTTCATCAATATGTGGATTCCATGACAGTTTTTCATTTATTATAACACCTAGGTATTTTGCGTTTTTAGTCTGTGTTACTGGTTTGCCATGAATAAGATAAGTGGAATTAATTTGTTTTAGTTTTTTTGTTACTCTTAACAACTGACATTTTTCTGGGTGGAAAAACATGCTCCAATTTGATTCCCATTTCTGTAATTTATCTAACCCTAATATCTGTGTCTTGCGTTGTTTTTATTGTTCTATATATTATGCAATCGTCTGCAAATAATCTGACTTTTGTTCCTGAGTTAATACAATTTGTAAATCATTTATGTAAATTAAGAATAGTAGTGGACCTAAGACAGTTCCTTGAGGTACACCTGCGTTTACTGTTATCGGTGTTGATACAGAGCCATTTATTATTACAGTTTGTTCTCTCCCTATCAGAAAATCTTTAATCCACTGATGCAGTGGACCATTAATGCCGAAATATTTTAATTTTTTAAGCAAACTATGGTGGTGAACTTTGTCAAAAGCCTTGGGAAAAATCTAGTAAGATAGCATCTATTTGTTCACTATTATCTAAACCTTTTGAAAAGTCATCAATTAGTCCTATTAGTTGTGTTTCACATGATCTATATTTCATAAAGCCATGTTGGTATGGGGTGAGGACATTATGTTTGTCTAAGTGGTTTATGATGTTGCTACATACTATGTGTTCTAGGATTTTACATGTGATTCTGGTAAGTGATACTGGTCTGTAGTTTCCTGGGTCAGATTTTTCTTTTTTTTAAAAGGGGGGGGGGGAAACATTAGCTTCTTTCCAGTCCTTTGGTACTCTGCCCTGGTTAAGCGATGCATTAAAGAGTATTTTGAACACTGGGGCTAGCTCGTTGCTTTAGGGTTATAACATATGGAGGATGGACTCCTGCCAATAAAGTGTCCAGATTTGTGTATAAACCTAATCATTGGGCTCAAACCAGTTCACTACTTAGAAGAAACACTTGAAGAATACAAGAGAACATTTAGATTTATTTTGTTGTGCTACTTGCTTTGGGCTTAACCAGATATGTGTGAAGGTAGCTACTACAATTCCTTTCATCAAACTCTGGGATTATATATGAACACTGACTCCAGTATTATCTTACCCTTACTTTAGCAAAGAACAGATCAGAGACAGGATTAGTTCCGCTATTGGACCCCTACTTTCAAGAAACGCAAACTTTAACTATATGGCTCCTCAGGGCTCCCAAAGACCTTCCTTCAGGGAACAGTACCAGGAAAAAAAAAGAAGAGGCAGATAGCGATGGGAAGACCACATAAAAGAATGAACTGGCCTGCTATTGAAAGAGATTCGAGTAAAAAGAGGACGGTCAACAAATCTAGTTTGGTGTCTTAACAGACTAAACATCGCTAAGGAATAGGTGATGGTGACTTTACTCAATCTGGACATTGATTCCTTTCTCTTTCTCTCTGTTTATATACACAATTGGAGTTCGCCATATTCTAACATTGATTCTATATATATATATATATATAGTTCGTCCATCGTGGTTCGATGATGACCACTTTGTCATCCAGGGGGCTGAGGGCTTTGCACTGTGGTTTTATGCCTCCTCATGTGGCTGTTGAGACCTATGTGAGCCCGGAATGTTCGGCCGCACACTGGGCAGGTTATTCCAGCTGGAGCTAGTGTCATTTGCCTTGCTTTTCTGCTCTGGCGTTTTTCTTCTGCCAGCGTTGTTCTCTTTTCCTCAGCAACCAGTGCGCCAGTTTTCACAGCGCGACGCCATGATGCTCTGTCATGTGCCTCTGTCTCCCAGGTGCCTGGGTCTATGCTGAACGCCTTCGGAGAAGCTTTGAGGGTGTCCCTGAAGCGCTTTTTTGACCACCTTGCGAGCGCTTTCCTTCGCTTAGTTGGCCATACAAGAGTCGTTTAGGGATGCGGTGGTCTTCTATTCTGTAGACGTGACCTGCTCATCGCAGCTGGGACTGCATCAGGATTGTGTGGATGCTTTGCAGACACGCTCTTCGAAGGACTACAGTATCTGGTATTTTGATTCTACTGTATCTGAACAATGCTTAAATACTATTTCTTTGGAAACCACGAGGTGGGTAAAACATTTAAAAAGTCAGAAGTACATCTATGGTTTTTACAAAACAAATATGTTTTCTATTTTTATCAGGTAATTGCTGCTGAAAACACATTAAGAATTAACTCTTTCCCTAATTATTTCCCACGTTCCCATAAAATTATTCATTTTGCTCACTTGTGTTTCACTACCGTTATGTTTAAACTTCAATAACTTTTGTGTTTGTTTGTAATCAGGGAAGGTTATATTAGGTATATAATTATAGAAGAACGCACGCTCTGTTTATACAACACAAATTAAAGTTGATAAAACCAAACATTATTGTAATGGGTTCAAATCAACGTTGGTATCATCAGTACGGAGAGCAAGAGTTAAAACAAAAAACTCAAACAAAAAATCCAAACAAATTTGTATTTAATGTTTTGCAAGTTTCAGCTCGTAAGACAATAGAATACAGACTCCTTTGAATTATAAACAAAAACTCATGACAATGAAAAACCTTTTCTGAGAATTTAATGTCATAGTATGTTTCAATAATAGGGTAAATAAAAAACATAAATTCATTAACAAATCAAATAACAAAAACTCTAGCAGAGTTTTACAGATTCAAAATTCTGATAGAAAAAACAAATTCAACAAATTATTCTACTGTTATATTTAATTTTGATATTGGCCCTATTTACTATGTACTAGACAGTAAAAACTGCCAAATAGTTTATATAAGTCAACATAACTCCCACAATTATCTAATGTTTGTTTGACATATTTTGCAAACTCCCTCAGATTTCAAGATCATTACATCCTAGCCCAAATTTCACAGATGGCGAGGGATGGTGATGACCAAGGTTTGAACCAGGAACTATTGAGGCAACAGTCCGGAGCACATACCACTTAACAAGACAGCCATCCCTGTACTAAGTTAACATAACTCACAGTATTGGCTAGTTCACTGTTGCTTCAACAGTTACTGTATGTAGAAAAGAAACTCCTGTTCAAAAAAAGATCAACATGGCTAAAGTAAAGTAACTGTAACTTCCAAAACTCAGTAGGCTCCCCCATGGGCTAGAGTGATTGTGAGAAAGAGCAAAAAATTAAGCTTGATGGGACATTTCAACATTTTGAATCAACTATTTGTAGCAATGCCAATGACATTGGAATGTCAAGAACTTAAAATTGTTTCTAAAACATTTTAAAATGTTTTTTTTTAATTTATCCGCTGCTTTACAAACAAACAAATGAAAAAAAAAAAATTTAAACAAGTTACTTTCCATAATAATCATAGCTTTTATATAGCGCTACTTTTATGCTTATAGCATGCTCTGAGCGCGATAGTCCAATCTCATTTGTGGACTAGTGGGAGGGTATCTTGGAGAAGGTTTTCCGTGCTGTCTTTAGGCGCTCAGTAAACACAACTCTGCTCAAGTCGGGTGTCAAACCTCGAGCCCCCATCAGAGGTAGCCAAGCCAAGTTCAAGGGTACTTAACCTCTCAACCACACACGTCCCACTTCAACTCTGCTGCTTTACAAACACTTCCCACGACTACTCTGCTGCTTTACAAATGAACAAATCAAAAAATTAAAAAAAATTTAAAAGGAGTTACTTCCTTTTAGAACCCGCTGATTGTTACTAGATGGTATAAACAAAACCAGCACTAAGAGAGAACTGACAACGGTATAGTGAACTTAAAGCCAAATCAGACTAGAACTGTTAGGCTCATACACACACACTCACAAAATATAACAATTCTGAGAGAACAGAAACATAAGGTAATTACAGTTTTCTCCCTTTTTATTTAGGGAAAAACATTTCCTTGATTTAAAACATGCAGTTTTCAACATCAATTGAAAAATAAACTATATTAAAAAGAAAGAAAAAAAAACAACAGTATCTTTTTGCTTTAAACATCATATAACGAACAAGCAAATATTGAACCATAAACTGAAAAAAATATTACAAATAAAATAATGGTTTGTTTCATGAACTAGAGCAGCTTTTTCATTCCATTTTGTTTTTAAAACATATGAAGTCAAGAGAAAAATTAAGCAGCCAACTAAGGTGTTAATTAAAAAAAAAAAAGGAGTATTTGATGATACTCGAAAAAAAAATGAATTAAAAGATATGTTATTGGTAAATTCTGAATGAAAAACACAAAATTATAAAACATCTTATCATTGCGTCTAATTTAATAAGTATCTAATCTTTAGTAAGACGTTACGGAAGGTGCAGTGGCTGCGCTGTAAAGCATTTGGCATCTGAAACTGGGTTCCTGGTGAATCCTGGGATTTTTAATTTCGAGATCTTTGAGCGCCTTTGAGTCCTCCAATCTCCAACGGGTACTGACATTGGTTTGGGAAAAGTAAAGGTGGTTGGTCATTGTGATAACATTTACATCATCTGCCCTATATTTCTTTTTACTAATCTTTAGTAATACACAAACGCACACACACACACAGATATCAAAACCCACTTTCCATCTTTTCAGGACAAGACCCCTAACACCCTTCTTCAAAATAAAAACCAATATTTTGTTCAACAACAACAACAAAAAAAAACAGCTTTGTCTGCCTCCAGCCAGTAACAGAAAAAAATGAATGCGGAAAGACTCTGAAGATTGACATGAAGAACAAACTTCAAAACATCAGTGTTCAAAACAAGGCACAATGTCTTGTATTAGTGGCAAAGTATACTCAAATCACAGGATAAATAATATATTTCGCAACATCTTCTATGACACTGAGCCAGTCTTAAGCAAGTCATTTTAGTAAAAACCTGGCTATGAGGCAGAAGTGATCTGAAGGGAACATTTTATTGGGTAGATATCCAATTTCTTGCATGTCTCCTGTTGTCAGCAGTTTGTACCGTGCCAAAAGCTCCAGAGGGAGATTTGTGGCCTGACTGTCGTCAATGTTTTTCATGCCTGTAGAGTAGAAGATGTAGTCCAAGGTGGCTGCGACCCTCTCATGCTGGGTGGTAATCTCCTTCAATTTATTGCCATATTTATCCTTGCCAGAATGCCCGTAAACCGACTTGAAGTAGAGATCGTGGAAGGCGCGGCCAGAGTTTCTCAGCATTCTTCTCTCTGGTGGGTAGGTAAACCTCTGGTTGACCACAGGCGTGTACTGACATGACTGAGTGATGTCCAGCGACTCTAAAAGAAGTTCTTTACCTATCAGAGAGGAGCCACCACTGCCGTGACCTTCCTTCTGACCACAAAACTGTTTTGATGTGTACTTTTCATATTTGATGTAACCAGTGGTGATGAACTTGTACATGGCACAGAAAGGTTCTGTGTTCAGGTCACCACACAATATGACAGGGCAGTACGTCGGCTTGGGCTTGCTGGCATGATGAGATTCAGCAGACACCTTTTTAGGGGCAGACGTTTGCTGGGGCATGCCCAAGCTGCTTGACGAGGCCTGGCTGCTGGCACTATCAGGGTGGGAATCTACATCCCTATCAAGGTAAGCATACTTATCAATCTCTGCCAGGAAGAGCATCATCTGGGCCAGCTTCACGTCACCTCTCTTTGGGTTGAACAAGAGGTGAGTGGTAGCTACGCAGATCTTGGGCGCAGTCACTCTTGTACTCTTGGGGGTAGGCTGGAGGAGCAAGATGAGGCCAACGTTGTCCCGATCCAGTAGCCCGCCTTTTCTGAAGTCCACTGGCACTAATTCCAACTTCTTAAACTTGTCTTTTTTAAACAGTATGGCACAGCCATCAGGCTTCAAACCACTCTTCTGTTTGTAAGCAAACTGGTAACCTAATCAAAATAAAGAGAAGGAATCATATTGAACTGAGAAATAAAATAACAATAAATTTAATTATGAGATCATACATATAGTGTTAGGATGTACTAGTTTACAATTAAAAATTCTGTAAAATTTAAGATTCACTTTGTTTTGTGTATTTCAGGTTAGGTTTTATATAGTGACAATAACATCATAATAAAAATAAAGGCTAGAGTTAGATATGAAATAAAATTAGTTAATATGGTAGTGTCTTTAAAGATAGTCAAGTTTTGTTTATAAAGAAGTTTTTGGACACAGTCATTTGATTAGAGACAGCGACGACATAGACGGATTCCATTCATTACCGGATTAACCAATTTGAATCATCAGGGCACTTGATTGTCTCATTTCATTGGCGACCTTTCACCTGTGTTCAGTTGGTTATTTGGAATAAGCTGTTACCTCTGCCTGAGCATAGTCAACACTTTAATCAAGACAAAAAAAGGTGTGTCCAACAATAGAAAGAAAATTGTAAAAGCCTAATCAATGGGATGTGTGCTGAAAGGCTTAAACTGAAACTTGTGTTTGCTGAGCACCTAAAGGCATCATGGAAATCATTCTGAGGCCCCTTACATCCAAAAAAGAGATTGGACCACTTGGCACTGAAATGAAATATGCACTAGGCAAAAATAAATAAAATTAGGTAGACTATCTTATCCTATACAATACAGACGTTACTTCAAAAAAAGAAGATGATTACGTCCTCCGTGTCATGCATCTAGTCTTGCATGTTAACCAGTGACTTAAATTCTGCCAAGTCACTGGTTTTCCTGGCTAGCTCAGGTAACCCATTCCATGCTCTAATAGCACTAGCGAAGAAGGAGTATTTGTACAAATTTGTCCTGGCATGTGGGACGAGGAATGTGCCTTTATCTTTGTGTCTTTCAGAGTATTTTATTAAATTTTGTTTTTGTATTTGAAGATTCTGGTTCAGTGTTTTATGTATAATTGCTACTTTACTTTTAAGTCTTCTCCCTGAAGGCTTTCTAAATTTAGTGATTTTACTAAAGGTGCTACTCTGGTCAAATGTGAATATTCATTAGTTATGAATCTCACTGCTCTATTTTGTGTCTGTTTCAGTTTCCTAATGTTTTCTTGAGTTGAGGGGTCCCAAACAGAGGATGCATATTCTATTATTGGCCTAACCAAGGTTAAATAACATTTTAATTTTGAAATAGATTTCTGTCAGGGAGAGGTATGGCGAGAATGTTACTTTAATATTTTGGTATGATTGTTATTTCCCCTTGTTGTGAATGCGAAGTGTTGCACGTGTTATGGACTGAATGATTTAGTCTTCGTTGAATGTGCGAGAGAGTGTGCTAAGTCAGTAAGGTCTTGCTCCTGGTCCAGGAAGGTTGGATAGTCGCTTCCTGGACTGGTGTTTAAGTAATATTTATCGTGCATTATTTGAGCTATATTGGATATTAAAATATTGTTATATTCTTGGAGATCTAGAGTCAGAGTTCATGTGTATCTAGTGGTTACTGTTCTTATTTGAGTAACTAAGCAAGTATTAAGTAATTGTAATCGAGTATTGAAGAATTTAAGAATCAAGCAATATTTGTTCGTATAAGTGAAAACCCCTAGAGAGCCAAGTTAAGCAAGAACAAATGACAAGCAGCAGCAGTATATGTATAATTGAACCCTGACAATTTCTATTGTTTGAATGTATGCTTTAAGGTTTACATTACATAGGAATACAAAGTCATTCTAAAAAACATGTAGTAAAAGACCTTGCAAATGATATAAAGGTCATCTGTATGTTTGTATGGCCAATGGTGAACGAGGGTGTCATGTAGCCAGCCCAATGACGAATCTCTTTACATTTCCAAACTGATGTTGAGCCCAGTAGTGTTGGATGGACTCAGAGGCGCCCTTGAAATGCCGAAATAAAAAATAACAGTCATCACCGAGATTCGAACCCCAGGATCACCCAGTTCAAAAGCCAAGCACTTTACCACTCTGACACCAGGCCCCCTATACAACATCTAGTGCAAATAGTAAAATGTATTATGCATTATATTTTAGGATGAAACGTTGTCTGATTGCTAGATTTTTGCTCATGTTTTTTTTTAAAAACTTTTTCAAACTTTTGGAAATGAAAAGGACAAAAAGGTTGACATTTCAAAATGAAAAGGACAAAAAGATTGACATTTTGGGTTGGATTTAAGGTTGTGATAGTCATTCTTTATTTCATGACTTATACTTTGGAAATAGTTTGAAGTTAACTAGAACTGAGTGGGTTTCAGGAAGAAATACTAGAATCCCACTTAAAGTACAAATATTGAAGTGCCCATTTATTTGATTACTGATATTTAATTAAGAAGGATGATTATTTAAATAGATCTATGAAAAAGAAACTTGGGTCTCTAAAATGTCAACGATCTGTCACATCTTGTTACGGCCATACTTGCTTCTGAGATAACGCTTCTTGACAGATTATATGTGCACATAATAAATGTTGCAGATCAATATAAACTCCAGTTACAGACTCTATAATATTTTTTCCAATAGAGAGCAAGGTAATCTAATTGTATGACACAATTATCAATGATCTATTTCTTCCATAAGCAAGAATCATGTTTACACTTTAATGTCTTGTTCCTCAAAATAAAAACATTAATTATATTATGTAACATACTGTATATTTTACTTTGATACAGTGTTCTGTATGATACAGTCAAACTCCAGTAAGATAATCATGTGAAAGTGTAAAGGTATTACATTACACTGCCAAGTTTCTCAACAGAACATTAATGGAAAAGTCTTTTTCTGAACCCAAAGTCCATCTCTTGTTGTCAAATTTAAATTTAAAAAAAAAGGAATACCACGAGGATTGGCATTTGAAAACAGGGGTGAACAAGTAAAGGAAGTACGTTAGATTGTGTGGAGCAACATTAGTTTGTGTGGAGCAACATTAGTTTGTGTGGAGCGACATTTGTTTGTGTGGAGCGACATTTGTTTCTGTGGAGCGACATTAGTTTGTGTGGAGCGACATTAGTTTGTGTGGAGCAACATTTGTTTGTGTGGAGCAACGTTTGTTTGTGTGGAGCAACGTTAGTTTGTGTGGAGCAACATTAGTTTGTGTGGAGCAACATTTGTTTGTGTGGAGCAACGTTAGTTTGTGTGGAGCAACATTAGTTTGTGTGGAGCAACATAAGATTGTGTGGAGCAACATTAGTTTGTGTGGAGCAACGTTAGTTTGTGTGGAGCAACATTTGTTTGTGTGGAGCAACATTTGTTTGTGTGGAGCAACGTTAGTTTGTGTGGAGCAACATTAGTTTGTGTGGAGCAACATTTGTTTGTGTGGAGCAACGTTAGTTTGTGTGGAGCAACATTAGTTTGTGTGGAGCAACATTTGTTTGTGTGGAGCAACATTTGTTTGTGTGGAGCAACATTTGTTTGTGTGGAGCAACGTTAGTTTGTGTGGAGCAACATTTGTTTGTGTGGAGCAACGTTAGATTGTGTGGAGCCACATTAGATTGTGTGGAGCAACATTAGTTTGTGTGGAGCAACATTATTTTGTGTGGAGCAACATTAGTTTGTGTGGAGCAACATTTGTTTGTGTGGAGCAACATTAGTTGGTGTGGAGCCACATTACATTGTGTGGAGCCACATTAGATTGTGTGGAGCCACATTAGATTGTGTGGAGCCACATAAGATTGTGTGGAGCAACATTAGTTTGTGTGGAGCAACATAAGATTGTGTGGAGCAACATAAGATTGTGTGGAGCAACATTAGTTTGTGTGGAGCAACATAAGATTGTGTGGAGCAACATTAGTTTGTGTGGAGCCACATTAGATTGTGTGGAGCCACATTAGATTGTGTGGAGCCACATTAGATTGTGTGGATTGTGGGGAGCAAGATTAGATTGTGTGGAGCATGCGACTATCTTAATGAATCAATTAGTTAATTAAGCTGTCAATTATGTTTTTTTCATGTACCTTCTTTTGTTGTTGAAACTTTTGTCCGCTGGAGAGTGAAGCCTGTTAAAATGCGTTGGCTTGAATAGCCCCGACTAAACTGTATTACCAAATGTCAACCCAGCTTAACTGTGTCAACAAATGTCATCCCAGCTTAACTGTGCCAACTAATGTCATCCCAACCAAATTGTGCCAAGAACTGCCATCCCAACAAATTTTGCCAAGTACTGTCATCCCAGCCAAATTGTGCCAACTAATGTCATCCCAGCCAAATTGTGCCAACTCATGTCATCCCAGCCAAAGTGAGCACTGCATCATGTTCTCGGTGTGAGAATGAATTCTAATCAAAAGATATTCTACAAATCCTTGTTTAAAAGAACATTACCATGTTTGACTAGAGGCTCCATCAAGTCTCGCTCCCAATGGTCTTGCTGTACTTCTTGCAAGCAAACAATCTACAATCAAAGAGTGACACATGCTTGCTTAGAAGATGTATGCTAGTAACTTAGTCAATCAACAAACCTCTAAGTCAGCAGTATTTAACTTTAAGAGCCCTACTAGGTATTACCTAAAGCTTTTTTGGCCCCATTTAGAAGCCTTTCTACAATGTATTGGAGGGGCCAATTTTTTTTTTTTCTCAATTGCATGCAAAGGAAAACATTGGAAAACTCAAGCATTAAGTGCCGAGCATAATTGTTGGTTCTGTTGTCTCTCATTCCCACAACAAAGCCAATTCATGTTTCAACAGGATACATTTTTCACTGGAGCTTAAGAAAATCAGGAGAGAAAAGAGATAATTCCTCTTTCAGACCATGTAGTCTATAGGGCAGATGATGATGAGCCGCCTTTACTTTCTCTAACTTAAGTCAGGTGCCCTTTAGAGCTGGGTGGACTCAAGAGGCGTCCCTGAAATTCAAAATCCCAGTCTTAACCAAGATTCAAACCCAGCAACCCAGGTTCAGAAGCCAAGCGCTTAACCGCTCAGCCACCGCGGCCCCCTGAGATAGGATAAATATCACATTATTTCCTGATATTTAAATTATTAAGCTAGCACAACCAACAAGCAACCATCTTTAGTTGTTAAAACATCACAATCTGCAAGCAACTACCTTTAGTTGTAAAGCCAGAACAACCAACTAGCAACCACCTTTAGTTGTTAAGCTAGCACAACCAACAAGCAACCACCTATAGTTGTTAAAACATCACAATCTACAAGCAACTACAAGCAACCCTAACCTTATTTAACAGTTTCAAGATCTTGGTTTAGTTTCAAAGTCTTATTTAACAGTCTCAAGATCTTGGTTTAGTTTCAAAGTCTTATTTAACAGTCTCAAGATCTTGGTTTAGTTTCAAAGTCTTATTTAACAGTCTCAAGATCTTGGTTTAGTTTCAAAGTCTTATTTAACAGTCTCAAGATCTTGGTTTAGTTTCAAAGTCTTATTTAACAGTCTCAAGATCTTGGTTTAGTTTCAAAGTCTTATTTAACAGTCTCAAGATCTTGGTTTAGTTTCAAAATCTTATTTAACAGTCTCAAGATCTTGGTTTAGTTTCAAAGTCTTGGTTTATCAATCTCAAGACAATGTGTACTGAAACTCTTAACAATGATCTTCAATCCCAACAAAAACCATTACCAGAGACTGCACTGATGAACAGTTGATTGTTAAAGGGAAACTCCGATGGTTTTTCAAATTTGAGTTATTGACAAATTAAAATTCTGCGTAAAAAGTTGTAATAGTAAACATTTTACCATTTTTTATTTAAATGCTTAGAAACATTTATATTAAATAAATTAGTCAGTAAATTCTTGACATCTAAAAAGAAACGGGGTTCTATGAGATTTTGTTTTAAGCTATTTCATTCGTCACTTCTCTCAACAATACTGAAAGAGAAACTAGATTTGACCAATCGTATCGCTTCATTCTTACAGTAGCTGTTAGGCTTAGTGACGGCCTAGTCCAGAGAAATGATACAGTTATATATATATATATACACATGTATAGATAGATCTAAAAGAATTAGGATAATCAACTCAAGAAAAAGAGTAACATTTCATCTAAGCCTCTCTCTGTCCCAAGAAGTAAATAGATCATGTGTCTGACTGATTTGAATAAGCTGGTCAGTGTAAGGCTAGTCGAGACTGTGAAGTCGGTCATGACAAGACCACCAAGCGATAGTGTTTGTTGTGTGTTGAGTGGTCTGGCGAGAAAATCCACACTGCCATGGTTAGTCAAGCATGTAAATCTACTTTTAATACGCATTTTTTCTTTGCTTACAAGATCCTAGATCTAACTGCATAGACCAAGATATATTTCTTTTACGAGAATGTAAGCTTTGCTAAATGGTCTCATGTTATACAATAAGTCAATAGATTAAAACATATTTGTGACGTCACATAGAAATCCAGTGAAAGTCTGACTGGATGTGCAGGAAAATTACGTCAGAAAAACATCAATTACTAAGTTATTGTTGCAAAGAAAAAAAATAAAAAAATATAGTCCGTATCTGTAAATCAAAACACATATTTATATCAAAAATTGTCAAAACCATCGGGGTTTCCCTTTAACTTTTTTTTTTAATCGATGAAACTTTAAAAAAAAAAAAAAAGTCCAGACACATCAAGTGTGTGACTCAAGTTGTTTTTTTTTTCAATAAATATTTCTCAAATTTTCTTCCACTAATGTATAAAACATTGCAACTCAAATAATGTGAAAACAAAAAAAAAACTTAATAATTACATCTGCATTGTGAGAGATTATCTCCTTAAGCAAGGCTGGTCCTCTGTTGGCCCAGTCTAAATCACAGGAATCACAGTTGCGGTACAGGTCTTGATTCTGCTCCAAGTAATCTTGAGACAGTATGTTGTAGGTCATGACTGTAAACTCCATTCCTCCAGAGCGCCTTCTTCTACAGCTTTTTACAATGTCCCATTGTCGTAGCTTGCTGCTCATCTCTGCAAACAACAACTTAAAAGTTATTTCCCCTTTCTGTACACATCAAAACATTCAAATTTATCTTTCTATTTTATAAATTACAGATATTCATTCAAAAAATATTTTTTTTATATCCTATGCGTATCCATGTCTTAATCTAGTAGTGCATATTCATTAGAGCAGGGCCAGCTTTAAATAATTGGAGGCCCTAGGCAAAGGGAACAGGTTGGTCCCAAATGAAATAGAAAAAAAAAAAAATATGACAGGAAAATATGCAATTAATTAAAAAACCGTCCCTGTATCTATATCTAAATAAAAAGTAAGTAAAAACAAAAGTCCACCAAAACGTTTCAAATAAATTTACATTAGTTCAAAAAGATGTACACTTCATCCTCCATTATTTTCTTAACATACCATATAAAGAAATGTCTAGTAAAAATGTTATCCATACCATATTAATATGTTACTAATATAAAGAAACAAGAAGAAAAATGTGAACAGAAGTTAATGGAACACAAAAGTTAATGAACGTTAAAAAACAAACCATTGAATTTGAACTTTGAAACCCAAGCAACTACCAACAGAACTACTGGAGCACAAATACTTTACCTGAATTATTATTAGTAGCGATAAAAGGGTTGCTAACAACATGGGTGGGAGGGATGGACTGACCACTGGTCAGCGCGGCCTGTTGGAATAATATATAGTAGGAGAGCACTGCTGCACTGAAATTAGTCAGCTGATTTAAATGGTTGTGGTATGCCTCATACTGATAGGGTAATATACCTTGGACCACATTCCTTGACCTGCCAGGCTGTTGACCAGTTGACATGTGCTGTGTCCAGTTACTAGTGTGGTAATAATTTTGCTGGGGGCAGTAAAGAGGTGAAGTGTGAGACAACTGACCAACACAGGGAGGTGGTCCTACTGCCCCAGTGCTGAACAACGAACCAATGCTGGCCTGGTTCATGGTGCCCCACTGCATGTGCTGGATCAAGGTTCGAACCGGACTCTGATAAACGTTGGATGACAGGGTTTGGCTCATGTTTGTGAACCATTGCTGCTGATACTGCATCAGGAATGGGGGCAGACCCTGTGGCTGCTGTTGCCTTAGATACGATCCCTGATCAGAGCACTGAGACGGCAGAGACATTGTTGAAAATGAACATCCAGAAAGACTAGAAGATGTCCTGTCAGCTTGCTCATCAGAGGTGACAGTGTCTGTGGGATATCTTGCGTCTTGCGAGTACAAACCATGCAACATATTGCCAAGCACTGATCCAACAATACCTGCCGCGTCACCATTTGAAACCGGAGTTTCTGACTCTTGCTTTAGCTTATCAGTGTTAATACAAATGGGATCTGTGTTTTCGGTATAACTAAGTTTACTAAGACGCATTTCTTCAGCTTTGATATCCTCATCGCAAGAAAGTACCAGGGCACAACTGCTGGAACTATCACTCGCAGCAGAAGAAATTTCCCCTTCCTCTAGAGTCAATGGCCTGCACATGTCCACCAAATCTCTGGTCAATGATGCATCCATTTTTTCAGACCAGTCACTATCACATTCTTCTTTACACTGGAAAAAAGAAGTCGCACTGACTGTCCCCCCCTCTCCGTAGAAAGTAGAACTGTGCTCAGTTTCTATGGTTTGATCCACAAATTCAGACTTGATCTCAGATTCAACGGGTAAGTCGACGTCATGTTCTACTTTGAGCTCAAAGCCTTTTCCTGAAACTGTTTGAAACAAGGCTCTCTTACCTTTGTGTGACTTTCTTTTGCTGCTGTGGCTACTCCTGGAGGTCTCGGTTGGGTCTTCTAACAGCTCACCTTCTTCTAACTCAGACTCACATCTCTCCTCAAGTTCTGCACTGCCTTCATTTTCCGAATCCCCAATCTGTCCATTTATACATTTATTGATAGGTTTTACTGCATCATGGCCAGCAGTTCCAGTTACATGTTTGCTTTTAATGTTTTTTTCATGCTTCGATGGGTGGAAATATTTAGTTTTAGGGCTCTTCAGAGCTTCTAACTCGTCTGAAAGCATTTGCAAAAATGGGTTATCTTCAGAGTTCGGAGAGTGGCTGCTATTAAAAGTGTTATCCTTTACTTCCTCATTGTGGCTGCTCTTTGTCCTTGACCTTTTCTTTCTTTGACGAACTTTTGGGTAGCTCTCAACTTCTCTCTCTTCTTCATGTCTGCTGCTTTCTGCAGTTGTCTCAAATTTACATTGGACAGTCCAAAGTGACTCTTTCTGATTTTTCAGAATTTCAAAGCCAAGGGACTGTTTATTATGTTTCACTTTCAGGTCATCATAGCTACATGCAAAAGACTTTTTGGCATGGCGTTTTAATGAATGCTTCTTGTCCTCCATGTCATGGGATGAGCCGGAAAATCCAAAGGTGCAGAAGGAGGAGTTTCTTAAACACGAAGAACCCTGGTTCATGAAATCAATCCATGATTTCTTCACTCTAAGAAAAAATGAAAAAAAAAAGATTCTTAAAAGGTGAATAAATTTTAACTTTTTTTTTTACTGATGGTCCTTCAAAAAAGAAATTTAAAATAAATGTAATCAATGGTAGGACCAGGGGCATAGCTAGAAATTTTTCCATCATTTGGGGGCCCCTGCATATTTAATATTCAATGTAAAAAACACTCATCTGGGGGCCCCCTCAAACAGGGGCCCAGGGGGATTTTCCAAGTTTTGGACTGTCATCACTCTGAACCCAAGTTTGAACCCAGCCATTCAGATTGAGGGAGGGAGCTGTGGCTGAGAGGTAAAGTGCTTGGCTTTCGAACTGAGGTCCCAGGTTTGACTCCTGGTGAAAACTGGGATTTTTAACTTCAGGATGTATGGGCGGCTTCTGAGTCCACCCAGCTCTAATGGGTAACTGACATTACTTGGGGAAAAGTAAAAGCAGTTGGTCATTGTGCTGGCCATATGACACCCTCATTAACCATGGGCCACAGAAATACATGACCTTTACATCATCTGCCCTATAGATCGCAAAAGTCTGAAAGGGGAACTTTTTAAGTACTATTCTCTAGGAGGTTTAGCTGGAACGCACTAACTTTCAATGCTCAAAAAACAACTGTAACCTATAAAACAAAACTCTGGAGCTAATCATGAAAATGTAATAAATAAATGATTTCAGTTGGCTTTCGTTGTGGTACGCAATTCAACTTCATTCATTAATGTCAGTATTGCTATAAAGTTTCCCTATCAGACCTAGCAATCTGCCATGATCATACATTCAGCACTATAAATACACCTCATCCTGTTAATGTGAGGTACTTTGAAGGCCAAATCTTATACATGACTGGTCAGATCAAGAAACTGTGAACATCATAAACAGTCAACATTTTATGTGCATCATAGTAGTTTGAGGTATCAGATGAGGATACTATTCAGGTTTTTTCATGATGAATTTTCTATTCTTAACAATGTTAACCCTTAAAATGCGGGAGGTAGTTTAGCCTCTAAATAGCATTGTAATTCCATTTGGTATGCACTGATCAGCACTTTTAAGGGTTAAGGAGGTTTATGCCTATGAAATAATACAAATTAAATACTGTTACAAACAAAGGAGTTTAGAAATTTAATTTTTGAATGCTAAAAAGTGTGCAAAAGACAGCTAATCAATACTTGTTCTTTTTATGTACAAAGGATACACTAAATAGTTTGCTATTTATAGTTGTATCTGTATAGATGATAGTCTCTGTATCACACTAGAGCTAATAACCTTTACAAGCTTTCAATTCTGAAGCTCAATGCAGATTAAGCAAGTTAAGGCTATGTGCAAATCTTATCTGATAACATGTTGACATTCTTTTGCATGGAGAATTACTTTGCCATATATAAATATATTTAATTTCTTGCATTAGAATTAAGAGAAAATTATTTCATTAGAAATAAATGAGATTAAAATGCATACATTTTTTTCAGCAATGTAGGGCCGCTGTTATATCATTTTCTTCTAAAAATTTTTTATTTTCTCATTTTAAATTGTATGTAAAATATTCTGTAGACTATTGAACAATAAATATTTAATTCTAACAATGGCTTTGACTGGTTAATCAGCATATAATTTTGTTTCTCTTATATGTTTTACAAGTTTTGGACCATCAAGGCACCAGTCAAGAGCGTATTCCACAAGAAAAGGGAATGCCAATCATAATTTTATAAAAATATTCTCCTTTTATGGAGGTCATGCTGAGTGCATGGTAAAGTGTTCGACTTCTGAATGGAGGGGTCTCGGATTCGAATCTCAGTGAAGTCTGGGATTTTTAATTTTTCAGGATTTTTAGTACACCCCTCTAGTCCATTCAACTCCAATGTGTACCTGACATTACTTGGAGAAAGTTAAGGCAGGTGGTCTTTGTACTAAAACAGATGACTTTTACATTATCTGCCCTATAGACTGCAAAGTCTAAAAAGGGTACTTTACTTTTTTTCTGCTTTTATAGCAATAATAAGTAAAAAAAAGTTGCGCTCTTGCGTTACTTAAATACATTACATTCTTAGAAATGACTGATGTTCCTTCAAATAAGAAGATAATTATGCCATACGTTTATTGAGTTTAAGTGAGCTGCTTAGTTGTACATGTCTGATGATGTTTCAGGTGTTCCTTCTGATTGAAGATTATTACATCCTAGCCCTAATGGGGATATCAGTAAGCAATGTTCGAATTCAAATCATGCATTCCAGAGCATGAACAGCCACTCGATTTAAGAATTTTATAGCAAGGATACAAAGGAAATATATGTAACCCTTCAGATTTGGTTCAAACTTGGAACCATCAAAATGACAGTCCGAAGCGCAAACCACAAGACTAGGCCTTAATTGCTTTTACAAAAAAAAAAAAAAAAGACTATCAACCAAAAACAGACTAAGTACATGAATAATGAGGATCTGTGACTTGTTTTATTATCTTAAAAATTGCTTTTGCTCCTAGTAATCCTGGACAGATGGTGGATTGTACGTAATATTGAGCAAGCACCTACTTATCATCAAACTCCCTTACAGTGAGAACATAAGAGGCTTAAATCCTCTCTTGCAAAAGCCCTGGATAGAAACCCTGCTGCTGTGTGTAATGCACGCAAGTCACCACATCTGCCAAGAACTTGTGGATTTCCAGACGTCAAGATGGAGATCAGCAAGTCTGTGGCAGCCAAAAAGAATAGGAAATACAGTTCCCTCTTCCTCCCTGAAGCGGGGGCACTTGGGCCAAAACCGTGTAAGATATGAGCCATAAGCACGGTAGAAGTCTATTTCTAGACCTAGCTAGACTAGATTCTAGTCAAATTTCTTCTTAACATGAATTAAAGATGTTCCTTCAAATTACCTCCTAGGCATGTCCATGTGTTTAAATCTAGTCATGTAATAAGAAACTTTGCTTTAGAAGTCATTGATTTTCCTGGCTGATTCAGGTACTTTGTACCATGTTCTATTGGCACTAGTGAAGCCGGAGAACTTAGCATGAGGAATAAGAAATGTGACCTATATTTTTGTGTCTGAGAACTGGAATTTTATTTAATTAGGTTGTGTTTTTTTTTAGTATTTGTAAGTTATAGTTTACTTATCAAAATAGTGTTAGATATACCATAACTCAAACTTTAAAATGTGAATATTCCTGTTTCAATGGCATAGCTAATATCAACTCAATCTCCCATTTCCCATCCTTCAAGTTCAAACTTCAATTATTCATAGTACCTAATAAGAGGTGAATCAATAAAAAAATTAATTAATCAATTAGTTAATTAATCATTGGTGATTAATTAATTTGCTTGACTCATAATAAGGGGAATAACTGCTACTTAATGAAAGATGTAGATGTATATATAGATTTATAAAGTTTTGACCCATTTTTATCCTACTTCCAATGCTCTGATCAAGTAGAAATTTAGCATATATATATATAATTATTTATAGTCGATGACAATATTTGAATCAATCCAAAAATTAATCGATTACTAGATCAAGTAGAACTAATTAATTAGAAAGGGAGCTAAACCCAGCCATTTTCAGATAATTGTCAGTAATTTGCAGTTCTTTCCCTAAATAAGCTTTTTTTTTTTTCAAGTAATTTTTTTTCTTCTGTTGCTTGTTTAATTTTCTTGAGATGAGGTATCCTAAAGTATACAGAGGATGCTTTTTCTAATAATCACGTATAATAGTCTATAACGAAGGTTAAATAGCATTTTTTAATTTTTAAAGTTCTTGTTGGAATCTAGACCAGGGTGAAAGTTAAAGACTAATAAAGCGAGTTCTCACTGAACAATGCGTCTGTTTAAAGATGACTCAAAATTTCAACAGACTTTCACAAATAAACATTAATACCATTTAATTCTGATATATGTTCAAATGATCGAGCGATGTTTTTTATATTTCACGCTTTGGGCAGAGCAGTGCTGTGTTGTATACCGGGTACTATAAGCTGAGCTGAGACAAGAGGACTTTGATATTTTTTTGTTTTTACAATTTTACAATCAAAAAGTATCCGATCAACACGGCTGACAAAAGGAAGAGTACAACTCCTACAGGATGTTCCACTAAGAAGCCCAGAAAAAACATAGACCTAGACACAAAGGTAAAGATCACACAAAAGGTGCGATGACAGCTTAGCCATTGCTAGAAGCATGGGACTTTCTTATTCCACCATTTCAACCATACTTAAAGCGTGGTCGAGAGGCCAAGTGCGCTTGAACTTGGCTTTGCTTGGCTACCTAGAAGGGGGCTCGAGGTTCGACACCCGTCTCAGGCAGAGTTGTGTTTACTGAGCGCCTAAAGGCAGCACGGAAAACCAACTCCTAGATACCCCCTCTCCCCCAACAATCCACAAATGAGATTGGACCAAAAGCGCTCTGAGCATGCTATAAGCATGAAAGTAGCGCTATATAAATGCTATAATAATAATTGAAGGGGATGGCAAAGAGTACTCTGGAATATAAAACTGTTATAAATCAGCAGAGAGCGCAACGGTCTGATCCATTAAATGGAGAAAATGCTGGGGACTGGGTTTGATGACCGAATAAGCGAGAAAATCCCCCTTAGTCTCCATATCCTAAAAAGCAAGGCACTTAGCATCATTGCCGCACTGAAAGCACATGAGGGAGAGAAGAGTATGCTCTGTAAGTTGAATTTTATTTGATTCCAATAAATACAATTGTATTTTCCTGATTTAGGCTACCTGTTAATGCTTTTTACTATGTAAGTATGAATTTGATTTAACTTCTATGTGCAATGATTTATGTTTTTGTCATTAAAACAATGTTTTGTTAGCTGTGTGTCCTTTATTCTTTATTTAAGTTGCTGCCTTGTCATGCAGTTTGCTCGCTAGACAGTTGTTCTGATTTTTCGATGGTCCTGGGTTAAAACCCTGCCTACTGCCATCCCCCATCGTCCTGCGGGAGGTTTGGACTAGGAAGTAATTATCTTTAACTATGAAGGAACATCCAAAACATTTTACTAATATTTTTTTAAAGATGGGATTCACTGTGACTGTAGGCCCCTACTAATATAATAGTAATTATGTTATCAAATCTATCTTCTTTACTTAAGAATACTAGTATTACTAGATATATATTATTAGTAATGATAATTATAATCTAATGATTTTTTATTGATTATTGTAATGCTATTTTTAAATTTTATTTCAAATAATATTTAGATTTTAGATCTATAATAATAATGTTTACCTTCTATATTTTTTAAATAACTCTATTTTTGGTAATGATCGTAATCTAATTATTATCATTCAAAACAACGTTAACATCCAAACCAAAAGAACAATGTCTTAAACAAAACAGATAATGGACATTTTTAACATAAAGTAGACAATATCTAATCTATAGATCTAGAATCTAGAGCTAGATAAGATATTAGATCTAGTCTAGATCTAGATCTAACTTTTACACCCGTCTTGATCTTGATGTGTCTAACGGTTTGTCCATAAAAATTAACGTTTGTATTTTTCATTTACACGAAGGGAAAAAACTCTTTAAATACTGATGAATTCTCCATACTAGGTAACACCCGTCGTTACGATGCTGATTGAGATATTAAATCTACACTTATTGATCTTATTAAAAAATTAATAGAGATGGGGCGAAGGTGTTTAACTATTTTTTAAGACGACAACAAGTCTCTTCTAGGCTTTATACATAGAATAGTATCTTATATAATACAGACGTTACTTCAAAAAAGAAGATGATTACGTCCTACGCGTCATGCATTTAGTCATGCATATTAACCAATGACTTAAATTCTGCCAAGTCACTAGTTTTTCTGGCTAGCTCAGGCAACCTATTCCATGCTCTAATAGCACTAGGGAAGAAGGAGTATTTGTACAAATTTGTCCTAGCATATGGGACGAGGAATGTGCCTTTATTTTTGTGTCTTTCAGAGTATTTTATTAGATTTTGTTTTTGTATTTGAAGATTATGGTTCAGTGTTTTATGTATAATTGCTACTTTACTTTTGAGTCTTCTGTCCTGAAGGCTTCCTAAATTTAGTGATTTTACTAATGGTGTTACTCTAGTCAAATGTGAATATTCGTTTGTTATGAATCTCACTGCTCTATTTTGTGTTTGTTCCAGTTTCTTAATGTTTTCTTGAGTTGAGGGGTCCCAAACAGTGGATGCATATTCTATTATTGGCCTAACCAAGGTTAAATAACATTTTAGTTTTATGTTCTTATTTGATTTATAGAAATTTCTTTTAATAAACCCTAATGCTTTGTTGGATTTTTTTATAGTTTCATTAATATGTGGATTCCATGACACTTTTTCATTTATTATAACACCTAGGTATTTTGCGTTTTTAGTCTGTGTTACTGGTTTGCCATGAATAAGATAAGTGGAATTAATTTGTTTTAGTTTTTTTGTTACTCTTAACAACTGACATTTTTCTGTGTGGAAAGACATGCTCCAATTTGATTCCCATTTCTGTAATTCATGTAATTCTCTTTGTAAAATATCTGTGTCTTGTGTTGTTTTTATTGTTCTATATATTATGCAATCGTCTGCAAATAATCTGACTTTTGTTCCTGAACTAATGCAATTTGGTAAATCATTTATGTAAATTAAAAATAGTAGTGGACCCAAGACTGTTCCTTGAGGTACACCTGAGTTTACTGTTATTGGTGTTGATTTAGAGCCATTTATTATTACAGTTTGTTCTCTCCCTATCAGAAAATCTTTAATCCACTGATGCAGTGGACCATTAATGCCGAAATATTTTAATTTTTTAAGCAAACTATGGTGGTGAACTTTGTCAAAAGCCTTGGAAAAAATCTAGTAAGATAGCATCTATTTGTTCACTATTATCTAAACCTTTTGAAAAATCATCAATTAGTCCTATTAGTTGTGTTTCACATGATCTATATTTCCTAAAGCCATGTTGGTATGGGGTGAGGACATTATGTTTGTCTAAGTGGTTTATGATGTTGCTACATATTAGCCTAAATGAACACCAGTCTTTCAATAATTTTTAAAAACATTTAACTCTTTCCCTTCTAAATGACGATACCAACGTTTATTTGACCCCATTAAATTAAATTAATTTTTGGGTTTATAAACTTTAATTTGTGTTATATAAAAAGAGCACGCATTCTTCTATAATTATTTACCTTATATAACACTTCCTGATTACATACAAAAAAAAATTATTGAAGTTTAATCATAACAGGGTAGTGAAACACAAATGAGCAAAATAAATAATTCCATCGGAACGTGGAAAATAATTACGGAGAGGCAGAGTTAAAAGAGGTGTGTTGTCTGATTTAGAAAAAGGGTCCAGGATGTACAGGTCTACCGTTTTCGCAAGAGGCGTGTGAAAGACGATTTTTTAAAAGAATAAGAAAAAGACATTTCTCCACTACGGCGATCCTCGTGGGCGGACTGGCCTTTTGGTAACACATGCTATAGCTTAGCAAAGCAGGACGTTTTTGCGCAGCCGTTTCGGCTCGGACGTTTAGGTGCAGCCGCTTTGGAGCGATGGCCTTTTTTTTTTTGCGCGAAATGTTCTATCCACATTATATATATATGTTCATTTTATAAAGTCTTTAAAAAGAATACCACATATCTATGTTATGTGTTCAAACGTATTTTATATTTATGTTTTATGTTCTTATTTATATAAGAAACAAAAAAAAAACTTTAAAAAAACAAACAAAATTTATACAAAGTGTAGTTGTATCAATTAGTTTGAGATCAGTCGTGTCATTAAATTTGTAGTACATGTAGACCAACAACAATTAATAAGTGCGATTAGAAATATTTTACCCATTGTTTTTCTTTAGCGCAATTTCATACTTTTAGCTTTCTCAATACGCTATGATCCTATCACTTATCTGGACCAAGTGGGGAAAATCGGGTTGGGGGGGGGAGATATAGAGAGAAACGACCTAAAATCAAACTCATTGGCTGGTTCACGCCTCCTCAAGCCGGCATACTAACCACTGTGCTAGTGATGTGCTTATGACTATAAAAGATTGTATAGTTATGTATTGTTTGTTTCAAACTTAATTTAAAGCGGTGACATACAAAGGGGACTGATTCAGCTTATACCACCACTTTTTCTTTCCCTTGTTCGATATACCAAACAAAATAATTAAAATAATTAATTAATAATAATTAACTAATTGGTTAATTGTTTTTATTGATTCTTGTGTTCTCAGGTACAAGAAATAATTGTGCGAATAATAGTAATTAAAGTTAAATGTCGGGGGCCCTCCTTTGGGGTGGGGTCTGGGCGACAGCCCCACTCGTCACTCTAAATGACCGCCTCTGCTGTGTCTCTCTGGGGAACTTTTTCACTCGGTGATCACAGCAGGCGAAATAAGAAACGGCTAGTTACCTAACAAGAACATTATGTTACAGAGGCGTAGCTAGGGTGTGGGAGGAAGGGGGAAATTCGAAAATTCACCCGGGCCCCCACTTGGGGGGGGGGGTCCCAAATGAGTGTTATTATATTAAATATTATGCAAAATGCATGTTTGTGTAACAAACTTTTTTTAAAAAGTTTAGGGGAGGTAACTTGTTCTTTAAATCTATTATGTTCTTTTGCATCACTTCTTTCCCTTTTTTAGGTTTTGATTACATTTGGAAATTCAAACAATAGAAAGGCAGACCCCGAATGCGATGGATCTGAAGCAGCTTGGGGTTAGGGCGTGGAGACGAAGGGCCCAGGAGAGATCTGAATGGAAGGATGTGTTAAAGCAGGCCAGAGCCCTCCAAGGGCTGTAGCGCCACTGGGATGGATGGATGTTTCTGGAGAGACTATTGAAATTGTGCAAACCTTTAAATACCTTGGTACTATCCTTGACAATAAACTAAATTTTACGGCAAATACTGATTATATCAGCAAAAAAGGGCAGCAAAGATTACGATTACTAAGAAAACTGTCCTCGTTTAATGTTAGCGAAAAGGCCTTGGCTATGTTTTATCACGTTCATATCTGCAATATTTTAAGTTTCAATATCACTGCCTGGTATGGCAATCTGAGCATTAAAAATAAAAATAAACTTTATAGAATCCTAAATGCTTCTGTTAAAATCATTGGCAAAAAACAAACCCCATTTGGGCAGTTGTTTGAGACAAACATCTATAAAAAAAAGCTAACAAGATCCTCGATATAAAGAATCACCCTTTGTGTCAGGATTTTGTGATTTTACCATCACAAAAGAGATACAAGACACCGATAGCAAAGACAAACAGACACAAACACTCTTTTGTTCTCCTGGCAATCAAATCATTAAATAAGAACAATCTGGTATAAACTTTGTCACATGTAAATTATGAGTGAGTCTGGTGTGAATGTACACTTTGGTTTCTTATAGTTATAATGTTTTTTGTTTGGTGTAATGCACAAATTGTAAGACAAATTTCCATACGGACAATAAAGATTATTATTATTATTATTGTTGCTATTAATCAAAATAATGTATTACCAGTAATTAATTGTTTAATTGGTTACTTTTTTATGTATGTCTTGTCTATTTCAATGAACAATTGTGCGAAGTTTCAGCTTGATCCGAGAATGGGTATGGGAGAAATAACAGACAGACAGACAGACAGACAAACAGAGTGAATTGATATACGCTTTGTAAAATAAAGTATCTATAATTAGAAAGGCTCTCGCGTAATGACGTGTAATTTTTGACGTCGTATCAGCGTCCACGAATACCTTTAAATAAAGTCTATTTTCAATTGAATGTAATTAATAGGGCCCGGCCCCAGGTAAATAGGTACTTTAGGTGTGTTTCATTGGGGAAGTTACCAGATCTACTTGGATTCACCTGACAGCGGAAATCTCCTATTACATATGACACATTCGCCGGCCGATGAGTTGACACTAGCTTAACCCTTGCCACACACTCGGCCAGGTCACGGTGTCTCGCGCCGTTATTGCAAGATTCTCAAATCTTTGCTTCAAGAATTTCCTGTCCCTTCCTAGCAAAGTAAAAAATCAAATCAAATATAGATCTTAATGTATCCACACATATGCACCTCATGCCGTTTCTCGTCCAATTCAACATTGAAAAGATCTAGAAACGAGAAATCTTTTTATTCAAATAAATCTAATAAAAATGCGTGCGAAATATGCAAATTAGGTGCACCAAAAGCAGACGTTCCCACAGCTTTAACCACAGAGCTTTGAAATAAAAGATACTTTGGGGCCTCGCCTCGGACCTACCTAGCTATCAACGAAAGCTCGGCCCCGAAACTCGTTATCAATAAAACTTTTCTCTCGTGACTCACCGGCTTGCGACACGGCAGCCAATCAGATCGTTCCAGCCTCGGCCTAAAGAAGAGGAGAAGAAAAAAAAAATCGCTTCACACGCTCGTGATGGTGGTGGGTTGGTGGGGGGGGGGGGGGTCAAAGAGCGAGTTGTAAAAGGGGGGCGGGATAGAGTGAAAGAGAGGGTAGAAAAAGCAAGTAGTCGCGTCTCGACCTCTCTCGACTGTGTTGTGTTGTGTATACATACGCGACGTCACTGTCGTCTGCATTAGATTTGTGTGTTCTAGCCCGTACTGATACCTGTTTTCTTTATTTTTCTCTGTATTGGATTTGTGCTGCCAGACTAATTTCCTATTCGATCTATTCATCTGAAGTGTTCAGGAAGAGTAAATTGTCAAATTTTGTTTCTAGATCTACATGTAAGAAAGAAGATCTAGACTCTTGTTATTTTTTAAATCGGATATCTGATTCACTCTGACCCTTAGTGACCAATACTCTATGATACTCAGTGTTTGTATAGATTTATACCTCTGTTGGATAAATCGATATTGAGTCTAGATCTAGACTACATCCTAGAATCTATTTTCTCTAGATCTTTGTCTTTGAAATTCATTTCACTGTGGAAGTTAAATATTCTAGATCTAGTCTAGATGATCAAGATCGAAATCTAGACCTGAGTGATATAACCAGCGTCAGCTGTTTTGGTTAGCTTACTTATACTTTAACTTATAACAATAATAGATCTATTCTGTCTTTTCATGTGAATGATGTCTTTCCGTTTAATTAAACTTGACGGAGTCTAAACAAATCTCTATTGAGTTATTGGTAGAGATCTAGATTAAGATCGGCAGAGCCTTTTCTATTTTTTTAAGTCATAAGAGCGTGACATTAATTATTGATTATTATTAGGGCGTTAAATACAGCCAAGTATCAAACACATCTTTGAATTTTGTTTCTTCTTTTGGAATAATTGCTCCAGTGGTCATCGCACGTTTCATGTTTCGTGTGTCCATTTCACCCCCGGACATTTGAAAACATGCCTCCACACACACCGGTCATGGATCATAGCACGAATCTGTTGCCAGAGTCGGAGACGAACAGTTTGAGGTGCCCCAACGGTTCCCCGGTCAACCAGCCCAGCAGGAAGGTCAAATGTGTTCTGGTCGGGGATGGGGCCGTGGGCAAGACCAGCCTCATCGTCAGCTACACGACCAATGGATACCCCACGGAGTACATGCCCACGGCGTTTGACGATTATTCTGGTGAGTACTATCAGTGGCCGAGTGGTTAAACACTTGATATCTATTACTTGTATGGAATTCAGTTTCTAGTGGGGAAAAAAACACGTTTATTTTATGACCTCCCAGAATATTCTAATGCTAGGAAAGTATTGAATAGTTTTACATGGTCTTAGCTTTGAGAATGTATTGCCCTAGGTTAGACTTAGACGCTCGATAACTTAGAAAGTCGTAGTCATAGGTGACATCAATATCCCTTCACACATGAGACTACAGTGTCACTACAGGATAATTCTAACTTTTACCATAAGTACCCTGGTTGGCAGAGTGATAAAACACTGAGGGGTTTCGAGTTAAAATCTCAATGAAGACTGATTTTTACATTCTGTTGTTGTTTTTTTTTTGGTTTACGCCCCTGAGTCCAGCCAACCCTAATGGGTACCTGACAGGCGTTGGGAAAGTCCCGGTGGTTGTCTGTAGTGCTAGCCACAAGACTCCGTCGTTAACCGTGGACTAAAGAAACAGGTGAGCTTTATGTCATCTGCCCCCCCCCCCAATCATGGATGACAATGTTTAATAAAAGGTACCCCTTTACTTACATTTTACCTTTACTGTAAGTTACCCATTATAACTATGGCACTTTAAAGTTGTCTTTCTTACTAATTCTATTAGCCCACGTTTTCCGTTTTTTTTTTGTCTGGTCAGCTTGACCACGTCATAGTGTGTTGACATGTGTAAGCCATGCCCTTGTTGGTGATTAGGTGAATGACTCATTTCCAACTCATAAGTTACTTTCACCGAACACCTGTCGTCGTCACACACCTTTGCCCAATACCGTTGTCTCAGGATGACGAACCTGGCTAGATTTAGACGAGGACAGAGGAAGTCCAGGTCCTAATTAGTTCCCCCCCCTTTGCAATAATTGATGACCTAGTTAAGTTACCTGTTGTTGCGGAAATGGGATGGTCATTGTGAAGGCCATACAATCTCTTTACCGTTGCCAATAACAAACTACTTTCGACCAAAGATAACTTCTAGATTATCTTTCCAGTTAACTTTTTGGTTTAAATTGTTTGGATAAAAAAAACACCAGTTTTTTAAACTGATAGCTCCTCGCGCAATATTTATTAGTAATAATGGTCATAGATATCTATAGAAAATTCTAAATGTTGTCACGGTAGATATTAACGTTTGTTCTCAGCTTTTATTAAGAGTCGTCAATTCGGCTTCTTAACCTGTCATAACTGTATTCAATGGAAGTATGGAATGGGTTAGAGATTACTGATCATTTATTTTACAAATGATGTCATCACACTTTGATGCTTTAATTAGGTGTCAACCAACAGGATCTAATAGGCACCTGATGCACTAGACAGACCTAGAGCTACTTCTAAAGACACGTTGACAGCTGCGTCATGAGAACTCTGGTTTTTCGCACCATGAGTCGTGCTCTAAAAATAGCACCGCGGTGTCAATACTTTGAAAGCGATGCCGCCAGCTGTGCGATTTGACTGTGTTGACTTCACGTGTTGACATTGTCATAATTCAGAACAATGGTAACCATTGTTTGCGGCACAAATATCAGATATCAGTATGGATTGCGTCCGGGGTCACTTTCAGTAAAAGTGTATAGAGATCTGACTACCGACAAAGGCGCGTTGGTCTCTATATTTAACTATTACTGTAATGAGCATATATTTGTGGTCGTATGCCCAATGATTTATTTTGAAATAAACAATATGCGATTTTGATAAATGGAGTATCTGGTGTATTCGGTGTATATAACACGAAAATATTGATATGCTATGTTTTTCTAAAAAGCTTTTTTTTTTCCTTTCTTAGTATTTCAGAATATTTTTTACAAAGCTTTTATCAACTCACTCTGTCGACCAAAAGTTTATACACGTTATTTCTCGACACCCAATCTCGTACCAATCCTAAATTTTGCACAATTATTTTCTGTACCTGACAACACAAGAGTCAATAAAAAAACAACAACAACAATTAATTAATTAACTATTGATAATTGTTTTGTATCTCAAACAAGGGAAAGAAATTGTACTTGACTGAAGTGTTGGTATAAGCTGAATTAGTCCCCTTTTAAGATTATCGTCTGAGTCTTAGTGAACACAAACATGAAATAGAAACAATAGATAACTATACAATCTTACATGTTCATAGACTCTTCGCTAGTAGAGTGGTTACCGTGTTGGCTTGAGAAGCGTGAGAAAGCTTAAGCCCACAAGTTCAAATTCAGGCCGTTCCCTTTTAAAAAAAAAACATTTAAAAAGCGACCACCCTGATACCCCGTTCTCCCCCCCCCCCCACCCCACCCTTTTCCAACTGGGCCAGACAAGTGATAGGATCATAGTGTATTGAGAAAGCTAATGGCATGAAATAGCGCTAAACAACAAAAAAAACAACAACAACTGATAACAACATATTTCTAATCACACTGTTTTGTCATTGTTAGTCTATATCTTTTTAAAAATTTTATTGCATGATTATTCCAAACTAATTGATACGCTTAATATAATACGTATAAGTACTTTGTTTGTTTTTCACCATACTGCTTGTAGCGCAAAGTAAATTTTTATCATTTAGTTGCCAGTGACTATTTTTCTTCAGGGTTCCATAACATCGCCCCATAAACATAATATACAGCACATAGTAAGGCGTGTGTATGTCTGTATTTATGTCCCGAACAAAAATCAAAACCCTTTGACCAATCTTGAAAAAAAAAGTTTGACAAAGATCTAAATACAATCTAGTAGATCAGTAATACCCAAACTAAGGTCCGCGGGTCATATCCGGCTAGTACATAAACATACCTTGACGTCGAAAAAAAAATTCCTTGCAAAAAAAAAAAAACGACATTATATTTGTTTTAATGAGAGTATAAAGTCATTACTCTCTCAAAAATTTGTATAAAGAAAATGATACTTGTAAGATAATAAATAAAAAAAAAAAATAGCTGACAAGAAAGTCATATCAGTCTAATTAGGCCTACTGTTGCTGGTTGGCTGACTTAAACAACAAATGTATTATGGATGAATTCCTGTTTCTTCGTTAGCCGTAGGCCACAGAAACAGATGACATCGTCTGCCTTATAGACCACAAGGTCTGAAAAGGGAACTTTTACTTTTATTTACTATTGTTTCACTATAATGTAAGCATAGATTTATTTGTTGACAGTTTTATGCATTCCTTTTTGCAGTTGTGGTGACAGTGGATAGCAGGCCCGTACAGCTACAGCTTTGTGACACGGCTGGGCAGGTGAGTTAAAAAAAAAACGTAGCTAAACCTTGACACAGCTGCTGAACAAATGTGTGTGTGTGTGTGTACCCAACAGGTTGCTGCCTCAGTGTAGGACGTGTGGCTGAACTGAGGGGCATACTCTTTTTCTTGAACCCTCCCCCCCCCCTTATTTTTTTTTATTCCCTCACATGCTGCATCCACATTTCAACGCTGTCCGTGCTAATGAATCGATTTGTCATGAAGGACGAGAGTATCGATGACATGACCTTGACCCATATTTTTTTTTTGTTTTTGGTTAGAGATTAAAGTGTTCGTTTGACCATCACCTTTCTTAATAATATCAGAAGAAGACAAAATCTGGTAATTATCTGGTAAAAGTGAGGCGGTGGCTTCTGTCCGATACTACCTGGATGGCTGCCTGGTCGTGCGGTTTGTGCGCTGGACTGTCGTTCGGATTTATCGACGGTCGAGGGTTCAAACCCTGCCCGCCCCCATCCCCCGTCGTCCTGCGGGAGGTTTGGACTAGGAAGTAAACTATCTTCAACTCTGAAAGAACATCCGAAACATGTAAAACATTTGACAAACAAGACATTTTACAAACTACATTCTGCTGGATATTTAAAAAAAAAATGCATATGTATTCCGCTGCTCCCATTGTTTGAGAAAGTTTGGTATAAAAAAATCTATTAGTTTAAGATCGTGTGCGCTATCCTTTTCTGTGAATTTAAACCTTGATAGATTCCCACGCTATGAGTCCACTCTTTATCTTCCCAACTGTACCGGAAGTACCCGCTCTGATAACCTGACAATGACACAGCTTAATTACGGTGAGCGTTTATCTCGCGGTGATATAATTATCGATAGATACAGCCGATAAGAGATAGAGATCGATCGTGACACGGGATTGTCAATAGCAGTATCGAGGACTATAGCCTATGCTGCTTCAGCGGTGAGTATCGCACGATGAGGTAATGGTTGTGTTGTGCACTGGGCCCGGAACTTTGCGTTTAAGTGTGAAAACAACTCTGGGTGAGCCACTGGTACGCCGATAGGGCCGATAAATGGAAGCTGGCTTGAATGAGCTCTTCCATTCGATGTTCGCTGTTTCCTCAAGGGGGCAGGTTAGGGAGGCGGCGGTGGGCAGTTTGATGTTTGACTTGAAATCTTACATGCGGGTGATTCTCATGTTCATTCTTCCTATCATAGCTCCATGAGATTTGTCAAAAATATCGTATTTGTGCTAGAGCATGCCTTTGTTCAATACACAGTTGTATTTATCATCCCCCGAGCTGTATGTTCGAGGGAAATCAACCGATGGCTTTGGGTGTATTGGATGCCTCCCGTTGTTCTTGGCGTATACAGATCGCATAATTCACACCAGAGCCATTTCGGAATATTCATTAGATTGACGTCTATGTAAATGAACGCGTCTAAACCATGTGTTTGTCTCCCATTGTTGTCGGTGAAATGATATTGACATCCTTCATTCAGTCTCTAACCCAGTCATGTGTTCCTACGCCGTGTCTTGGAATGTTTTTCTAGATTATTCATGCGAGACTCTTTCAGCTCGGCTTGCCGGCAAAGCACGAAGCGCCCTCTGGTTAAGTTCGAGTAACGATGAAACTCGAATTTAACCATAACGGATGTTCAGTCTCTATACGGAGCATTGCAATTTCGAGATGTTCAGTCTCTATAAAGAGCATTGCAATTATCAGGTATAAGCTTATCCGAGTCTATTGATAAACCCCCCCCTCTCTCATTTTATTTTATGCATTGAGTTTTCATCGCAAACAAGGATGTTTTGTATTTTTGTTCAATGTTATATCAATAGATATTTATTTTTTTTATGTTTAAAAAAAAAATGAAGTCTCGTGGTGACATTATGTTTCTTAGTTTACACAAAACAGCGTCAATACGTTGTTTTTTTTTGTAAGGGCAACGCAGACGAGGACTTAAAGAGGGCGCTTATAATGTAGGTCAAAGGGGGCATGGTGGAGCTATGCCTAAAAACACACGTTTTGCGATAAGTCAGCCTAGATTGGAAGGATCCATTACCTTATTCATACATCTGCCAACTTTCGCTTTTATTTCGCAGTTGTTTGGAGCTCAATAATGTGTTGCCAACTTTTAATTTACTGTTTGACAAATTCTAAGTTTTGTTCTCGTATTCCGTAAGAGAAGTCTATATACTAGTTGCTCCAATGCTGATATATTGACTACAGTCACATGCTAAAAGGGGATATAATATGTGTGTGTGTGTGGGGGGGGGGAGGATTACTCGAAAAGATTTAATCAAGTGCTTCGGTAATTTCTGGGCGAGCTTATTGCGTGTCACGTGATTGATGATTGAAACGTGTCTGCCTTGACATCAATATCGTGCGTGGAAACAAAAAAAAGGGGGGGGGTGGAGCTGAAAAGAAAATCGTGAGTGTATGTTTGCGTGTTTTCATGTATGTGTGCGCATGCGTGTTGTGCGTGTGGAGATTATTTTAAGACCTTCGGCTTTCATCTCAAATCTATTTTTGGTTTTCACCAATACCAGCAGCCCAACATGCTATTGTCGTCACAGGGACAACATAACATTTTGCTTGAAGGCCACTAGTGTTATGAGGCTGCCTGGTTCGTGCGGTATGCGCTCTGGACTGTCGTTCGGACGTCTCGATGGTCCTGGGTTCAAACCCTGCCCGCTGCCATCCCACGTCGTCTTACTCTGAAGTAGCCTACGAAACATATAAAACTTTTAAAATAAGTATTGCATTGTAAAAAAAAATTCTTTTAATAACATGTAATTGTCTGCCCTCTAATTTCTTAATCGGCAATAAGTCGCTTCAATATGAGGCAGCCTTAAATCTACTTCTACCCAGGAGACCCCTTGACGTATACACTTTTTTTTTTACCTTATTTTTATAAATAACAAAAGCTTGGTTTCAAAATAATCTAGAAGCTTTTCCCATACTTTGTTCAGATGTGGACAATACCAGGCATGAATTTTAAAAAAGTGTAAATAGTGTCTCGCCCAGGCCCCTGACGGTGTGCCGAGTCTGACATTCAAGACCTGGACAAACACACACACATATTTTTTATTAAACGACGGTCTCACAGTTTAAACTTTTGGTACAGGAGGGGGATGGGGGGTAGGGGTCAGTTGGACGTCCTAAACTCAAACAACACTCGCGTGGAATGTGGTCAGGTTTTCCTTCTGCTGCCGACTCGAGTGAGGGGAACGGGTCCGACCGTCCAGCTTGTTCTTAAATGTGTGTTTTTGTTGACACCTATACAAAGCCTGGTCATTTGTTGTTTTTTTTTTTTATAATTTGACCCTGGTCAAATTGTGGTCAGAAAAGGAGACTTAGCGTCCGAGTTAAAGCTGTGCCGACACGCTAAAGGGGGGGGGGAAATGCTTTCTTGTTGTTTTCCTTTGTGACCAGTCCGGCACGGTAGACAGGTTGTTGTCGTGTTGTTTTCATTACTCCCGACTGACCATCACTAAGGAGCTGGGGACTCAGGGTTTTGTAACATCTTCTCGCTCTACAAATACGCTAAAGCAGGGGTTCTCAACCTGTGGGTCGCGACACCCCTTGGGAGGGGGATCGATTGACGATTTGCCAGGGGTCGCCTAAGACCATCAAAAATAAGGATTGTTACTGTCTATTCTTCTATTGCTGTATGCGTGCGTATATGGGGGGGGGGGGGGGTCGCGGCAGAGTGGGATATTGTAAAAAGGGGTCGCCGAGCTTAAAAGGTTGAGAACCGCTGCGCTAAAGGCTATCATGTTTAAGAGTAATCCAATTACACATTATATATAGCAAGCTTTTTTTTCTTAACGGAACACTTTGCACATTCTTAGTATTTAGTGGAACACATTATTATTATTTTTATAAAGGTTAATTCACGTGGTGACCTTCTAGTTAATTATTCAAATAGTTCGTAGAACACCTATTCGCGGAACACTGGGGTTCTGCAGAACACAGTTTGGGAAGCATTGATATACAGCAACCATTCTTAAGTGTACCACATGTGCATTATAGTAACCGTTTTGGCATATTCTTCGAGGAACACTTGCTATTTGAAAGACACCGTCTTCTTATTCTTTCGTCATTGAGGCATCAGTAAACATTTCATGCCTAATCACCTTTCGCCATTTTGATTTGTAAAAAAATATTTTTAAATTATAGGGCACTGACGAGTGCAGTTTTTAATTCGCCTACATGCCTATGTCTATTGCAGTTTATACATGAATACACACAGTGCACGATCCAGTTCTGTTATAAAAATTCAAATTGAAGTTCCAATTTAAGTTTCAGCTTCTTTGAATATTAAATGCTAGTATGGTATGTAAATATAGAAATGCTAATTGATTGTTTTATTAAGACAAAACAAATTTAAAGCCTATAAAACTGCCGGGACTCTGTAATGCCCCATCCTGCTGCCTCTCTTTCTTTCCATCTCCTCTTTGTATCTCTCTCTCTCTCTCTCTCTCGCTATCTCTGGTTGACCTCAGCAAATCTCTTCTTACGCTTTGGCGCTGTAATGTTCCCACGATATCTGTAAATATCTGTTTCAATTACCCACTCCTGTAGTGTGCGCGTGTGTGTGAACGAGTATTTATGCGTGCGTGTGAGCAGACTAAGAGAATGTGGGTGTGTGTGAGTACAAGATAAGTTGCTTTGTACCGAAACTCTCAGCTCTCTCTATAAACAGACCGTGAGATCACCCGGGACTATTTTAAGCACTCGTCTTCGCCTCGCCGTGTGTCGAGAGAAACGCGTTTTGTTCTAGTGTTTATAAGACAGAATGAAGACCGGTAAATAGAGTGTGTATATGTCTATTTTGTGTGTGTGTGTGTGAATGAGAGAAGGATTGAATTAAAGAAAAGTAAAAAAAAATAAAATAACACTGCTGTATTGAAATACTGGATCTACAGGTGTTCCAAAAAAAAAAGGTATTAAATTTGGATATATTAAGAGCACCTGACAATTATTGCATCTATTTATAATGTATATCAGGAGGAAGAGTGAGAGAGAGAGAGAGAGAGAGAGAGAGAGAGAGAGAGAGAGAGAGAGAGAGAGAGAGAGAGAGAGAGATGGGAAGATATTTAAAACGGGTCTTAATCTTCTGGATAAATATGGAACCTTAGCAAACAGTCAGGAATTCGGTTGATGCCACAAGCTAATCGTTCACACTTGTTGTTTTGTATCTTATCTTTCTGTAACTGTTGTCAGTTACAATCTTTTCAACCCCCACCCCCCCCACCCCCCGTTATCCCTGCCCTTAGTATGAGAACAAATCAGGTAAGAAGAATGAGTAACGCCGGAGAGGCGCTGGGATTCTTTGGACGAAGTTGAATGATTGCATCCAGGGTGAAGGTTGCGTAGGAAATATTAACTCCACTGTTTATCCGAGAACAGTGGTATCCAAACTACGGCACGCGGGTCATGTCCGACCCACGATACGCTGCTTTCCGGTCCTACGAAACGCCTGCCCAGAGGGCAAATTAAAAAAACAAACAAACACATAGGTGGTCTCATCGGACTGGACAAATGTGTTAATGTCCCAGATCGAAGAAGGATAGACACCACTGATTAAAGTTTGGACTTTGATGTACTTGTAGAGTTTGTACTATCGGCCCGCATTCTCTTCATGAGAGTGGCGGGTAGAAAACCAAAAAATGAACAGTATTTCGAAAAAACTCAAAAAACACTCTAAAATTTTCCCTAGAAATGTAGCAGTGTATATATTATATATTTGGAAGAGAAAAAAAAAAACAAACATGCTACCTAATGGGCCACACGGTGAAAAACTCTGGTTTGACTTTTTTTTTTCCAATATATAATCATCTTAAAATTAAATTTAGCTTGCATGTTATGCTTTTTTTTTTTTTTTTTTTACACGCGGTTTCAACGGGAATTCCCGCACTCAACTCAATGTTTCTTTTGTTGTCAGTAAAGAGTTGAATGAATAAATTACACACATGGACATTTTGCGGCGCCGTCTTACGTAGAAAGTCCACATGACTCGGTAAAATTATTGACTGTAAATAGAAGTCATAGACTGCGTAAAGTTCTTTAGAAAACTTCTTGCAACAATGAACCATTACAGGTAACAGAAGGGCATATGACAGACTACCATCAACTGACGTAGCTATTGATTTTTTAAAAAACTTTTTTTAAATATTAATTGTTTTAAAACCTACTTTCATTAGTTTTTGGTTTGAATTATATCGCTGCTGATGTATGTTGGCCTCCATTTAAATTTATAATTACTTGTGTACTGACTTGGGTGTTTAGGAAGTTTGCGTCTCTTAAATAGCCCCTTAACTAACTTTGTCATTTGACATTTAAATTCCATTACTTCAACTTCTCAAAGCATTTTTGCTAATTGAATTCTTCGATTGTAATGGGTGGTGTATTAGCATGTTGCGCCCCGAAAATCGATTCCTGGTCCGGTCCTCGACCCGTGGGCTCATTCAGGCTTTTAATCAAAACAACCTGTTTCAGGCTACCAATATCGACCGAGTGACTTTTACTCTTTTTTTTTCTTTACTCACATCTTGCTCGAAGCTGTGTCGAGGGCATTAACTCTGTATTGACGTTTTATGTGTATGACGTATATTTCGTGACGTGGTATTATCGCCTCCCTTTCCACATTGACAAGCTATATGTACCAACTCTCAAATCAGACCGACCCCACTCCCCCACACCCCATTTCCAGTTAGGTCCAATCAGCTGGACCCATACGTCACGAGTTAGTCATCCAGTGCAATGTGGGTCACACGTTTTGCCACTGACCACTGACGTCGCTCTCGTGTTTGCGTTTCTTCTTGAAGTGGAGAAAACACGCTGACCCAGGGAGAGGAGGGGAAGGGGAACTTCAACTGGAAATCTGTCTGGTGTAAATCACGTAAATCTGTTCACTGACCTTTATAACAAGCGTCTTCTAAAAATATCCCATCCCATTTTGTTTTGTTTTTACTCCCCAGTAAACGTAGAAAATAAATCATGGTGGGAGTATCGAGAAAGAGAATCGATTCTGAGTTCTTACGGGCGAGATGCTTACTTTGTCAAATATCGATAATTAAATAAACCATGAATGTCTACAGTTCAAATGGAAACGATGTGCTGATCGTTGAAAATTGCTCATTCCTGGGTGACAGGCGGAGCCCCAAAAACTAGTAGTCTTTTCAAATGTCATCAACAATTTAGACATTGTATGTGAAGTAGTTGGTTACGCCCTAGTAATATAACATAGGTTTAAAAAAACGTGATAAATATGCAAGGAATCCGTGTTTTGTCTCTCAGTGTATGGACAACAATTGAGGGAAATTAATGCCAAAACTCTATCACCTTTTTTGTGATGATTTGTCATTCGCTAGGTAACACTGCGACTTCAGATTGTATCGGATGGTACCAACCGTTGCGACTACTCTTACTTGTGATCTACAACACTGTTTTTTATTTATTGACCGTTCTTTCTGTAATAACTTCCGTTTCAACTGTAAGATATGTGGGTGTCATCCTGTTAAAGACACTGGTCGACCGCAGCCGAGACCAATCGTGATAGATAGCAGGCCTCAACACTGACCTGTGAGCAATAGCTCCGTTGCCACGTTGTACAGACCTGTGACGTGGCAATTTTTAGCTGTTGGTCTTCACCACCCACAGGTTGTGACGTTGCGGGCAGTGTTCAGGCCTTCTATGACGACTGGTCTTGCTTCAGCTGATCTGTATCGGAGGGTCACGATCGGAGCCCCTAAAACGTATACGTGTCTAGCACTCAATGCAGGCGAAACTTCTTTATTCATGGAACACTCAATCATTGCGCAGTGTAGAACGGGCGCTGCCCTGTTGGTGCTTACTCTGCCCGGTTCCGGCCGAATTTTGATGCCCGTTGCCGACACTGTGGAGAGTCGGTGGAGACAGTGGCGCATCTCTTGCAAGAGTGTCCGCAACTCCATGAGCTGCGGGATAGTTTGTCTGCAGAGTCACTTGACCTGTATGGGAGCTTAAAGGCACTACGCCTAACAGCAGAGTTTCTCGCCAAGGCTCTACGGGAGAACTTATCCTTCCAGTCTTGTTATCTATTGGAGTTCATCTCAGCTACCACATCTAGATCTTTTCTATAAATGTTGTTAATACTCATTGATATTTATACTGATACCATGTTATCACATTTTAATTGCGTATTCTTGAAACAGTACAATTCAACGAATCAACACAATTTTCTTTTTCGCTATTAAGAGGCGTACGTTGGCACGTGGCTGTCTCTGCCATGATATATCTCGCATGACTTGGCGGCTTGTTAAGTCTCCGCATTCCCTGCCTCTCGTCCCGTCCTCGTCTTGTGGATGATCTTTACCACTCGATGACATCTCGGGAGCTATGTCGTGCTTCTGAAACTCGCTCGGAATGCGCACACAATTAATAGACGCCTGTTCCCGACAGGTGTCTTGTTGCGGGCTGTGGCCTCCTTTGATTTAAGGACACCGTCAGTCACACCAATTCCTCCAGCCTCTTCCCCTCGTCCTATTCATTATGTATGCAGTGTGACCCTAGCAATGTCAAGGACGGCTGACAACCACATGAAACTATATTTTCTCTTATTGTTGTTTTGAAATACACACATCACTAAAATATTGTTTTAAAAAAAGCTTCTCATCTAGCCAATTCGAAAGTCTAGTCTGTAGTATTTGGAGGGCTGGGTTGATTAATATTTATATATTAATTAATACAATTAATAAATTAAAACATAGAATGAAAGGTCTGAAACAAAAAGATTTTTTTTTGTGATTTGTAATTTGTCCTTTTTATTTTCTGACTATCATTTTAGTTTTAGCATTAGGTTGAATTCTGGGATAGCCTAGTCTCAAACCGGAAGTTTTCTGCAACATTGTGACCCTGTTTTCTGCCACATTGTGACCCTGTTTTCTGTCACACTGTGACCCTTTTTCGTAAAAGCCAATCAACACGTGGATGCTCCGTAACACGTGGCTTCTTCAACAAGTGGCTGCATGCGTCCAAGCTGGAAACTTTTACCCTCGGTGCCGCTCGTTGAGCCCCCCCCCCCCCCATCCACTCCTCCTCCCTCGTATCATTCGCACTGCAACCCCGGGGGAAACGGCAGCCATGGCCAAATCGATGTCACAGTTCCGATACCGTAACAGCCTGACGTTGGTACTGCCTTGACTTGGGTGTCGTTACGGGCCATCCTCTGTTTGGCACGGGGGTGGGGGGGGTGGAGGGGAGGGATGGAGAGGGAGAGCATTACCCGTACTATCGACGTCTCGCGTGCTGCTGGTGACGTCACCCGCTGATGCTGCACTAGGCGTTCTCTCTACATAAATACCACCCTTGGTATCAAGACAATGTGTTTTTTTTTTTTTTTTTAAAGAAATTATTTGCATTTGTCTCAGTATAGGCAATTCATTTCCCCCATTTCCCATCTCCTCCCCTTTCTCTGCTCTTCTGCCTCAAGAATTTTAAAGGAAAGAATGCAAATGATGGGTTGCAAGGTTAAGATCCCCCCCCTCCCAATCCTCGATAGAACATCGCCCTCCCCGTCTTCGATAGAATGGCGCCCCAGGGAGCAATTTAAGAGTCAATAAGTTTGAATGTATAATTTATTCCGTCCGCCATTCTTTCAGTATTTGTACCTAAGTGATAAAGGTTCAAGATTAGTTGGGCGATGGTATTACAAGATTGTCTTTTGCTTTTGTTTATTGTGTCCTGGGTTATGTTAGATAGTTGGGCGATGGTATAACAAGATTGACAGAGTGTAGTCTGCTTTTTTTTTTTTTTTTTTTGTGTCCTGGATATGTACACAGCTCGCTTCCATGACATTTTGGTTAGCATATTATTATCTACGTATGAATTATTTAATTGTGGTAGATCTCTTTCTGCATATTTACAGCTTGCTATTTTGGTGTGTCTGGTGACTGAATAATCTAGCTATTTTAGAAAGCAAATTGTAATTTATTTTTTTTACACTTCAGAATTGTATTTCTAGTTATTTTCTTGGCAAAATTAAAAAAAAAAAAAGCATCCTTGTTTACTGTGTCTATTGGGTTCAAACTCTTTCGGTTCCTTTATATCGCCCCACCCCTCCATTTTTACTATATCCCTTTATTTTTTTTTTCTTACTGTATAGTATAGCTTCTAAAACCGGATCCTAAATAACATACATTATATAGGCGGATTACTGTTAGCAACTTAAATGAAATTACCCCATGTTGGTATAGTCAAAGCCCGAAGTCTGCATTTTAAAAGAAAACACTCAGAAACTGATGTCGTCATTTAGCCTTTTTTTCCTCCCCCCCCCAATGACGTCATCGAAAGCACAGGAGAAAAAACTGTCTACATTTTTTGTTCATGAACTCATGCGTTCTCTCAACTTATGACGCGAATAAAATTGTTCACATATCTCGCCTTTAGAAACCGAGGATAGGGTAGAGTCCCCGGTAGAGGGTCGTTTACATAATTTATACCCGCAGTATTTTCACTCGAGATATCGCCTTACAGATGATCTTGGGCCTAGGCTTGTTCATCACTGGGCCATAGTCTGTGTTTGTTTATATTTTCAGCTGCTGTGTTAATATTGTCCAGGTGTTGAAGGGCTGGCGTTCCAAGCTTCTGATTAAACGCTTAAAAGACGACGCCTCGATATGTTCTAACGCTGTAGAGTGAACACTTGCGGCAATTTCTAGGGGAGAATGACTGTACAATCTTATAGTCTCCTTTAGTTTGATCTGTTCTCGTTGTCTAAGTCTCCGAATGCAACTATCCTTGTTGTATTTTTTGTTTGTTTAAAAGGTATGTTAATGGTTGGCCGTAGAAACAGGTGCACGTTACGCCATCTGCCCTTTTGGACCCTCGTCCTAACGGAAACCTTTCCTTTTTAAGGAATGTCAATTTAGCGGTTGTTGTCTGCCCCGTTTAACGAGGGGGGGGGGGGCAGCGAGGGCGGGGGGTATCTGACGTCATGTTTTTGTAGTCTACGCTTTGCATTGTGTGCATCTGGACCCGTCGCAAGTCATGTTATGTTGTCGTTAATGTGACATCGGAATGACAATGTGGCGTTTCTCTGGCATTCTTTGACTTGTGCTAACAATGCCAACCGACAGTGCCGCGGGATGATCGTTTGTTTATATAGTTAAAACTGTTCTCCTGGTCAGAAATGAGCTTTTAGAGAGAGAGAGAGAGATAGGTACAGACTGAGAAGAAAAAGGAGTGTGTGGGTGATGACGTGATCTATGAGGCATGTAGTGCGGAGGTTTAGAGTTACCGCCAGAAGATTTGAAAAATCCCACTTTATATCTCCATTGTATCGCGTGTCTCGTGTGCCTCTTCACTGCTTCGGGGGTTAAAGTAAAACGACCCCCCCCCCCAAAAAAAAAAAAATTGGGGCGATTCGACGTGATAACAAATTATTCAACTTTCAACGTCGGGCATTGCCATGCAGGAGACTTCAGTTTTAACGCCGTTGTTGTCAAGTTCATATTTTTTTATGACTCATCAAATAGTAAAATGGCTATCAAGTATAAAAACAAACAAAAAATCAAGCAGCCTTGAAAACAAGTCATAACTGGATGTGCAGGATACAAGACACCGCTGGATATGCACAAGACACCGCTGGATATGCACAAGACACCACTAGATATGCAGGATACAAGACACCGCTGGATATGCACAAGACACCACTAGATATGCAGGATACAAGACACCACTGGATATGCACAAGACACCGCTGGATATGCACAAGACACCGCTGGATATGCACAAGACACCACTAGATATGCAGGATACAAGACACCACTGGATATGCACAAGACACCACTAGATATGCAGGATACAAGACACCACTGGATATGCACAAGACACCGCTGGATATGCACAAGACACCGCTGGATATGCACAAGACACCACTAGATATGCAGGATACAAGACACCACTGGATATGCACAAGACACCGCTGGATATGCACAAGACACCACTAGATATGCAGGATACAAGACACCACTGGATATGCAGGACACAAAAACAATAGATTTTAGAAGTGAAACCAACACAATTAGAGTGCTTTAGTCTTCACCGGTTTTGAACCTATCTAGAGAGAGAGAGAGAGAGAGTGAGAGAGTCTGCTACCCCTCCACGCTCCTATTTCGAATCTTTTGATGAAATGAGGTGGTGTTGTATACGCTTCTGAATGTCGTCACGATAGTCCCGAGTTCGACCCCCTGCATCCACATCCGTCATGCCGGAGGTTTGGGCTAGGATATTCATTTCTGAAAGACTGACCTCAAGTCTAGTCAAGGTCTGTTCAATGTTAACTTCGATAAGCAAGACATTAAGAAGATGTAGATGTTTTTTTGTGTTTTCTATGTTATCACCCAGTATCAGATTACCCTGGTGTTTTATCTGCTTTCTACATCAGCCTATAATTCAATCATGTTGGCAAGCAAGTGATACTAAAGTCAACATCTCGAGACCCTGGCGAGGGCTGATGTAGCTACCTTGTTTCTCCTCTTGTTCAAATCAAAGTTTCAGCGACTCCAGTGGGTTTACACGTTCAACTTATCTCAATACTGTATGATTGGTATTAAAGAAAAATAGTCCCCGATCCTCATTCAATTTCCCTTTTCCATCTTAAACATTGACCTTACCACCGGTTCACCTCTTGACCCCTGAAGGTCATTCCATGATATATATATATAATAGCCAAAGTAAGTAACATCCTTGTCTGTTTCGCTTCAACTCGTTATCACACTCTGAACTAAATAGGAACTGGTGTAAATAGTGTGTTTACATATTCCCAATAGATGTGTGGTGTCCATGTTTATGTGGGTATTCCCGATCATTGTTTACACACTGGCCAACCTGTATCTCTTTTATCCATATATTACTTCTGTGAAAATCTATAAAATTATTGCAAACTGTTCTTTTGTTAAAAAAAAGAGTAAACGCTTTTAAAGAAAACTAAACTGTAATGCTATCATTACTTTTTACTGCTGAGGTGTATACATGTCAGGGAGCTACGAGTCGTGCGTGTAAAAAAGCCCTCGTCAATAGACTCGGGTAAGCTGATTTGAATAGACTTCGTGCTGACTGGGGCTGCGTGGGCGGATTTGTTGGGTTGTGTTGGCTGTACTGGATTAACCTAAGCACGCTTTAGCACTTGTTCGGGGCATGAGAACCACGCTAGAAGAAGAATTGATAAGAATAATATTTTAAAAAAATTATTTTGCACAATTCTTTGTGTCATTGTGTATGTAATAATAAAGGCTAAGCTAGCTTGTGGCTGCATCTCGGTTTGACTATAAGTGAATTCTCCACGTGCTAGCTACTTGAATTTTAACCGTGATATATCTGTATACAACACTACTAGAAACCATGAACGGTATACTAAAAAAAATTCTATATTAACATTGTAGTTTAGTGGGACAAATTCGCCACACATACAAAAAATGTTTATATTTATACAGTAGTTAAGTAGGTCATTTTAGACTGCAACACAAATTACTTTACAGCGTTCATATTTATGGATGACCTCAACACTTTAATACATTAAGTGTGCAGCTGTTTAAAAAAATCCATTTCTTCCGTGATGGCAAGCTTCACTCGCCCGCCCCTCGCTTTTTAATAAAAATTCCAACCTGTCCCGAGAGCTGTACTTTCTATTAGTACCAAGCGGTCGTAGGTATGACATGTCCTCATCTGTTTGCCTAGTTCCAGGCCCTCCCTGCTGCCTCTTCGGTGTTTGATGATTGTTCCCGTGTAGGTTAGACGAGACTTTGACGTCGCAACGAAGTGCCGGACTTGCCACTCAAACGCGACCCGAGCCAACTGTCGAGTGCAATGTGTCCGTGAACTGAAGTCACCGTGTCTTCTTCAGTGTGAACACAAAAAAAAACTACGTTAACTCTTTCTCTCCGTAATTATTTACCACATTCTGGTGAAATCAACATTGGTATCGTCATTTAGGAAGAGAAAGAGTTAAAAGATCAAATCACAATATGGGGTGACGAGAGTCATCGAGAAACAAGTTAGCCCCCCCCCCTCCATTCTTTCAATCGCACCCCCCTCTCCCCCCCCCCCCCCAAATATTGTAGGATGTATATTTTCATCTAGCCTGTTAAGTTCTAGTACTAGACTTAGATCTGTCTTTTATCATTTTACTTGGAAGCATATATTCTTGACGTCTGGACTGGACGAAGAGCTAATTAAGGGAAGAGTTCTCTTGTAGCTGAGACGTTTCATTATAATTGACACGTCAATAGCGTGACGTGAATTCAACATTAATTGGCTCTTTTTTTTTTGTTTTGTTTTGTTTGTCTGAGTTCTTTTTTTTTTCTCACGACCTGTTAATAGTCCACAGTGTACGATCGCCAAGAACGGGCTGAAATCCCGTGCTTCTTTAAGTTTGCGTTTGTTATAATTGATACGACGGTTCATGGTTTCGACTTCTGCCTCTGGTAGACATTGTTTACCTTGCTAGTGGTTGGGAACGGCAATTCCCTGCAGGTTGATCACACACGCTGGTAACACAGACATGGTGTACGCCTATATCACGATTCAAACATCAGAGATAGAAATGCAACATGGGCAATGCATTATGTATAATCCATAATGGACAGTGGTCACACTTCCCCTCTCGCTAGCCTAGTAAGAAGGTATTGTCTTGTTTGTGCAACTCAAATTGGTGTCCTTTATAGCTTGTGTTTTGTTTTTCCACGAGTGACATCTTGTAAAAATGTTTTACATGTTTCGGATGTTCCTTCAGAGTTGATAGTTTACTTCCTAGTCCAAACCTCCCGCAGGACGACGGGGATGGGAGCGGGTAGGGTTTAGACCCTCGACCGTCGATAAATTCGAACGACAGTCCAGCGCGCAAACCGCACGACCAGGCAGCCATCTAGTCTATCGTGGTGGAAGAAGAGGCAAGTCTAAATCAAAACGACACATTTATTTGGGATCATAGTCAACTCGTCACACCCTTTTTAGAAATAGTGCACGCTCAATTGGAGACATACCCCCCCCCCCCCAACACCCCTTTCTCCTTTTTCAAGTGGCTGTCGAGTATGTAACGTGGTTTCCCTGAATCAGCCCGGGGATCAAGGTGCTTAGTTTGAGCTTGAATCTATAGAACCGCTACATTAACACATGGGTCTAATCATAGGTTCATAATGATCTTTTTTTTTTTTTGAAAGAGCGTCTTTAATGTATGAGCTAAAATAACATTCGTCGTTAGTTTAAAAAAGTTATTCATATTTAAATTAGTTTTCCTGAAATAAAAAAAAAAGAGACTTATCATTCATGTGCTAATTGTCTTTCTCTGGCACTAACGGCAAGGGGAAATACAATTCATTGCAGGCATTGTAGCCCACTCACAGTGCCCAATATATATATTGTAATTACTGAAGGGAGGCAACTCAACGAGAGACAGATGTTTATTTACATGTGGACATGACAAACACAGGACATCTGCCTTGAGCCCAGCATACTCATCTTGGCTCTAGACTTGGGCGGAAATCGTTCCTCTCTCATGTTAACATCCTTCCTAGTCTAGTCACTAATAGTGCGCACCTTCTGCACTATCTTGGATGGCGGTGCGCATGCAAACCACTATACTGACCTGTTATCTCGAGATCACATTTTGGTTTATAGTCTCTGCCATTCATTTCCAGTGTCACTTCATGAATATGCATAGATTTTCACTATTTGTTAGTTTTAAATAAATAAAAAAAAAAAAACTGATCTGTTTCTATACTTAATGTGGTCAACAGCTATTACATGTACAATATTCTTTCTACGTATTTCGACAATGGAAAAAAAAAAAAAAAAGACACCGATAGGGGGGGGGGGGGGATATCAATACTTTGCTGTATCAATTACAACTTATTCTTTATAAAACAAGTATTGCTTTGTACTTCTTTTGTTACCATTCAACACACTACGTGGGGGCTTCTTCTTTAACTGGGTCTTTAAACATGGCCCATGTTTGGATCCGTTTTTGTTTTGTTTTTTTGAATGACACGCTATTGCTAACGTTTTGAAAACAGCTGACGTAAATAGCAGACGTGAATCCGGCGACTTTTGGCAAATACAAAATTAGCATAATTCTCTCCCACTGTCGGCCTGGAAAGCTCTCGATTCTCACGGTGTTTTTTTTTTTTTTATATATATAACTGTGTAGGTGCAGGATATGCGAAATAATAAGACACCACTCTTCTAGGTCTGTATTAATAACCCTCATCCTTTTTTCTTGCTAGATTTCATTTGGTGTCTTAATACCGACAACAAAACATCAAGCGCTCCCTTTTATGACAACGGAAAATATGGCAACGGACAACAGGAAGCAATGTTTTCTTTTTTTTTTTTTTGGGTGGGGGGGGGGGGGTTGGTTAATATTAAAAATGAAAAGAAGACTCTTTTAAGTTTTTAATGATCCGACTTTCTGAATTTTTCGTTTCAACTGGCTCTCATATTCCCTCCTTTAGCGCCTTATCTTCGCTCACGTAACCAGGTACTACGGTATTACTGGTTCTCAACTACTGTTTGCTGCGTCAGAATGTGCATGTTCTACTTGTGGAGAGATGGTCAGGTGTATAGGCTGAGCATCACTGCACCAGTAGAAACAATATAGTATCACCGGGATGTAAGTAAGTAGTAAAGTTCCCCCTTTCAAACCTTGTGGTCTATAGGGCAGGTGATGTAAAGGTAATGTTTCTGTGGCCCACGGTTAACGAGGGTGTCATGTGGCCAGCACAACGACCAACCGCCTTTACTTTTCCATAACTAACAGGGATGTGGGACATTTAATTGTGAATTCATATTACATTTCCCTGCCTAGATAGGCGCGACGAGAACGCTGTCATTGGGAAGCAAAAATCCACAATTTTCTTTGAAATCAATCATGAGCTCTATCCGTTACGCCCAGTATTCACACTTGTACACTTGACAGTTTGGCGAGTGTTGAACAAATAATGTTGTCATTTGAGGACTACTGAAGACACCGGATGTGATATGTTTATTACACTAATGTAATCGTTTTATAGTGTCAGTGACAAAGGAAGCTATCTATAAATGTCATTGATAACTGAGATTGTATCAATCCATTACTAAACCGTTAATAACTGTCGTGCATTCTATTAATAGCACTTAAGAGAGACAATCCTTGCTCTATTCTATTAAATGTTTATTTTCTCTCGTGCAGTGTGCACGCTCTGAATACGAGGTTCAAATAGTATTTTGATTTGTCAGTTGGATTCATTCATCTAATCTTCACGTGACACGGGCGGAGGTGGGGGGGGGGGGAGATGTCGCATGACACCTGTGACATGTCGTCTTTGCTGTCGGTAATGGGAAGGAGTACCTGATTCCAGACACAGCGGCCTGTCTATGTTCTAGCCCTATAAGAAGTGTAAAATGTGTAGAATACAGACGTGTTTGTGTAGAGAGGGGGGGGGGGCAATAAATGATACTTATAGTGAAACTGACAGAGAGAGAAAGAGGGAGAGACAGACGCTGGATGGGTGGGCAACATGTGTTTAAGGCGTAGACCTTCATTTGGTAGTGGGGATGTGTGGGTGCAAAAGAGGGGGAGGGAGAGATACCTGAATGAACACGTCACGAAATAAAGTTCCTAGTAAGAGGGGGAACTGGGCACATCCCCATTAGAGCAGTCCACTGCGTCTCTCTTAACTATTACATTGCCTCTGCCATTATGGACGTTATAAATGCACACCTCCCCCCCCCCCACACACATACATCCAACATGGGGTGAGCTGATCTTCTAACAACATACCTCGTCGTGAGGCTAGCAGTACATTTTGTAGAGGAGACTGTTCTGTTCTAAAATGCTCTACATGTTTCGGATGTTCCATCAGAGTTGAAGATAATTATTTTCTTGTCCAAACCTCCCTAGGACGACGGGGGATGGGAGCGGGCAGAGTTTGAACCCTGGACCATCGATAAATCTTAACGACAGTCCAGCGCGCAAACCGCACGACCAGGCAGCCATCCTGGTTATGTTATAGTACAGTGTATGGTACCGCACCACGGAGTAGATGAGATGTCGTTGTCTTGCGAGGCATCTACCGATGGTACCGATGGGAATCGAACCGCAGATCATGTACCAGACAATCCGACAGACCCCCCTTCCCTATCGAGACTATGGAACTAGTTATCTACCCCTTCAGAAAGATCTAGATCTAGTTTAAGAACCGTTACAATCATGTGTGTGTGCATGTGTGTAGAAGGGCGTTGCGTGTATGTGTTCGTAGAATTGCGCTGTTAACACGTCATGGATGTGGCCTCATTCATGGATGAAGTCCTCAAAAAGGGGGGTGTGTTTATGCGCTCGTGGGAGGGGGGATAATGAGTCATGCTTGTCGACACGGTCAAATGATTGCCTATTTACACTATATCTTCTTCTACCCGACTCGAAGTTGTTGTGGCAGAAGTGCAAACTGCGTCGATTCATTCCATGTAGTGCTCCAGTAATTAGGTCAAGCGGTAAACTCGATAAAGAAAGTAGCAAAAGGAATCAATTTAGCTCCATTCTGTAGGGACATGTCGATACTCAGCGCTCCATTCATAGTTTCACGTCATTCAGACGTAATCAGTCACGTGATGTCGTAAACCGCATGGCCCCGCCCTTTAAAAAAAACAACAACCCTAAATCAGTGAATGGCACCCTAGTAGTTTTTCTGTTTTTTTTTTACTGCATTATTAGTGTAATATATCACTAACCTCTGGGCCATCTAAGTCAATCCGCGTCCTATTCTTGTCTGTCAGCTAACATGTCACATCGACGGAGGCCATATCAGATGATCCCCTTCCTGGTTGACCGACGCCTGCCTTGTTGCGACGCCCCTGGCACTACAAGTCAATATCTCAATGTAGGAAGACACCAAAAAAAAAAAAGTTTTGTATCTGAAATGAAACGCCCGAACTAGTCATCGCCGGAACTGGATTTGTTAGCGTGGCAGTCAAAACAGTGGAGACCAACCTTATGTTGTAGATTTTTTTCTACTGTGTCGGTAAATGTAGTTTTATGCAAAGCGCAATATACAGCGTTGTTATTAATATTGGTACTGTTTTGGAAATGTTTTGAATTTCTGTGCCTTTACAGGTCTAAAAAATAATGCAATTACCATTTTCTTGATTCTCCTTTTCCAAAAATTGCATTGTTTTTGGGCCAATATTTTCTTTCTTACTTTTGATTGCCCCAGATACCAGGATTTTACGGGGGGATTTTTTTTAGAGCGCAAAACTTAAAAACACTATTGGACAATGTCGACCTTGGGAAGGTAATGGGCCTTGTCCGGGAGGTGGGGGTTATCTACGAAGATTTGATTTGTGAAATTGTGTACATATCATATTTACAAAAGATTTTTACTAAATTATTAAATGTTCACTACCTTTAACATTTTAACTGTGAATAGACCTTGTTTTTTAATAACTTAACTCAATAAAATTTAGCTCTTGTGGTATAAAGGGAGAGTATCCTTTCAAGGATTACGGCCACGACATGGCCTAAAGTGTGCCGATGTGCCGAAAAAACATAAAATTCAAACCTTCTTACTTTTGTATTTAATTTTTTTTTTGAATCATCGCAGTTTGTTCACTTTTAAATTCTTGAATATTTGTCTTGACTAGAATATAACAAAAGTTTTAGTTTTAGATTTTTGAAAACAGAGACTTTCCGGGTATATTTGGTTTCATTGTATGTAGGTTGTTATCTTTTCCATTTTGCTTTTTGGATGTGACAATGACGATGATAATGACGATGACAATGACGATGATAATGACGATGATAATGACGGTGATAATGACGATGATAATGACGGTGACAATGACGATGATAATGACGGTGACAATGACGATGATAATGACGGTGACAATGACGATGATAATGACGGTGACATTGACGATGATAATGACGGCGACAATGACGATGACAATGACGATGATAATGACGGTGACAATGACGATGATAATGACGATGACAATGACGATGACAATGACGATGATAATGACGATGACAATGACGATGATAATGACGGTGACAATGACGATGATAATGACGGTAACAATGACGATGATAATGACGGTGACAATGACGATGACAATGACAATGACGATGATAATGACGGTGACAATGACGATGATAATGACGATGACAATGACGATGATAATGACGATGATAATGACGATGATAATGACGATGATAATGACGATGATAATGACGGTGATAATGACGGTGATAATGACGGTGACAATGACGATGGTGATGATGACGCTAGTTCGACTCTTTCCCCATTTACTGGCATTCATGCTCATTATGATTTCTGAAGACGTTTAGCACAGGAAAAATTAAATCATTAACTAACACAAGTCGAGTCTTAGTTGAATTTAAGAATACTCTGTAAAATTATGCTACGATGAAAGAGTTAACTTTTGAACTTTGAGATGCGATGATCTTTATTAGTATTATCACTATTATTATTATTATTATGTTAGAAACTGACGAGTATTCATTCTGTGGCGCATCCGGGGTCGAGTGTTGTTAAAAATATATAAAAAATTCACTGTTGTCCCTTTATCAGTGTCCCCTGAGGAATTTTCTCGTGATGTGGCGGGTCTGCAGCAGTACCGCCTTCTGGCAGGCAATGGGAGTGTTCTTAGGTCTAATAACATTATTGTTGTTGTTGTTATTAAATAATGGTTAAGTAATCTCAAATTCATTATTATATGACCCAAGTTCGAGGCGGTTCGAGAGTAATTTTGAAGTCGCGCAATAACACAACACCGACAGCTTGAACGAGCTGACAGGGGCCTTAACAATATGAACAAAGGCGTGTGAACATTAGCAGGGACTGGGCTACTCAGATAAAGATATCCAATGTTTGTACACATTACTGTACAGCTATTAACCAAATGATTTGGTCTTATATATACTTTTTTTTTTGTTGTGTCTCTACAGGATGACTTCGACACCATTCGCCCCCTCTGTTACCCCCACACGGACATTTTCTTGCTGTGCTTCAGCGTCGTCTCCCCTACCTCCTTCAACAACGTCGTTGAGAAGTGGGTGCCCGAGATCCGCAAGCACGCCAGGGACATACCCATCATGCTGGTCGGCACCCAGTGCGACCTACGCAACGACGTCAAAATCCTGATCGAGCTCGCCGGCTACAAGGAGAAGCCAGTGTCCGAAAGTGACGCGGCCAAGCTGGCTGAAGACATTGGGGCTGTGGGCTACATGGAGTGCTCGGCCCTCACGCAGAAGAACTTGAAAGACGTGTTCGACCAGGCTATTCTGGCGGCGCTTAACATCACGGACCTCGGCCGCTCCAAAGAAATTCGTAAGTCTAGGAAAAAGTTGTCCATTCAAGACAGACACAGCTCCAGCTTGAAGAAGGCTGGGTGGAAGAGGTTCTGTTGCTTCTTGTGACGGAACTGTCTTCCGAACTAGCCATGTACATTTCGGAAGCAGAGTTCACTTTGACTTTAATTTATCATCCAACTGGACTGTATCTGGACTGCAGATTCGTCACACTGGTCATGGAGCAATACTAAGTGATTTCTGATTCTATTTTTGTTTTCTGTGTTTTTTTACGTTCTACTTTTTCAACGCCCGGGGCTGGAACTCTAAGCCTTCTTGGTTTGTAAATAATGTACTTGAAATTAACAGACTGACTTAAGAAAGCTTCAAAATATTTGTGGGAATTTCAAGTCACTTTCACTGGCAAGTATTGAACAAGAGCCAACACTGGGATTTCAGTAAGGCGCCTTAAGTACTGATTAATTTAACGCCTGTTTACATACTGGATTATTTGTGTGCTAGTTATAATACTGTATTTTTCAAGTTCGCATTTTTTTTAAATTTTTCATTTATCAGCTTAGCCTAAGCGTATAGTTAAATTAAAGAGTGTATCTCTCTAGGTTTGGATCTCACGGGAAAACTATGGCTACTTGATGTCTGTATGGTATTAATTAAATTTTCAAGCACTTTTTTAGTTCATAAGAACTGAGTAGCAAGTACTGAAAGGTCAATGTTCCATTCTCTGCATATGCAAAAGAGCTTCTGGTTTCTTAATAAGGGAGAAATGATTTATGTGGTTTGGAGCTGTCATTTAAAGATTTAATTATTCTAGCATTGTGATGGATGAGCTTGTATATAGATTGGTTATGTCTGGAATGTTAAAACTTAACCATTTGTCAAGTTTGATTTGTTATGTAATTTAAAGAAAAAAAATCAAAATCTCTAATTAACATAAATATTGTATTTCGAGGTGTTAAATATTGTTAATTATTCAAATCTTTTATTAGTAATTTTTTCTCTGCCTATACACTCAAACAAATGTGAAATATTGTAAAATATCCTCAAGATAATTCACTGAAATGTTATGCAGAAAACCTTAATCTATGAGTACCTCCTCTCTGATTACCTCCCCTGTGATATTCTGTAGGTGGGCTGTGCCGTTCTTGTTTTGTAGCTCTTGTAAAGGATATTTTTTTGTCCCCCCCTTTTAAAACAAATGTTTTGAGTTATAGACATGTTTTTTTGTAAAGTTCGAGACAGGGGGTCGTGGCGGGTCATTCAATAGACCAGCTTCTTTCAAATAAATGCAGGCCTGCCAAATGGAGCTTGTAGATCCAGTGACACAAACAAAAACATGCGCCACTTCTCCCTACCAGTGGCTTGTACGTCTGCCAACAGTCACTCCATTGAAGAGTAAGCCCTCCCCCCCCCTCCTCCTTTTCCCTGTACGCCTCCCCAGTGTAAGTTGGTGAATTACACAATGAAGATCAATGAGTACACAGACTTTTATTTAAATTCGGTCAGGCTTTGCATTTTAAAAAAAAAAAATCGTTAACGTTACCTCCCCTTTTTAAAAAAAATGTTCTATTTATAGAAAACAGATCCGGAGTAAAACATCTCTTTATGCTACTTGCTAGTCGGCTTTTAAATCGTATTGTTTGACCAACTGTGCACAGGTTAAGTAATCGTACTCAAGAATCTTATAAGATAGGATAAGAATCGCATTCTTAGTCCCCCCTACACATGTGTGGCATTATAAATCCCCCTCTTGTTTTCTGTATATAGTTTTTTTTTATAACATAAATTAAGAATGGCAATGTTGGGATGTGCATGGCCTCCCCCCCCCCCACCCTTTTTTATTAAATAAATGTTTTCGTTTCAAATAATGTGAAATATAATCACTAGTAGCGGTATTATTAAAGACATTCATTGCCCGCCGTTTAAGAAAATACCAGATATAATTTTTTAAAGTCGTTTTTCACTAATTAAAAAAAATTTACAAAAAAAATGTAAATGACATCCTGAAACATTGATTTTTAAAAGGTGTAGAAGAAATGTGTTTCCTTGTAATAAAGGATCATCTTTTTAAGCACCCCCACAATCTCCCCCCCCCCAACCCTATCAGCCTTCTCCAGATCTAGTTTTGTTTAAAAATTACGTCTGCCTGATTTCCTTCTGTGATAACTCAGACATCTCGAGATGAGGGACTAGTGATTGATGGGAAGACTTCAATGTGATAGCTGCAGTTTCCTCCTTTTTTTTTTTGACCTCACTTACCTCCCTTTTTCCTACACACACACACATCAGTAACACATTACTTTAACATCATTGTCAATTTTTATATTAGAATTGTTAATAAATAATATATGTGATGGAGATAAGTGATTACAAAAAATATGTTGTATAGGTCAGTTGTAAAGTAATATGTTATGTAGGTAAGTGATCAAATAATGTTATTTAGGCAAGTGATATTGATGAATGGGACCAATCAAGTGCTTCCTTTTCTAATGTGTGTACATATTTGAACTGTGCCTTGACCTTTCTTTATGTTATCTGTTTTGTTTGTAATCACAGAGCATTCTGTATCAGATCTTATATAATTGGTGTCAGAACTGAGAACACCATATCATGTCTGATCAGCTAGTGATTTAACTACATTATAAACACTTCTATGTCCCTGTCATCTTATAGGTGAAGCAAATAATAATGTGTATGTGTGCGTATGTAGAAGTAGATATCACAATTTTTGGCCAGTCTAAATGAACTTAGCATGAGTAATCCCCATTATTCCCAAGATTGTTGCAGAGAGGTCTTAGGATGTGTTTGAACCTTCCCCTTTTGGCATAACCATTAAGGCCCTAGATTAAATAAGAAAATATTTTAGTTAATTTGTTTAGGTTTTATTTTCTCTTGTACAATTAACAAGGGTCAGGCTGGGTATTTCTGCTAGTTGAAAATATAGGTTAGTGCTGTTTAGTTTCCGTAAGTTTTTTTGTGTTTTTTTTTGGCTTTTGTTTAAGTCTTTTTTTTTTTCTGTTAAAGTATTTCTCAATTTATGTAAATATAATACAAAAAACAAAACAAAAAAAGCCAAACTGTAAAGTCATTTACTGCTGTCACTGACCAAAACATCCGGCTCTGCATGACTTTATTGAACTAAGTTGTTTTGGAGGAGTTTTATCACCTACCTTCTAAACCTATGTTTATGCCCTCTTGCATTTGTGTCGTCTGCTAGACAAGTTGCTCGAACATTCTCTTTGGGCTTATCTCAAGAATGTAAAACATTTTTCGGAAAGCAAATATGTCAGGCCGTTAAATGACACCGCAGTCTACAGTAGGCATATTGCCCTGCTTGTAGCTTTATTCTACTTTAAAGTATTTTTGTTCACATATTGGATTGCATAAACATAGATCTAGGTTTCTTTGTGTTTTTTTTTTAAGTTTTTTTTTGTCTCTTCACCGCTTCATACAATAGACTTAAAGATGAATCATTTAAACTCATCATCATTTTGACATGTTTGTGTACATACACCAATGGATGACTTAGTTACCTGGGACTCTTACCTTGTAAGTAAACACACTGGATGGGCGGGGGCAGGGTTATCTTATCTTGTGTTTCGGGCTCATCAACTAATTAGGACAAAATATTTGCATACTTGGAATTTGAGACATTCGCAGGGTCACGTGGTTGCTCTATGAAAAGTGACATTGTTTAGCAGGCATACGATTTAGTAAATATGTCAGCGGGCTAATCCCTTCGCCGAGCCCCCTAGCGAGTGTAAAAAAAAATGAGTGTTGACATTACTTATTAAGCTCTGTAGACAACGCCTTTGTCTGGTTGGTTTAGATAGCCGCTCTAGCTTAGCCGTCTTACATTGTCGTATCCATTGAATTCAAGTAACGGTGGCATACAAAACGATAGTAGGGGCGTATTACGTATGCTGAGGAACACCCCAGTGTCGTTATATAATACTGTATAAAAATGTACTCTAGTTGACCGTAATCACCGCCCCCCCCCATCCCTCGCTAAAGGTACGCCGCTTCTTTTAAAGGTGACTGGGTGCCTCGTCTATTTGGGGGGCGGGGGGGGGGCACTTACAAGACAGTGTATATCTCGGTGTAATAAATTGTTGGATAAGGGGCCTGCGTTACAATGCTAATATGACACCACCCTCTGTAATCACCCGAGCTCTTTTCCAAAGCCCGCGGGGGGGGGGGGCGCTGGGACATAATGAACTCAGGGATGAGTGCAGAAACCGATAACATAGGGTGCCGTTCGGGACGTGCCACATGGTTGGCCGGGTCGGGAGAGTCAGAAACAGTGAAAGTCTGTAGATATCAAGAGTATGACAGTTGTCTGTAGGTCAATAACGCTGCGAAATGTCACTTCCTGCTTGTAATACCAACTTAATAGCCCTTGCATATTTTTTTTTTATACTATTTTATTTTTCATTATTAAAACATCTTAATGCGTATCATTGTTTACAGAGTCGTATCACAATTTGCAGAGTCGATTTGTGTGTTTTTTTTTTTTTGTTTTTTTTCAGTTACAGGGGAGGTAACTATATCTAGAACACAATGCTGTGGAAACTGTGTCGATAGAAGGAGGCAATGAAATAGTAAATCTGATTTCTGTGTAAAAAATTTTTTTGTTCAGCTTTGTAAGTTATTTATGTTTTCATTCTTCCCTAAGAGCTTTCATTTGTTTTATATGTACATTTTATGTTATACAGAGGCACTCCGACTGTAAAGTGATTGCTGTCTCCAAACTTCATAAGACAATGTGTATTGACATTAAATCGGTATTGACCTCTTTGAATAATATTTAGCAAATTGTCATTAGTCACGTGCCTTATCGTCGCAGCCAATCGTGATGGATATGACTTGATTCAATTCTCTGTACTTCAGTTCACAGTAACCTTTTTTTTTAAAATATTTATGTTAATTTTGAAATTTTAGGCTATTTAAAGATTGAATGAATGTAACACGTGACTGAAAGGAACTCTTGCTTATTTATGTAAATATTGATCTTTTGACCTTGGTATTAGTAAGCATTTTTCCTCCTCTGCTTCTCAAGGTCATAAATCTTTCTCTCCTAATGGACGATACCATCGTTGATTTTGACTTCATTAAATTAAATTAATGTTCAATTTTTTTAATTGACTTTGAATTATATAAAAAGAGCATGCATTTCCCTTTAATTCTATACCAAATAAAACATTTTCTGATAACAAACAACAAAAGCTATTGAAGCCCAATCATAACAGGGGTAGTGAAATAGTAATGAGCAAATGAAGAATTCCTTCAAAACGTGGAAAATAATTACGGAGAGAAAGAGTTAAGTCCCAGATACGTGGACATGTTTTGTGCATCCATGTGGAAAACATGGGCACCACTTGTCCACGTGTTATCTTTGCTTCAACTTGTTTGTTTCTTTTAGCCGTGTTTGGATGAATGGATGTGTTTGTATTAGAAGTATATTGTATAGGTTAGTGTCGCAGATGGTTGGGTTTATCTGTGTTTTTTTTAATGTGAAACTTTTGATGATTTGCGTGTGTGTTCGATCGCAGTGAGAACCACTGGATACTTTGCGGCACCATTTGTCCAGCCAGTTAATGTTTTCTGATGGTACCCGATGGCATTGACTGACCCACCTTCTGTGTCCAGTCAATGTGTGCCTAATTGTCTTTCTGATGTAACCTGTACACATGCCCCCATAGTGCTTTCATCTGAATCTGTTTGTATTTCAATCATCTGTTGCTTTCAACCTAGGTCTCGTTACTTTTACCCAAAGTCAGTCTTGTGTTAGACACATGTACATTTAAAAGTCTCAGTTCAATTCATTCGATGTTCACGTTTTAGTTCCTGCTGAGACTACTCTAAAAATCATATGGGCAGTATGCATATTAAATGAAGTAAAGTAAAACAAACAAAAAACAACAACACAGAAATCTCAAGAAACTCAGCTGGAAAAAACAACTTAAAATGAAGTGTTAAAACATTGACGTACTGTGCGGACGACACGATTGCGTCATTACAGTATTCCACTTTGGCCAGAATTTTTCTTGGGGTAGAGCTAAACTATTTCAATCATACATTTTGAAAACAAAATGTGTGCTGTTATAAAATCGTATCGCAAAATGAAATAACAATTTGTGCCAGTTTGTCTACACACAGTTTAACAGCTTTTAGTTTTGCATGTATCTTGTATATCTGTGTAAGAAATCTGGTCAATAAGTTAGATCTAGAAGATTAAGTAGGCCTCTTGGTATCAAATTACAAGGTTGATTCAGATGTTGATTTATTTTAATTCTTCTTATTCTTATTATTAATATGATTAAATATTGAATAACACAGTGTTTTATAAATGATTTGAAATCAAATGTTTTATAATGAATTGAGAAATAAATGTTTTGTATCTTTTGAATCTTTAAAGAGATTTCGTTTGTTGCATTTTAGATATGCGGGGACTTTGGAAAATACGTCTATTCATTGGACCAACCTCCACAGGTCGTGTACTTGTGTATTCTAGGTCATGGGAGTGTATGTGATGTGTATTACGTCATGGGAGTGTATGTGATGTGTACTAGGTCAAGAGAGTGTATGTCATGTGTACTAAGTCAGGAGCGTGTATGTGATGTGTACTAGGTCAAGAGAGTGTATCTAACGTGTACTATAGTATGTTTTACTTGACAGAAGACTCTAATCGGAACACAGTGTGTTTGTGATAAGCCTTGATCTGTTGTCCTGCTAAGAGTCTGCGTGTCTTGCCCTGAGATTGTAAAACCCCGACCTAAACCTTGATCCATAATATGATCCCCATCAGTTCTATTCAATTATAATGTTAAATGAAATGTTATCATGTAACTTGGCATTTATCAAATACACAAACTTCAAACATAATCCTAGGCTTTGGTTTAAAATTTACAAAACAAGATAATGTCGACAAAGTAACAATAACTTCAAGATAAACCCTCATTGACAACCTGGACAAATACTAGTATATGAATACATGTTTTAAAAAAAGTTTTTTCCTTTCTTTTTTTTTAAAGTAAAAAAGGTACAATAATAGTTATAGTTATAATAGTTAGTTATAATTTAAACTAGCATAAAGGTGACATTAAGGTTGTCATAGCATTTTATCGTTATAAGTTTCACCATACTGATATTACCACTTTTTTGTACAAATGATTAAAAAACAACAACAAATACACACATTCTACAAAATATATATAATATTTATGGAGTACATCTGATGTAAAGAAATATTAGCGATAACTAAAGGTCCTCAATCAGATTAAATCTTAAAATTGTTGTGTTTTTGTGTGGAGACGGAGGTTCAATTGTAAAGAAAAAAAGCATATACCAAAAACTTATCTAACTTTTTTTTTTCCCAACGTAGCGAAGCACGGGTATCAGCTAGTCCGTGTATAAAAAATAGCATGAAGTGAAATATAATTAGCCCACGATCAGGTACTTTCAACCAACACATTTGGAAAAAAAAAGTTGAAGCACATTAGCATACTCTCCCTTTAACCCTCACTTCTGCCACTTGACAAGCCGCGACTTTTTCACACGCTCTACCAGGACGTAGGTGGGACATTGAAATCGGCGCTTTTTTTTTCTTTTTTCCGCTGTCTTGTATTGCGAAATTTCCGATGGGTTCAGGGTGGGATGAGCTGATGTCTACCTTGTCGTATGATACGTGTGTGACAGAAGTACTGTCAAGCTAATACCAGAGAGTATCGCAGGTCTGAATACTTATAAAAGAAAACAGACAGTGAAGACTTTTGGTTCTGAAGGATTATGTCCCCCCTTTAGTTACTGCATATGAGTTGCTTCAAAAAAACATGACACATGTAAATTATTAAAACCATAATAATGGCTAGAAATAACTAGAGGGGCGTGGCTTGTATTTTTAAAAAAATTAATGTTACTACAGGAACGAAATCTAATGAATTCAAAATCTGGTCTAGCGAACTCGGGTTTTTTCCCCATGGGCGTAGCATGCTTTTGGTGACATTAAAAGAAATTCAACACTGAGTCTTAGCCATCTCTTTTTGAATCTATATATGACCAGGGTTTGCAAAGAGCTTTTCTACAGGGAACAGTACCAGGAAAACGAAAAGGCAGACAGAGAAATCGACGGGAAGATAACATCAAAGATTGGACGAAATTGACGAAGATTCTATTCAAGGAAAAAGACAAAGGTGAATGGAGAAATACCGAGGACAGATCATGTGTTGTGCAACCTTTCAACAGACTAAGGAATAGGAGAAGTGGGGAAGTTGAGATGATAAAATAAGATAAGATAAGATAATTTTATTGATCCAATCAAAAGGAAATTCAGTTTGACTACAATTGACAACCTCAGCGTAACTACTTTACAAAAACAATATGGATGGAAAATTCGAACAACATTCACTCACGAAACACATACACATTCACAACCAGCGCTTTATGAATTGGACTTCTATGTACTTCTCGCTGATGACAGCTGATCTTGTAACACTCTGACCGATAGTGGGATATTACAGTTATTAAATTTTCAATAAGGTATTTTGGTGTCAGAAGTTTGGGGAATTGTATAGAATGATTCAACAACTCATGACGATGTCTCAAGAAAGACCGTATCCCGTCAAAACGGATGTGATTAAATGATGGATTTCCGGAAGTTGGAGTCAGTGGAGATCCATCTCTCACTCCTCTGTTTAAAATCCTTCCCATCAGTCAAAGGTTCATTAATTAGCGCAAGCTCTACCCTAATCGGACACTCGACGAGGAAACATTCAAGCATTAGACACAAAGATAAAGGCACATTCCTCGTTCCATATGCTAGGACAAATTGTACAAATACTCCTTCTTCCCTAGTGCTATTAGAGAATGGAATGGGTTGCCTGAGCTAGCCAGGAAAACCAGTGACTTAGCAGAATTTAAGTCATTGGTCAACATGCGTGACTAGACGCATAACGCGTAGGACGTAATCAAATTCTTTTTTTGAAGTAACGTCTGTATTTTATAAGATAAGATAAGATAAGATAGACTTCTGCTCTCCTTCCTGGTAAGCCACACAACTGACCTTTACGCTATATTCTTAAAGCAGCCCCAAACCATCGCAAGTGACGCGTCTCTTCAGCAAGGCATATGGACAGTGAAGGCTAATCGCAATTGTTTATTGTATTGTCCACACGATAATCTCCAATACTCCCATTTGGACACATCTCTATGTACCAGTCTATGCACTTTTTACCCAGCGTTATAACTTTTTTTTTTTTTTACATGTAATCTTATAACACCTACACACACGTTGACTTGAAAAGGTTAAAACAGGAAAGAAAGAGGGAAACTGGTTGAGGGAAGGGGGCGGCGCTGATTATTTTCATTGTCCTGGTCTCAGGGGGTGGGGTGGACTCAGGGGGTGGTCTCAGTTAAAGTGTGACTACAGAAGTCATTCATGATAGCTGAGTTACCTCCCTTAAATGGCTAATGAAGTTTTTACTTGACTCGATAGACAGATGTTTAAGTAAGGTTTAAAAGAACCTAGGCGCCTAGATACAACAATAGTGTGTGGGGCGCCTTGCGCCCTATAGTTTGTTCTGTATACACAAATCTGCACTCTTTTTTTGAGCCTTTCAAGCGATGTGTTATGAGTTCAGTGAACACGACTGTATGTCAACACACCACTTGTATGTCAACACACCACTTGTAGTCAACACACCAATCGTAGGTCAACACACCACTTGTAGGTCAACACACCTCTTGAAAAGCAACACACCTCTTGAATAGCACCACAACTCTTGTAGGTCAACACACTTCTTGAAAAGCAACACACATCTTGAATAGCAACACATCTCTTGAAAAGCAACACACCTCTTGAATAGCAACACACCTCTTGTAGGTCAACACAGCTCTTGAAAAGCAACACACCTCTTGAATAGCAACACAACTCTTGTAGGTCAACACACCTCTTGAAAAGCAACACACCTCTTGAATAGCAACCCACCTCTTGTATGTCATTATACTTCTACTTCTAGGTTTGTTAGCTGTCACAAATAGATCAATTAAGTGAGCTTACAGCCACATAGTAAAAATAATAATAATAGAGAGTGAATACTCGTTCTTTTATAATAATAATAATAAATATTCTTAGTATTAAAGTTCATATGGCCTGCACAACGACCAATCGCCTTTACTTTTGTTCCAACTAATGTCATGTACCCATAAGAGATGGGTGGACTCAGTAGCGCCCAAAAATCCAGAAATTAAAAATCCTATTCTTCAACAGGATTCGACCCCCCCCCCCCATTCGGAAGTTAATCGCTTTACTACTCAGCCACCATATTCTTAGTGCGGCGTTCTTTTTAGCCCCTTTAGCCTGAAACAACGACACTGGCGACTCCGCGCTATGAGGAGCGATTACTTGCTAGTTTTTCTTACTCATGGGTGTCGGTCGACTCTCCGATCATTGAGGGCAGGGCCGGCCCTAACAATTGAGGAGCCCTATGCGAAACGGATTGCGCGGGGCCCAGTCTGGGTAGGGATAAGCATAATGTCTAAATTAAGATTTTGTTTTAGAAAATACATTTGTCTTTGCAATCAATTTTTATTAAATGAAAGCTGACAATGTCTTTTTTTTTTTTCGCGCGTAGGATTGGCACCCCGAAATGACAATTTTGTCTATTTTTCATGAATTTTTTTTTAAATTTCAGGAGATTTAAATGACTTTTTTTGTGTGTATATTTTGCAATAACATGAGATGTCCAGGAGCTCTTTTAAACCAGGAGGCCGCGTAAACCCGTTTATTGTTTATAAGTTAAAATGTTTTAATTTAATATCTTTCACCTGGAATTAGCGTGGGGAACATTGAAAGTGCGGGGCCCAAGTCCGACTCTGCTTGAGGGAACTATCGAGAGTGTCTTTATATCATTTGAGTTGAAATTCTTTGACAGCGCCTTCAGTTGTGAGGACTATTACATCTCTTAGTCTTTCCTTTATGAAAGAATTATTGATGAAGCATGGTATGGGTTGCCTGAATCAGACAGGGAAACCAACGACCTAGTTTCAACGATTACTCTCAATTTTAACTTCGCTTTAAAGACCAGCTTAGGCGTTATGTCCACCCAGTGTCCATCCAGAGTCCATCCATCTTTCTGAAATCACAAAATGTTTTAAGCTAATTAGAGGAATTGTAAAAAAAAAATAAAAAAATCTTAGTAACACTTCTTTTATATTGTACACCGGATACACCAAAAAGCTAGTTATTTATAGTTTCTCCTCCATCAAAATCTTCAAGGAAACAAGGAGTCGTTTCCACGAGCAACTCAATTTGTGACGTAAAAGTCTGAGATGTTGGAGATTCTATTTTAGTGATGACTCCAAGGCTTTTGTTTTAAGGCCACCGAAAGCCAATGTGAGACTCCCTGCTTTAAGGCTGAAAAACAATTGTGAGACTTCCTGCTTCAAGGCTGAAAACCAATGTGAGACTCTCTACTTCAAGGCAGAAGACCAATGTGAGACTTCCTGCTTCAAGGCTGTAAACCAATGTGAGATTCCCTGCTTCAAGGCTGAAAACCAATGTGAGACTCCCTGCTTCAAGGCTGAAGACCAGTGTTAGACTCCCTACATCAAGTCTGAAAACCAATGTGAGACTCTCTACTTCAAGGCAGAAGACCAATGTGAGACTCCCTGCTTCAAGGCAGAAGACCAATGTCAGACTCCCTGCTTCAAGGCTGAAGACCAATGTGAGACTCCCTGCTTCAAGGCTGAAGACCAATGTGAGACTCCCTGCTTCAAGGCTGAAAACCAATGTGAGACCCCCTGCTTCAATGCTGTAAACCAATGTGAGACTTCCTGCTTTAAGGCTGAAAAAAAAAGTGAGACTCCCTGCTTCAAGGCTGTAAGACTCTCTGCTTCAAGGCTGTGAGACTTCCTGCTTCAAGGCTGAAAATCATGTGTGACTCTCTGCTTCAAGGCTGTGAGACTCCCTGCTTCAAGGCTGAAAATCATGTGTGACTCTCTGCTTCAAGGCTTTGAGACTCCCTGCTTCAAGGCTGAAAACCAATGTGAGACTCTCTGCTTCAAGGCTGTGAGACTCCCTGATTCAAGGCTGAAAACCAATGTGAGACTCCCTGCTTCAAGGCTGAAAACCAATGTGAGACTCCCTGCTTCAAGGCTGAAAAACCAAATCGTTAAAAACAAAAAATCAAAACAGCTTTCATATGATATGAAAACGATTGTGACGTCTATTTTTAGAACTTTCACCGCCATCTTGTCAACATCAGGTTGGGTTTTGTCACTACTGGTATATGACGTAATTTGGAAGATTCGAGATTTCCTTGTCATTCACTCCCACATTCAGCAAGCACACACATGCACACTTTATCTCTCTCTCTCTCTCTCTCTCTCTCTCTCTGTCTATCTCTCTTTCTTTCTCTCTCTTTTTCTCTCTGTCTCACTCTTTCTCTCTCCTAAACCTGCATGCACACTAATCTCGAAAACAGCTCTAAGGATTTTTTCTAGAAATTTGACAGTTTATTTATGCATATATTTGGGGAAAAAAGCTAGCTAAATGCCACACGAGGCCGATATAATTTTTCGCAGTATAATATAACAATCTTAAAATATATTGGTCACAGCTGGGGCTACGTAGCCACGTAAAAAAGCCAATTCCTCATTCCTCATATATCTTTGAACTCGAAGACAAGCTTTATTGATATCTTCACATCTAGGCTGTCTACAGTTTTGATCTATAGACCTATCACCAAACTAGAATCTTTAAAAGGTCTAACACGTGTCTAGATCCAGTATTCTAGTCTAGATGACAGTCCAATTATTTTTTTAAAGTCTGGATCTATATCGCCGAATCGAAATCTTCTGAACTACCATCCAGTATTCTAATATAAACTACCGTCTTCTAATGTTACAAATAAGTTACTATGTCTGATTGTGTATCACAAATCTAGAATTTTATATCTTATCCTTTCTTTTAAAATACAGACGTTTTTTTTTTTAAAAAAAGAAGATGATTACGTCCTACGCGTCATGCATTTTGTCATGCATATTAACCAATGACTTAAACTCTGCCAAGTCATTGGTTTTCCTGGCTGGCTCAGGCAACCCATTCCATTCTCTAATAGCGCTAGGAAAGAAGGAGCATTTATACATATTTGGTTCTAGCCTATGGAACGAGGAATGTGCCTTTATCGTTGTGTCTTTCTGAGTATTTTATTAGTTTTCTTTTTAATATTTTAGGATTATGGTTCAGTGTTTTATGTATAATTGCTTCTTTATTTTTGAGTCGTCTATCCTAAGCAGATTTATACATGCGCTTAACCAGGAATTTTTTTTTTTTTTTTTTGAAAAGTGAGGGGGATTTGGTGCGAGGAAAACATGTTCCTTTTTTTTTTTTTTTTTTTCTTCAAATCTATGATTCGTAAGTTGTTAAGAGCTAATTTATTGCTCACACAAAGATGTTATTAGTTTTGTTTTCTGTGGTTTATATTATGGTGCAGATTTCCTGTTTCCTAATGTAAAACAACAAAGACAATACCGATAACAATACTTATTTTAGAGCATACTTGAAACCACTTGAAAGTGTGCTACAGTACACCGGCACTACAGAAGCAGCTGACCCATGTGTACCCCTTTTATAGTTTTGTAATGCTGAGGACTCCGCGCCCCCCCCCCAACCACACTTTGATTTATTAACATAGTTAATGGATATTTTTTTAAAAAAGGCATAGTAAATGAGGTGCAACGCGTTCCTCCTAGAAAACTCTTCCCGTACCCCCCAATGGTACGCGTACCCCAGTTTGGGAAACACTGCAGTAGGGCAGTACATCCTTGAAGACGAAAGTCTTAGTGTCTGACTACAATAAGTATATTGCTGGTGTTATACGTTTGAATAGATATTTCCATGTAGAGGCATTTGGCTGTAAAAAAAAAAAAAAATTAAAAAAAATTCCTGTAATGACAACGGGCATTCCCGTTGACGTGTTGACTAATAAAATCTATACCATCGGGAATATCCAGTTAAAAGCTTTACAGATAGTAACAGTCTACTTAAGGCTTGGGTGGGTTTTTCTTGGGAAGTAGAAAGCTAACTCTACTTTTGATTTTAGCGGGACCCAACGAAAACCTTTTTTTTTTTAAGCCCACAAACATTACCAAAACATTGTGTTTACCACAACCACCAACCACCCGCTCCTACCCCGCCCCCTTTCGACATCTTAGATCATATGTAGTTGAATAAATACATAAATATATATATAATGGACTATGCGCAATAAAATAATGAGTGCTTGGCTTACACTATCCTAGAAAGTCAGAGGTGTTTCAATCATGATGTGTAGGGCTCTGGCGTGAGGGTCGATGATTAACAGAAGCCCATATGATCTATTGAAGGATAATCATTTATTACTTTTAAGACTTAAAAACATTGAGTGTCTTGATGTTAATATTTGTAGAAAGTCGTGGCTGAATTGAGTGTTATGACATTTGTATCTGTGAAAGGTGTTACACACCAATGGGGTGATTGTACAAAGCTTATATCAACTCACTCTGTCTGTCTGTCTGTCTGTCTGTGTAGTACATGTTATATCTCCCCACTTCCCATTATCTGATCAAATTGAAACTTTACACAATTATTCCTTGTCGATGACAACAGACGAATCAATCAAAATGTCAACTAATTAGTCATTTAATTAGTGGTAATTAATTAATTTTGTTGTGTTTAATAGAAAAAGGAAAGAAATCTTACAGTACTGAGAAATATAGCAATAGTTGTACGGTTCTTTCGCTTAAAAAAGCTTTGTTTTATTTTAAAGTGTATATATTTTGTGTGTGAATGTACAGGTACATACGTGCATCATGTGTATGTGACTCGATTTCTTTTATCTTTTAGCTTCTTGAAAAATTGAGCGGGTAGGGGCCAACTGTCACGTGGTGTATGCGTCCAGGTCGCAAGAGAAGTGTAAACAGGAAGATCAAGCTTTTACACAGAATACTTAACTTGCAAAGGGAGTTAATTAGAAACGAGACCTTTTTATGCTATTTCTACTATTAGAACTTTTGGCTTTAAAGCATAAATATAGGGGAGACATGCTTTTACATGTGTCCATCAGTCAATAAGTTTCAAACTTCATGTTAAGTCTTATTATGTGAATCTATTGAAGTAAAGTTATATTGTGCGTCAGTAGTTTATGATCAATCTTTTTACAAAGCTGCTATCAACTCACTCTGTCTCTTTGTCTGTCTGGTAAAAAGTTTGTATACGTGATGTCTCAAACACACAATCTCGGATCAAGCTGAAATTTTGCACAATTATTTCTTTTACCTGACAACACAAGAATTAATTAAAAAAAAAAACAACCTATTAGTTAATTAACTATTGGTAATAAAATATTTAGTTTGGTATCTCAAAGAAGGGAAATAAATTGTACTTGACGTAAGTGGCATTAGCTGAACTAGTCCCCTTTGTAGGTCGTCGTCTCAGTGTTAATGAACACAAACCTGAAAAATAGGACGAGACTCTAGAATTAATAGATAACAATACGATCTAACGTGTTCGCTAGCCAAGTGGTTACCGTGTTGGCTTGAGAAGCCTGAGAAGGCTTGAGCCATGCGTTCGAATTCAGGTCGTCCCTCCTCTCCCTTTTTTTAAATATATTTTTATAAATGCTCTCCCTTTTTTTAAATATATTTTTATAAATGCTCTCCCTTTTTAAAAATATTTTTTTATAAATGCTCTCCCTTTTTAAAAATATATTTTTATAAATGCTCTCCCTTTTTTTAATATATTTTTATAAATGCTTTTTTTTTTATTGTTAGTCTAGAATAGTCTATATCTACTGCAAATTTAATTACATGAATGGTCCAAACTAATTGATACAAGTACGCTTAATATAAGCTTTGTGATTAAAAATGTTTTATGTTTTTAAAATGTATTTTCTTGTTATGACTTATCCTTGGAGAGTTATGTATTTTTATTTCATAAAGAGGAATTCTGTTTTTTTTTTTTGTTTTTTTTTTCCACATAGACGAATATTCCCAAGCGAACTTTGGAATTTGAGACATTGGATTTAATTATAATTATTACCTAAACATATCTACCATCGTATTCTTGAACCTTTGCCTACATCTCTAAGCCTCTGCTAATACTATGACAAATTAAATGAATACACATACACACGCTCACATCAAGTGAATGTTAGATGAATAATTTGAATTTGAATTTAAGGTGTTATTGGGGGTGGGGGAGGGGGGACGAGAGAACAATAACTTCTCCTAGTTTTGGGTTGGGGGCGTCGTTTATCCGCCCCCCCCTCCCCAGTTTTTAATTGGACGCTTCTGTTTTAAAGTTTGCTCCCTACAACAGTATCTTATCTTATATAATACAGACGTTACTTCAAAAAAGAAGATGATTACGTCCTACACTTCATGCATTTAGTCATGCATATTAACCAATGACTTAAATTCTGCCAAGTCACTGGTTTTCCTGGCTAGCTCAGGCAACCCATTCCATGCTCTAATAGGGAAGAAGGAGTATTTGTACAAATTTGTCCTAGCATATGGGACGAGGAATGTGCCTTTATCTTTGTGTCTTTCAGAGTATTTTATTAAATTTTGTTTTTGTATTTGAAGATTATGGTTCAGTGTTTTATGTAAAATTGCTACTTTACTTTTGAGTCTTCTGTCCTGAAGGCTTTCTAAATTTAGTGATTTTACTATAGGTGTTACTGTAGTCAAATGTGAATATTCGTTTGTTATAAATCTCACTGCTCTATTTTGTGTCTGTTCCAGTTTCTTAATGTTTTCTTGAGTTGAGGGGTCCCAAACGGAGGATGCATATTCTATTATTAACCTAACCAAGGTTAGATAACATTTTAATTTTATGTTCTTATTTGATTTATAGAAATTTCTTTTAATAAATCCTAATGCTTTGTTTGATTTTTTTTTTATAGTTTCATCAATATGTGGATTCCATGACAGTTTTTCATTTATTATAACACCTAGGTATTTTGCTATTTTAATCTGTGTTACTGGTTTGCCATGAATAAGATAAGTGGAATTAATTTGTTTTAGTTTATTTGTTACCCTTAACAACTGACATCTTTCTGGGTGGAAAGACATGCTCCAATTTGATTCCCATTTCTGTAATTTATCTAATTCTTTTTGTAAAATATCTGTGTCTTGTGTTGTTTTTATTGTTCTATATATTATGCAATCGTCTGCAAATAATCTGACTTTTGTTCCTGAAGTAATGCAATTTGGTAAATCATATATGTAAATTAAAAATAGTAGTGGACCCAAGACTGTTCCTTGAGGTACACCTGAGTTTACTGTTATCGGTGTTGATTTAGAGCCATTTATTATTACAGTTTGTTCTCTCCCTATCAGAAAATCTTTAATTCACTGATGCAGTGGACCATTAATGCCGAAATATTTTAATTTTTTAAGCAAACTATGGTGGTGAACTTTGTCAAAAGCCTTAGAAAAATCTAGTAAGATAGCATCTATTTGTTCACTATTATCTAAACCTTTAGAAAAATCATCAATTAGTCCTATTAGTTGTGTTTCACATGATCTACATTTCCTAAAGCCATGTTGGTATGGTGTGAGGACATTATGTTTGTCTAAGTGGTTTATGATGTTGCTACATATTATGTGTTCTAGGATTTTACAAGTAATGCTGGTAAGTGATACGGGTCTGTAGTTTCCTGGGTCAGATTTTTCTCCTTTTTTAAATAGGGGATTGACATTAGCTTCTTTCCAGTCCTTTGGTACTCTGCCCTGGTTAAGCGAAGCCTGAAAGAGTATTTTGAACACTGTGTCTAGCTCATTGCTAAGTTCTTTGAGTAAACAGTACGAATGAGCTCTATGATATTTCTATCCGACTAGGCGAAGGTCGTGCAGGGATGAAGTGGTTGTTATCAGCCTCTCGTGGGACGAGCCCGGCGGCTTATCGACAGTTCAGATATGGTATACTGCCTTGGGTCTCCCCCCCACACACACACATTTCATACCCCAGGGGGGCCTTGACCTCAGCCATAACAGTGATCCGGATGACTGTCAGACTTGAAAGATATGGCAGAAGAGAATCCCCAATATCTCTGTAGTGGCCCTAATATCTCCGTAGCGGTGCTGGGGACTTGGAAATCACTACTTTATTGGAATCTTCTAAAAACACAAAAAGAAAAACAAAACACAAAAAGCTTTGCCCATCTCTCGATGAAGGATGACAGTCTGGCGTGGATGAGGATTAACTTTTATCTGGTGTCCAGTGGCGGGCCTGGGTTCAATCGTGAATTCGAGATGGACCTAGTTATCAAATATTTAACAGCCACTCCACCCCCCCCCCCCTTTTTTACTTTGACAGAAACCGACTCAGAACACTTAAGAGATAACAACATACCTTTTTTTTTAAACACATGTGTATATACCTGGGTCCATTCAGTGTTCACGCCACTGATCATATTCAAAATAAGAATAAGCCTATTATTCTTGGTCTCATTGATTATAACGCAGTACCAATAGCTCAGGGGCGTGACGTCAGTACGGGACTTTTTATCTTTTCAAAAATGTTCCGTCTTGTGGGACACAATACAGCCATTTTTTGGAATTGTCTAAATTATAATAATTTTATAATAATTTATGTGTATGTGATAATGCTAGGAGACATTCGTGTAAGTGCTCCTTCTTCCCTAGTGCCATTAGAGAATGGAATGGGTTGCCTAAATCAGCCAGGAAATCCAACGACTTGGTAGATTTCAAGTCAATGATTAACATGCACGATTAGATTGATACACGGATAAGCGTTGGGCGTAATTATCTTATCATTTGAAGTAACGTCTGTAATTTAGGCCTATAAGATAATTATCTTATGTTATTGTTTAAAGATGCCTTCTTATTATTTTAATATTTACGTTGTCATAAAAACAACAACAACAAAAAAAACAACCTAAAATAACATTGGTGAAAGGTAACTCTGACAGTTTTCTATACAAAAGCTAATGTAATTAATTACGAAGGTGTTGGCCCGCCAGCACAACGACCAATCGCTTTTACTTCACAGGCAGAGATTTTGTATTGAAAGACATTTAGAGATGGCGCTGTACTCAATCGTCTTCAAATCCACATTCTATATCCCAGCGTACACTAGGACCCGACTCTTAATCCCATGATTCTTGGGTCGTCTGCATGATTCTTGCCAAATTGTGCTAACCTCTTGGCCCTCCCTCACTTATTGAAATTAAAACCTTTTTTTAAATTTTTAAATAGAAGCCATTCATGAACCCAGCGACCCAGGAGAGCAGACGATAATGCAGTGCGGAGTGCATTAACAGGCATATTCTCCAACCGAATTTCTTGGTAAAGATGCGGTGATTACCTGGACTAAATGTCTAAAATGGGAGACTTAGAAATAAGAATCGCTGCTGATTTCGAAATTAAAATAGTATGCCAGGATTGATTGTAGTCGAATTCCTGGCAGATCGGAACCCGGTGTTATATTTTTACCAAAAATTAAAAAAATTAAAAATCTTTATATGTGAGCAGACGTTATATCAGAATTTAGGCGGGAAATGCATTAAAGGGAAGAATACAAATGTCTTAGCAAAAATGGAAAATGAAAAAAAAAGGGGGAGGCTATTGGTAAGTACATCAATATATACTTATTTACTTATTTAGTGGTCACTTTAGTTTGTATGGACAATGAGTTGATATTTAGTTAGGACATAATGGAGCAAAATATCAAGAATTAAAAGGTGAAAAAAAAAAGAAAACAAAAACGTCAATCTAAAAATATAACACAAAAACTTAACTTACAAATACAAAGACACAAAGCAAAAAATAACCTAATAAAATACTCAGAAATAGTACAAAGGTAAAGACCCATTTATAGTCACCACAGCCGGGACAGGTCCATATAAGTGTTCCTTCTTCTCTATTGCCATTAGAGCATGGGGCGGGTTGCTTCAATTAGCCAGCAAAAACCAATGACTTGGTAGAGTTTAAGTCTATAATCAACGACCAGGTTAATACATTCATTCATTCATACTAATATTTCCTTGAAAGAACGTCTCTAACTTACAAGATAAGACGAAATAAGCAGAAGGGGCGATAAATGTAGGAAGCGATCAGGAGATAACAAAATAGCAAGGTGAAAAAAGCAAGCTAGACATGGTGAATAAGACGATGTTTATACGCTGCTGCGGGTGGCTTCTGGCCGGCCGCTAGGAAATCCGTGTTTGCGCCCCTGCTCGGTACAGTTGTACTATCAATGTTAGATTAGGGTTAGGGTTATATATGAGTAATTGGCAGGACTAAATGAAGAGTAGAAATAATTTGCTTAATTGTTTAATGAGCACTCCTTCATCTTCACTTGTCCCTTAGTCTGGTGAACCGTTGAGGCATCACACATGATCTGTCGACCGTCTTTCTCCATTCCACAGTCCTTTGCCTTGGATAGAACCTCTTTCAATGAAAAACCCAATTACATACACTATGCATAAAGTCTATTTAATATTAAAACAGAACACGGAAAATAAATTAGCGAAACTGAATCTAGAAATAGAGAATTATTAGCAATTTAAAAACAAGCGAAATTATAAACAAGGTTACAAAGACAGTTTGTTTGGAAACACAAACTCAAAACGGGCCCCCGAAGTGGTCAACTCATGAAGGTAAAAAGGCAGGTTTGAATATTTTCATCAAGAATATCAGAATGAAATTCTATCAATGGATGGAGAAAGAAGAGAGACAGATCTTTTGAGGCGAAGCTGAAGTTGGATGTGAACCTGGCTTAACGGATGTCATATAACGGATTATCTAATTGATCTAATTGTTTTGTAAAGGGTCAGTCTCTTATTCAAAGCCTAAAAAAATAAAATTTCAGTAAAAAAAATTTAATAAAATGCAAATGCATATGTTACTGGTATAATGTGACCGTTTAGGTGTGTGTGTGTGTGTGGGGGGGGGAACTTTTAAATTGTTGTTTTAAATTATGTTTCACTTATATGCATACTAAATAGATTTTTTTCTCTTTAAAAAAAGTAAAAAATGCTTTTTTGTAAAATGTAGTAGTTAGTATGACAGAACTTAGTTTAACTTAGCAATACAATTGTAAAAAAAATAAAAAAATTTTGGACAAAAAATCTAAAACCGTTAGCATAAATGTGTTAAAAATATTGTAAATTGTCGTCTCCCTTACTAAATAGAGTCTCGTGTTTGTTTGTTACTATTAATAGTGAATACTTGTAAAAAAATGGTGTATCTTATGAAAAAACAAACCTGCTTGCATAGTTGATTTTAAAAATTAGATTTTACGCTTTCAGAAAAGAAAAAAAGTAGCCGTTGTACCAGAACGTCGAATTGTCTAAAATATTATGATTTTGGGATTTTCACTATCTTTTCTAGTTTACGAGATCTAAACCGGACGGACGAACAGACGCACAGACCACACAAATCTAATAGCGTCTTTTCCCCTTTCGGGGGCCGCTAAAAATCCTTTTTTTAAAAAAAAAAAAAGCTTATCTAAAAGAAAAAATTCTGCACTAACAACTATATATCTCAAAGATATCAAAGTAATAGCTAACTGATTCAAGCAATGTTCCCCAGACTTTTTTCCTTAACCGGATACTTGCCAATTTTAGGCTGGATTATTTCGCATCGGCTTTAAACAAAAATCAAACCATATATATATATATATATAAATTGTTGTAACTCCGCTCCCAAGCCACACTGATGGTGCGCATCACAGCACCATTCAACACAAGTAGTGGAAGACGTGTCTAGACCGGAAGAAGGACTGTTGTAGATCCGGCTTAAAGTGATGGAAGTCTTAGCTGTCTTGACTCGAGAGAACGTCCTGTGTGCTATCTATGAACTGTGTTGATGACCTGGGGCGGCACTGGGAAGTGTGTCGGTGGTCTGTATTGGTATTTAGGTAGGAAAGGACTGGTGTCACTTGAGATAGGACACTCTGGGACTTAATGGCTGAAGTCCGTGCCTGTTTGTACTGTAAATAAATACCTTGTTTATCGTTGCCTACTGCCTTTCGTTGAGCTACCGTGCTATGACTTTGATGGTACAATATGCTTGACAAGCTTAATATTAGGCAGGATATTGACAAGCTAAATTCTAAAACCCGATGATGCATCGTGTCACCTATATCTATTTACAAGTATATACATACACCATTTTAACTTAACCCTTAAAACGCGTGCGGTAGTTTAGCCTCTAAACATCAGAATTGTAATTCCATTTGGTATGCACTCACTGTAAAACAGCTCAGCACTTTAAGGGTTAAGGGAAAAAAAACAACAACAGTATATCACAAAAAGATTGTAGGAGACAGAAGTAAGATAACATTAGCTTGTTTTGAAGTAGTAAGGTACTCTCCAGACAAACAAACAAACAAACCAGAAATCATTTGTTTGTTTTTGTTTGTATTTTTGTTTTCAATAAAAAACAGAATTTAGGCCCTGTTGTTAGTCATGTTGTTAAAGTGTTGTTTTTTCATTATGGAGAACAACTAATACCTGAAAATGAATTTTTCTTGTCGGTATATTTATTAATTACTAGCAATTAACTGATTAAATTTATTTTTTTATGCTTGTCTTGTCTGCGCCAATTAGTAATTGTGTAAAGTTTCAACTTGATACGAGAATGGGTGTGGGAGAAATAACATGTAAAACATTTTTACCAGACAGATAGAGTGAGCTAATGCAAGATTTGTAAAAAAAAAATCCACAGAAACATCTATTACATCTGTCCCTGTTGCAAAGGCAAAAGGTATAGAAGGTTTCTTTTTTAATAAAAATGTGTTTTTTTTTTTTTTTTGGTCTTAACCCAATTGATAAAATGAAATTAAATTAATTTTATCGTCAGATACAGACATTTTTTTGAAGTGGGGGGGGGGATACAAAAAGGGGGCGGGGGAGATATGGAGGAGTGCGGCAGGGGAGGTAAGCTGTTCGACGAAGGGAAGTAAGTTGGCCAAGGTGTGCATCTTTGACGTCATGCAGCTCGATTCTATCTTTTTGGATGTCTGGAACATAGGAAGGCAGCGCAAAGTTAGAACATATGGGCGACAAAGTGTGTGTGGGGGTGGGGGGTGGGGGAAGGGGGGCATCGGTGGGGTGTGGAGGTGCTGTAAGTTGAGCCAATAACCTGGGAGCCACTGCGTCAACAGATCTTCACATGAGATGAGTTTACCATAAACAGTTGCTGCCCTTTAGTCAAGGGGGCTGCCTGTAATCTTACACCACCTTTTTGCCCCCTCCCCCCCCAAAAAAAAACAACAACAACCCAACACGTTATCGTCACTACCCCCCCCCCCACGTCGCCCTAAAAAAAATTGACGCCCTCATAGTCCCATTATACAAGGAGAGAATGAAGAATCACATCCTCTACCTGTCTCTCTTACAGTTACACGATTGCTTGTACAGGACACGACACTGAATGGACTTAGAAATCTTCTGACAGCAAATGTTCAGCTCTACCTAGTCCCTCACTCCTCGCCCCATAAGACAGTTTTAGAGGAGGATCCAATGTATTAAGTCTTGTATTTCTACATCCTCCAGAAAAACATATCGCATTCCAAACGCAACTCCCTATGTCCTAAAATCAAACCAAAGGTTCTAATCTCAATTGAACTGCTGCCAGGTAGATGTCAAGGTAGATGTAAAGGTAGATGTAAAGGTAGATGTAAAGGTAGATGTAAAGGTAGATGTAAAGGTAGATGTAGATTCATATGTCGATGTATATGTAGATGTAGCGGTAGACGTAGCGGTAGATGTAGCGGTAGATGTAGAGGTAGACTTAAATGTAGATGCAGATCTAAAAGTTGCATGTCCAAATCAAAATGAGAACTGCATACATGGCTAATCGTCTATCATACAGTCTAATTCCTTAGCATCCAGGTCTAATTCCTTAGCATCCAGGTCTAATTTCTTAGCAACCAGGTCTTATTCCTTAGCATCCAGGTCTTATTCCTTAGCAAACAGGTCTTATTCCTTAGCAACCAGGTCTTATTCCTTAGCAACCAGGTCTAATTCCTTAGCATCCAGGTCTTATTCCTTAGCAACCAGACATTGAAGTGGCTTCCCGAGTTAGTGTCAAATGCAACCCGAAGCGTTCCTTTAGACGACATCAATAAGGTCTAGAGAGGGACCATGACGCATGGCCCAATCTGTGGCACCATTAATTTTATGACTGTTTGTTTACATGCGAATTGAAAACAAAAGGCTGTTATCTAGAAAAATATGTGATGTCATACACGTAAAAGAACAATATATCGATTACATGTTCTGACGTCACAGCAGATCGATGAATTCAGCATAACAACTAATGCACCACATGAACTGTTTCAGTGATGCTCAACCTACGGCCCGCGGGCCATCGCGGTGTTTTCCGGACCTTTTTTTTTTTTTTTCCCACCGTGATTTTCATACCACAATTAGGGCCTACAACTAAGTTACGTTCTATCCATGCATGTCTCTTATAATTGGGTAATGAAAGGGGAGAGGCTCGGTTACTTTGTACTTGTCCATTTTTTGAAGTGATGCAGCCCTTGTAGGAAGTTCCTGTGGCGCACACTCCCCCCCCCCCCCCACCACCAGACACACAGACAATGCAGAAAAGGTCGGGCAACACTGACATCTGGTTGACCTCCTTCAGTCTGGACTCCCGTTAACGTGATTTTTACTAAGGTGGGTAGCACTGAAATAGTCCTTGGCTTAATCAATAATACATTAAATAATTTTAAAAAAGTAAAGTTCCCCTTTCAGACCTTGCAATCTATTAGGTAGATGTTGTTAAGGTCATTTGTTTCTTTAGCCAACGGTTAAAGAGCGGGGGTGTCATGTGGCCAGCACAACGACCAACCGCCTTTACTTTTCCCAACTAAAGTCAGCTACCATTTGAGTTGGGTGAACTTATCGGCGCCCTAAAAATCCATAATTTCAAAATTCCGGTCTTCACCAAGTTCCGAACCCAGGACCCCAGGCTCGGAAGCCAAGCGCTTAACCACTCAGTGGTAAAATAGAAAAAGAAATGGTGCTGTCATCGTCCATGACCTTGTAGGCAAAATGTAAGAACGTTAGGACGAACAGAACGGGTTGAAAGATCGATCGCGAAAATGTAAACAACATCCAAGGGAGATAACAATGAGTTAATGTTTTGATGAGTTTTGTAAAAAAGAGAAGAACCAACAGGGCATTTAGTTAGAGAGTGAAACTTTACTTTCACGGTGATCTTGTAAAATTGATTCGAATGACCTTAAAGAGAACCGGAAGAATACGTCTAGGTATAGACAAAATTCATCCCTAGATACAGACCTACAATGCGTTTCATTAAATCCCTTTCCTCTTGTTATATTTTCTGAAAGAAATTAACAGGAAGAATACACACACACAAAAACCAGAGACGAACAAATCAATGCACTAAGTTTTATTTAAATTAAAAAAAACATGATGTCAGAAGTGGGATTTGAACCCACGCTCACATTCGTGGACCAGAACACCCAACTGGCAGGTAAGGTTATGAGCCTTGAGTCTGGCGCCTTAGACCACTCGGCCATCCTGACATACCCAAACGACACTGATATTGACAACACATCACTGAGTAACAACAAATAGTACGCTCTTCCGTTGCTGAGTACAGGGTTAAAGCTAACAAAGGGAGACAAGTTCATAGAACAGATCGAAGACTAATGTCCTGGATAATAAATTATTGATTGCTTTGGTAGCTACGATGAGGCGAGGTCATTATTGTACACAGTCAAACCTACACTGTGACAGAGGCGTAGCTTTTTTGTTTTTTTACACGATGATTTTCGCAATTATTCAACTAGATACATACCACAATAAAGCTTACAAATAACTAGTATTCATATCATGTAATGTCCAGAACTAAAATATAAGCATTAGCTCATCATTTATTACACTGCTATTTTATTCACTAATTTCTCTAATTAAATTTATTGTCTTTGAGGCGGCTTCCCTTTCGAAGTCAAAACAAAACAAATCAAATATAAAGACAAAAGTACTTTTAAAAAAAAGCTTATTTTGAGTGAATGGAGATTACAGTTCAATCACTGCCATATTTCTGTTTTTTTTTAGGGTTTATCCCGCCTTTTGTCTATTTAAACAAAATTAATAATGGATTTGCTAAGCAGCTAATGGATTTTTGTTTTGTTTTTGTTTCGTTGTTACATTAGTCGTCATCAATGAATAATTGTTAGAAATTTCAATTTGATTCGAGAATGGAAAGTGTGGGTACCACTGGTAAAAAAAAGTTTGAGAAACACCGTATTTCTGCCCCAAAGATCGCAAGGTCCGAAAGGCGGGGCCTTACTACTTCAAACTTTTTTGGTAGTGTATTATCACTACTGTAATTTTTAGTCTACTGTCTGTATCTTTAAATTTAGTGATTTTACTAATGATGTTAATAATTCGTTTTCCGCTGCCGAGGACAGGCACAGGCGTCGAAAAGAAAATCTTAATCGACAATCGGCGGACAATGGTTATGTTTCCCATGGCTGTGGCAAAATATGTAGGTCACAGCTGGGGCTGCATTCCTCATTAATCTTCGGATTCGAAGACAAGCCTTATTATTATTAATATTCGTTTGTTATGAATGCCACGACTCTATTTTTTGCGCCTGCTCCAGTTACTTTATGTATCCTTGTGCTGAGAAGTCCCAAACAGAGGACGCACATTCACATATTGGTCTAACCAAGGTTAAATAGCATTTGAATATCATGTTCTTGATGAAATTTAATTGTAGTAGACTCTAAGACTTTGTTAGATTTTTAAAAATAATTTCATCAATATGCGAATTCATCATCTGTTTATGTATTTGAAAACCCTTTTTTTTTTCTTCAGAATTTAGTCACTGGTAAATCATGACTAAGATAAGTAGGCTTTATTTGTTCAAAGTTTTTTTCTCTATTACTCTTAATCAGTGCTTTTTTTTTGGTGACGGTACGCACCGGTACGTCGTACCTGTGCCTTTTTCAATGTGGGGAAAATATTATGACTTTTCTTGTGTTTTAACGTTTAATTAATTTATTAGTAGTTAAAAGTTAGGCAATCCATCACTGAGTGCCGGCACCTATTTTTTGTACAACACCTTTCTTAATAATTGTCACTTTTCTCAGTAGAAATAGATGCCCTAATCTCATTCCGATTTCTGTGATTCCTCTAATTCTCTAAGTCAATGAACTACAGTATTTTGGGGAGAGCAACCTATTTTCCCTAAGGAGTTTGAATAGGCCACTTCTGCTGACATGTTGCACATTGTTTTATATCAAGGATTGGCCTCTTTAGTCACACAAGAAGTTGCCAAGGGAAAGGATCGTCTCTCGAGATGTAAAATGCCACAGATAGCATTTGGTAGGAATTGTTCTCAATCCTCGGGTCACGGTGATCTACTGGGTTTAGAAAGGAAAAAAAAAAGATTTAGAGTAGGCGTGGTCATTTTTTAGAATGTTGTTATTAATGGCAGTGATGTATACATTTTATCAACTCTGAATGTTTACTTAACTATAGAAACTGTTTTAATCTTTTTTAATTGTTAATCTTTACAAAAAACAATTTGGGTGAGGGGGTGGGGGGGGGGGGAGGGGACAGATTATACAGTAAAATAAATAATATTCAGCAATGTATTTAAAGACAAATTTAAAAAAATAACATCATTGCAGAAGTGGGATATGAACCCACTCCCACATTCGTGGACCAGAACACCCAATTGGCAGATAAGGTTATAAGCCTTGAGTCTGGCGCCTTAGACCATTCAGCCATCCTGACATACCCGTTGACATGGATATTTACTATAGAACGCTGGGTAATAGCGATCGCCACGCTCTTCTGCCGTAGAGTCAATGTAGCCCAAAGGAGACTAACCTCATTGATCAGATCAAAGACTAATGTCCTGGATAATACATTATTGATTGCTTTAGTAGCCACGACGAGGCGAGGTCAGTAGAGTCGTCCACTACTGTACACATTGAAACCTACACTACCCATGAGAATGACACATACACACAGACAGCTGTACATAATTTGTTTACACGGTGATTTGTCATAACTGTTTAAAGAGGTAGGTACCACAATAACACGTCTGACAAACAAACACTCATATCTTATCTTATCTTATATAATACAGACGTTATTTCAAAAAAGAAGATGACGCGTCATACATTTAGTCATGCATATTAACCAATGACTTAAATTCTGCCAAGTCACTGGTTTTCCTGGCTAGCTCAGGCAACCCATTCCATGCTCTAATAGCACTAGGGAAGAAGGAGTATTTGTACAACTTTGTCCTAGCATATGGAACTAGGAATGTGCCTTTACCTTTGTGTCTTTCTGAGTATTTTGATTTATCAACTTTAAATGGACAGCGTCTCCATATGCAGGTCCGGGTTTAAGCATGTGGAGTCCCCAAAATTTTGTGGAGGCGACTATACTTTTCCGAAAGCTTAAATAAAAATCCACTTATTAATAAAAAAATAATTACTGATATTTAAAAGCATGTTATATTATAATAGACAGAGAGTACTTGGAAATAAAATATATCTTTCCTTCATTAGTTAATATATGCATATTTTTACTTTAGTAAAAATTTTTATATTTTTTTAGGGTTTACGCAATGTAGTAAATCCAGAGTGCATTACAAGAATACAAGCACAGAGGAAGTGCCCTAAGGCCGGTCCTGAAGGCGGGGCCTAAGGTCACATGGGCAGGTCGTCACAAACGCTCCACGGACATACTATGATGTGCCGTGGAAAGTGTGAGACTACAGATGAGATTGTCACTGAAAGATGTGCCTCCTTCAGTCGATGAACGGCCTTTGAAGTGACTGCCACTGTTTCACCTACATTGTTTGACTTACTTGACTTAATCCTGTGCACTCCCAGGGGAGCATAGGGCCGGAACCACACCTGTCCACCGAACTCGGTTCTGAGCAGCTTTCTTCATCTGCTCCCATGTCATTCGGGTACCCTCAGCTTCACTGATGACTGACCTCTTCCAGGTTTGCTTGGGTCTGCCCACTTTCCCTCTTTCCTTGTGGGTTCCAGTCAAGTGCCTGCCTTGCAACATTAGTAGCTGGTTTTTCGCAGGGTGTGTCCTATCCAGCTCCATTTTCGTTTTGTGATGTCTACATTGTTTGGGCTTGTTTAACATGGGGTAGCTACCATCTTCTACTAAGCGTGTCCACAGGTAGCGGATAGAAGTAGTCTTAGATATAAAGGTGAGCTGTGAATATGAAATAAACAGCCGCAGACCAACTGGTCTGCAGTTATGGAGGATAAGGTAGGGTACCCCAATGGTAAGGATATTCACTTAAAACATCTAAAAAATCCAGGGAAATGATTGCGAATAGCGAGTATAGGGCGCTCTAACTATAAACCCGGGTAGATGAAGCTCTAAACCCGGGTTGATGAAGCTCTAAACCCGGGTAGATGAAGCTCTAAACCCGGGTAGATGAAGCTCTAAACCCGGGTAGATGAAGCTCTAAACCCGGGTAGATGAAGCTCTAAACCCGGGTAGATGAAGCTCTAAACCCGGGTAGATGAAGCTCTAAACCCGGGTAGATGAAGCTCTAAACCCGGGTAGATGAAGCTCGTTAGTTAGGAATAGCAATACATCTAGGAGAGATAACTCCGAAACTAAACAACTGCTACCTTGCAGACGATCATGGACGATTAAAGGCTAAGGGAGCATACCCAGAAAGAAAAGAAAGGCTGACTTAGGGGTCAATGGGCGTCCTGGCACAGAGTGCATTGACATCTAACCTCCTCTCCATGTTGGTGTTTAATAAATGAGGACGAAGAAGAAGAGTGATAGAGATAGAGGGAAGAGAGATAGAAAAAAGAGAGTAGGAGAGATATTGAAAGAGGGTAAAAGAAAGAAGAGTGAGAGAGTGAGATATGAGAGAAATAATGTGGGAAAGAAAGAAGAACAAAAGAGGAAGAGAAAAGAAGTAGAGAGAGAGAGAAAGAGAGAAAGAAAAAGATATATATATATATATATATATATATATTATGAAAGAATATACATATATATATGTATGTAGAGAGAGATGTACAAATGTGCACATAATTTCATCAAACGATCTGATTGGACAAAAAAAAAGCAGGCCAACAATGCCGTGAACGCACGCCAAAAGGTCAAGGACCCTCCATCGTTCAAGGCCGCTGTGCCTATCACTGAGCAGAAGATGAACATGTCCACTTTCCTTGACCGCCTGTACGTCCACGTGAGAGGTCTACGTGCCCTGCAGCAGACGTCACAGGCCGCTACGTGATGTCGGTCAATGGGAGACCGTCCGGTGGACGTGTGTGTGTGTGTGTGTTTTACGTCCATCAAATACAATCCAAGGTTTTCAGTGGACAAACGATAATACACACACGAATAAAATAATATATTCCTAAAACATTTTGTTTGTATTTTGTACTTACCAAAAACTCACATAACAAGGAACAGATGAAAAACAATTGAAATAATTAAAAAAAAAAGCTACTACTAGATGTAATGGTATCAATTTGTTTGAAGAAGTCATGTAATAAAGTTAGTGATAGGTCTGGACCCGTGATGACCTATATGTACTCTTTTTATCTTTTTGTAACGCTGGGTACCCCCCCCCCCCCGCCTTTGTACTTGCATCTATTAGAAGAATGAAATTGTTTGTACTGAGATGACAGATTATAGAATTTGGTTCCCTGGTTGTTCCTTTAATCTGTGGTGTTGTTCCACGTTTACTAGTCTGTTCCTTTTGTTTTTCGACTGAATGTCTACATATACCAAAAAAAACAACAACAAACAACTTCACATACTGGTATTGATGTAGATATATTTCAGAACTATTTCTATTAAAACCAGATACACATGTTTGCATTTGTAACTAGAATGATGTTTAAGTACATGCCATATGTTTGTTTTTGTTTTGTTTTTATTAAGAATATGTGTGAAACCAATTGCTCCTCTTCCGCATGTGACAAACTGACTGGCATGGATGTTGTGTTCATTTCAAATGTTATCCATTAAATATTATCTGTTTAGATCAAGAAAGTTATGACCATTTTCATGTATTTGCGAATAGTCCAAATACTGAGTTATGCATATCAGAGTATTAGCATCAATTTTAGTTGCCGAAATTACCATATATTTAGTTTGGCAATAACAGCGATCACTTTATCTTGAATGTTAAACAAGGAAGTAACGATACGCTGAGGCAATTAAAATAGAGAATATGTCTGCTAAATATGCTAATTTACAAAACCATTTCAAGTCACGTAAACCTATTCTCAACTCAAATCTATTAATAAGAAAAAATGCACATAACGCAATGCAAATATCAATCGGTTTAGAATTTTTGTTCGAGATAGGCAACGAAGGTCAGTGTGATAAAGAAGTTGTATATATTAAAAACACTGAGGGACCACCAAATTAGCGTTCCCCCTTATTACGCAATGATTGGATTAATGTAGTGGAGAAACACACCTTATTCTAATATCCCGTATCCCCCCTTTTTTTGGTGGGGTATACAATGTATGCTTTAGACCACGCCATTGTAATATCTGTAGTCTGTTGTTTGCTTTAGATTGATAAGACAATGCTATAAAAAGCGTTTCCACACCTTCTGTGTAGCACAAGGCGGCCACATAACCTTGAGCTATCATGATTGGCGGGCATCAAGTATGGGTGACTCACACTCTCTGCATGTCACGTCTGCTCTCCATCTGTCAGTGCTTAATGAGGCGTGACGGTTCCTTCTACACCTGGTAAAATATGATTTTTTTTTTTTCAGCTACAGGGTTCTTCCATCCTGCTACTAATATATACTTTTGTTTATATATTACTCGTGTTGCAGCTACAATTGCTATCAAAATTTATTATTTTGCAGGGCCGGCCTTGGGGCTAATGCAGCCCATGCGACCGCAGCGGACCCGCGCTAATTCTAGGTGTAAACTATTAAATTAAGCCATTTTATAACTTGTAACGGAATCCCCGCAGCATCCTGATTTACCAAGAGCTCCTTGAAATCTCCTGAAATTGCAAAATATACGAATAGTCATGAAAATCTCCGGAAATTGCAAAATATACGAATAGTCATGAAAATCTCCGGAAATTGCAAAATATACGAATAGTCATGAAAATCTCCGGAAATTGCAAAATATACGAATAGTCATGAAAATCTCCGGAAATTGCAAAGTATACGAATAGTCATGAAAATCTCCGGAAATTACAAAATATACGAATAGTCATGAAAATCTCCGGAAATTGCAAAATATACAAATAGTCATGAAAATCTCCGGAAATTGCAAAATATACGAATAGTCATGAAAATCTCCGGAAATTGCAAAATATACGAATAGTCATGAAAATCTCCGGAAATTGCAAAATATACAAATAGTCATGAAAATCTCCGGAAATTGCAAAATATACGAATAGTCATGAAAATCTCCGGAAATTGCAAAATATACGAATAGTCATGAAAATCTCCGGAAATTGCAAAATATACGAATAGTCATGAAAATCTCCGGAAATTGCAAAATATACGAATAGTCATGAAAATCTCCGGAAATTGCAAAATATACGAATAGTCATGAAAATCTCCGGAAATTATTAAAACCTTTTGAAAACTCAAAACAAAAATTTCCTGAATTATATAGACAAAAGATGTAATTTTGGGGTGTTAATGCAGAAATAAAATTGTGATCTTTCCTTTATTTACATATAGTACCTGTTGAGCCATGAAGAGAATTATATATATATATATATATATATATATATATATATATATTGTTATAACCCTCTCCGCGACGCAAAAGGGTTAACTGTGTGTGATCCGCTGACATATGTGACACAGGCCAGTAAATACAGTTTAGCGTGCTATATTGAAAGGCGAGGGACAGTACTGGCATGAACTTGGCACGTGAATAGCGCCCGTGTTATGGTCATCTGATCATAAGCCTGCGCAGACGAGAGAGACAGTGTGTAGGAAAGCGGCAGTTCAAGACCGGAGAGCGTTGAGACCGGGACTGTTAGTCAGCCAGGAAGTCGGTCCTGGTGCAGTCCTCCAGTGAAACGTACGAGTCCAGGAAGAGACAGTAGAGTTTTGTACGGTGATGTACAATGTAACATTTTAGTTGTTGATGTGTTTGTTGCCAATTGTCCTAGTCTTGGCTGTTATCTACTTGACCATTATTAAAGTACCAGATTATTTGGAGCCTTGTTGTCAAATTCTTGATGTGTTGTGTTGTGTTTAGCAGTGTTTACAGAAGGTCTGATTAGGAGAGAATCGTAGCAATATATATATATATTAAAACATTACATTCAAGAACCTAAGGCATGCAAACGGATATTACGTCAACAGATTTTACTCTGTCAAGCAATAGAAAAAAGATCACCTTCTAAAAACAAAGCTTTTTTAAGGGAAAGAATCTCTAATTTCTGCCATTTATATGAAAATGTCAGGGCTTAGCTCCCTTTCTGCCATATAAAACAAAATTAATTAATTAGTACTAATTGATTAAATAATTGGTTAATTTTTTTGATTGAGTCGTGTATTGTCATCGACTTTGCATAATTATGCAAAATTTCAACTTGATCTGAGAATGAGAAATTGGGGGAAAAGGTGTTTAAACGTAATAAGGGGATTAAATCCATATGTACATCCACATCTATCATTAAGTAGCACTTATTTCCCTTTTTTGAATTAAAAAATAATTATTCACCCCAATTTTTTCTTTATTCGTGTCTTGTCAGGTACAAGGAAATAATTGTGCAAAGTTTTAACTTGATCCCGGAATGGGGAACGGGAGAAAAAAGGCAACAGGTTCAAATCTTGACCAGACAGACAGACACATCGACTTGATAAAAACTTTGTAAAACTCAATCGTAAGAATACTAAATTGTATCAGTTGGAAAGAGACGGTGACCAAGAAAGCTATGGACAGCGAGAAAACATGGGCCTCGACTCTTGAAGAAAAGCGTACCACACGGAAAATGGCCAGCTCCTCTACCACCAAAGCGAAAGCCACATTGACATGCAATATATATGTGGGACGGGAGTGTCTCTCCAAAATAGGGCTCCACAGCCATATGAAAAAGTGTTCGAGATGAACCCTAGTCGTTTTACGAATGAAGGAGGCCGGTGGTGATAAGTGAAAAGATGAAGGAAGACTTTTTCAGGCGCGTACATCAATTAGTGCAAGATAGTCTTGTTTGAAACGAAGAGCTCTAACATTAACTCTGGTCTCCCCCCAACAAGTCTTGCTCAGATTTTCTTCAACCTCCGGCGCTAACAAATTTAGACTATGACATCACTGACAGCAAGAGTGAGTAAGCAATTAGGTGTCATGTCAAGCTGGTGCCGGGGGGTGGGGGGGGTCGGGGAAGTGGAAATGGAAGTGTCAGGTGCACTTCAGAACGCGGCAAAGGCTATTTTCCTGGTTGCCCTTGGCAGGGCCGCAGTGGGCCTCGCGCTTTCATACGCCCCCGCGCGAATTCTAGGTGTAAATTATTAAAATAAACCATTTTAACTTATTATTAAAGGGTTTCTGGAATTCTCCTGAAATTGTAAAATATACGAAAAAGTCATGAAAATCTCCTGAAAGTATTAAAATCTTCTGAAAACAGACAAAATTGTCATTTCGGGTTGTCATTAAATATATTGACCTTGTCACGTATTACGAATTGAATTCTACTTTTAAATGGCTTGCCTAGGGGAACGTGACAATAGAAAAGCAGTTGTGTCACTTATCTTAAGTCTGAATTTAATCAAAGACTTACAATGAATAACAAAAAAAAATGACACAAGAAATCGGAAGGTAAAATATCAACTTAATGTTTAATAAAAGATAACTTGAATAGTACTTTTAACTGAATCACATAAAGCAAGAAAAAAAAAAAAACATTTACTCAATACAAAACGGAAGGGTTGACCAAAACCCTTTTACAAAAATGGCATGTAAAAATATTACAATACAAGAGTTTGAAAATATAATTACAAATACAAGCAAGGCCTTGAAAAAGAAAAATCTTAACTTACACGATAAATAGGTATACCACGCACGGGTCACGCAATGTCTCCGCTATTCTGTCTCACGGCTGTCTCCGTATGTCTGTCTATCAACGTTACACGGGCGGTCTTTTTATAGTCTACCGCGCGTCGATATCAAGACAAATCTAGTAGTTTCTAGAACCAAATAAGTCATCAATTTCCCAGATCTAGAACGCTCTTCAAAGAGACAGAAGAAAAAAAAAAAACCACCCTCCTTTCAACCAGAGGTACACACATAGGTCAAGGACCGGTCACACTGTCTGTGTGGCTTGACGAATAAAAAAAAAACTTATTACACAAGGGGCAGACAACCTACCCGTCTCTCGACCGCAACAGGTCAAAAAAAAAACAATGCCTAGATACGTAACAACCTACAACGCCAATCCTACTAGCAATTACAAAAAAAAACTGCATTGTCAGCATTCATTTAATAAAAATGTAATAATAATGAGAAATTTAACCAAAACAAGAATTCTTAATTTACTTTAATAGTCACTGGCATACAAATATAGATCCAAATCTATCTCGACCTCTTTAAAAAAAATTGAAAAGCGAAATTTTGATAGTCGATAGTAAATATAAAAGGCAGATCTGAATGTTTATCGGCTTTTTGTTGAAAAACTACTATCTACTGTAGATGGCTCGTAAAGTTAATTTGACAGCGATTTTGTAATTTGTAAGGAATGAATAAAGTGCAAAGACGAATTTAGTTTCTAATACAAAATCTTAATTTTCACTAATTATCTTTATCACAACCCAGAATAGGCCACGCGCAATCCGTTTCGCATAAGGCCCCGCAATTTGGAGGACCGGCCCTGGCCCTTGGATACAGCGTGTGTCAGTCGTATACGATTTGTGGACAATCACGATTGCTTGATGGTTAATTGTGAAATAGAAAACTGAATGTTAAGAATGAATTTTGATTGGTTGGGTGTACGATAATCAGGGATGGGGGTTGCCTTCTTTCATAATTCGGAGTTGTCTTTTCTTGTATCTGATAATCTCCCTTGACCATGCCGATAACTAAACGTGACTCTTAATGTTTAGCACCTTTCACACGGCGCGATTATCTCCCATTTATCTTGAAGGGTAGGCAAATCTATTTTAAGATTTTTATGTCTTTTTTAGTAAAATAGTTGAAACGTACATTTCTGTAACATCGTCTGCTTTCAACAATGTGTACGTTTAGCATTTTAATATTGTCTTAAAACCAAACCAAGGGACGTAATTCTAATTTATGAATCAACATCACAACGGATGAGACGCAACTTCCATACGATTGGCTTCCCTTTGCAGTGTAATCTCTGGTCTTGGCGCATCAATCCAACACCAAAACTAAATCAACCGATATAGTGTGCATTGCGCAACATATACCGTACATGAAAGACGCGGGGGGGAGACAGGCGCCCCGATTCATCTGACATTTAAACAAAAAATTTGGCCATGAATTAGTTCAGACTTTTTTTTTTAGCTCCTTTACTTTTTAAAGACCACAACATGTTTATCTTTTTTTAATTTACAGGAAGTTTGAAGGATTCTGGACGTCATTTCTGTCACGTGGGTCGAAATCAACCAATCAGTGATGCTTTCAGTTTAAAATAAATATAAAAAAAAATTCTACGTCTGCTATAAGAAAACAGGATAAGACAACTCTGCGTAGATTGCAAGATTAATGATACTTGTGCATGGTGTTCGGTTTTTATCTTCCGTCAATTAATCACGTGATAGTTCGTTTTTTGTGTTCTATTTTGAAACAATTTCAGAGGGATCGTCGTTTCGATTCGCGCTAGAGGCCTTTAAAAATAGATTTAGGGGCGGCCAAACGAGTGGGCATAAGTCTGATGGGAAGATACGCCCCTGATACTGTTTACCTGTTGCTGTTGCTAACGCTGTCCAGGGATAAACTAACAAGTGCACACGTTCCTGAAAAATCCATGCTCATCAAATAGGAACTTAAGGCATCAAAGTCAGGAGCGTTGACTGACTTTCTTTACAGGAAAAGGTTCCCACATTGTACACCATAATTAACGCTTTGTTTCTAGTGTGCTTCAGTTATTCCCCCACCCTAAAAAGTGGAATGGGTTATTGAACTTTTTAAAATTCCGGATTCGAGCGGGCTCCAATCTTTTCTTATAAAATACAGACGTTACTTCAAAAACGAAGATGGTTACGTCCTACGCGTCAATCATCTAATCATTCATATTAACCAATGAGTTAAATTCTTCCAAGTCACTGGTTTTCCTGGCTAGCTCAGGCAACCCATTCCATGCTTTAATAGCATTTCTAATCATACGGCATCCCGTCTGCACCTTTGTCTTTGTGTCTTTCTCAGTATTTTATTAGTTTTTTATATATGAAGATTATGGTTCAGTGTTTTATGCATAATTGCTAATTAACTTTTGAGTCTTCTGTCTTGTAGAGCACTAATTCCCAAACGTGTTCGACCTCCCCCCCCCCCCAAGGGAATCATTTTAACCCTTAAAACGCATGTGATAGTTTAGCCTCTTAACATCAGAATTGTATTTTTCCATTATGTATGCACTCGTTGTAAAACAGCTCAGCACTTTAAGGGTTAATCTCCGACACGCCTACCGCTACGGCCTCAAAGTGCACTTTAGCCAAATAAGGCACGCGGACCGTAGTTTGTGGTACACATATTACTTGAAAAAAAAAAAGAAACACACATACGCTTAAACTGTTAAGTACAACTTAAGAAACTCGCGCTGTATGTTTTTTTGGGGGGAGGGGAGGTAAGAGGAGAAGCTGTTGCAAGAGGTAGTTACTATTTTAAAAAAAAGGTGGGGGCGGTTTAATATAAGACTGTTTCATATCTCTTCATATATTTTATCTGCAGCATCTAAAACATCTCCCCTAACAGGGTAACATCGGAGCCCCACAGGGGTCGTCCAGAATAGAAGTTACAAAAGATCATGGCTTACGTTGTACATTGATAAAAAAAAAAACTTGAACACCCAGAGCAATGTACACGTTGGCTTGTAACAGTAACAACAACAGAGCAGTACATTTCTACACTTTAAGCTTGAACGGGGAGGAGGAGATGAGGGTTTTACCTGATCCCTGTAAGATAGTCAGTAGTAACCGATGTAACACCATCACCAAAGGTCCTTCACACATTTGTTGACAGCTTAAATTATCTTTTATTTTTATTTTTTTTTAAATTTTTGGTTGAGGTGATGTGTTTACCTGGGAAGTAGCATGGAATGCGCACCTCAAGAAATGATCACAGATACGAAGATTTTTACAAACACTGTCAGCCAATCAGACGCCAGATGATATCACTGTTATCATTGACAATAGAAAAGTTGTCAACAAGAAATGAAGGAACTTTGCTCTTATTTGTAAACAAACGCTGCAACCTCTTCGTGTCAATTTGTTTTTTTTTTCTGAAGGGCTCAAAGTTTGTATCGTGTGGCTGAGTGATGGAAACCACTTGGCTTCTTGATCTAGTTTGAATCCCAGCTAAGATAAGGGATTTTTAATTTCGGTACTTTCACTATGTGTATCATACAATATTAGACACGGACATTATGAGGTATCCAGACAATTGAATAAGTAGCATTCACTTTGCCTGGAAAACCCGAATCCCAGGAAAGTTTTAGCAATTTTTTTAAACTTTGGACTTGGATAAGTGATTTGAAACAAGACACATCACAATAGAGCTAAGCATGTTGATGAACTCGATGCGTGATAGGCAGAGGCGTAGACCAGGAACAAAACGATTGTAGTGTCACACAGAGACAACATGGTACTTAGAAGTAGAAGACAAAAAGTTATAAGTAGCAGAAAAGTTATGGTAATTCGCCGGAAAAAAACGTTATGATACGTAGTTGAGGGGAAAATTATGATAAGTAGTTGAGGAAAAAGTTATGATAAGTAGTTGAGGGAAAAATTACGATAAGTAGTTGAGGAAAAAATTACAATAAGTAGTTGAGGAAAAAGTTATGATAAGTAGTTGAGGGAAAAATTATGATAAGTAGTTGAGGAAAAAGTTATGATAAGTAGTTGAGGGAAAAATTACGATAAGTAGTTGAGGGAAAAATTACGATAAGTAGTTGAGGAAAAAGTTACAATAAGTAGTTGAGGAAAAAGTTATGATAAGTAGTTGAGGGAAAAGTTATGATAAGTAGTTGAGGAAAAAGTTATGATAAGTAGTTGATGAGAAAGTTATGATAAGTAGTTGAGGGAAAAATTACGATTAGTAGTTGAGGAAAAAGTTACAATAAGTAGTTGAGGAAAAAGTTATGATAAGTAGTTGAGGGAAAAGTTATGATAAGTAGTTGAGGAAAAAGTTATGATAAGTAGTTGAGGAAAAAGTTATGATAAGTAGTTAAGAAAAAAGTTATGATAAGTAGTTGAGGAAAAAGTTATGATAAGTAGTTGAGGAAAAAGTTATGATAAGTAGTTGAGGAAAAAGTTATGATAAGTAGTGTTGAGGAAAATGTCATGATAAGTGGTTGTGAAAAAAGTTATGATAAGTGATTGAGGAAAAGGTTATGATAAGTAGTTGAGAAAAAAGTTATGATAAGTAGTTGATGAGAAAGTTATGATAAGTAGTTGAGGGAAAAATTACGATTAGTAGTTGAGGAAAAAGTTACAATAAGTAGTTGAGGAAAAAGTTATGATAAGTAGTTGAGGGAAAAGTTATGATAAGTAGTTGAGGAAAAAGTTATGATAAGTAGTTGAGGAAAAAGTTATGATAAGTAGTTAAGAAAAAAGTTATGATAAGTAGTTGAGGAAAAAGTTATGATAAGTAGTTGAGGAAAAAGTTATGATAAGTAGTTGAGGAAAAAGTTATGATAAGTAGTGTTGAGGAAAATGTCATGATAAGTGGTTGTGAAAAAAGTTATGATAAGTGATTGAGGAAAAGGTTATGATAAGTAGTTGAGAAAAAAGTTATGATAAGTCGCCGAGAAAAAACGTTCTGATAAGTATTTCCTATTATGTGCTAGCTATTTAGGTATTAGCCTGCGATGTATGATAATGAACACTAAATTGAAAACAGAATATTATAAAGGTAACAAAAAAATCCACTCCATGGAGCTGTTGATGGAAATATCATGTGTATCCATAGCCGACAGATATCTTAAATCCTCCTGCGCCTTTCTGCGATAAGCTGGCAAGCTCTCTCCACTAGGATCGATCTAAGGCGACCTCCACAGCTAGTTCTTACAGATTTGAGGTCTTTTAAGAAGGTGCGACGCCACATTAGAGGTGGTTAGCCATGATTTTGCTGTCCTCTTTTGCGGCATCCATAATATGGCTGACTTTGCTGGTAAACTTATTTCGTCCTAAGAATATTTCCCGGGAATCTAATACGATGTTCAGTAACCACTTTATTGAGGAGTTTGTGCCCTTGCCCCGTGGTTACCGGATTGACAGAAACGCTTTAAAAGTATCAGAAAACTGTATTCTAAAATCTCTATTCTGAAGCCTGTTTTCTGAAATCTGTTTTTGTAAATTTGAAAATTGTATAAATGCTATAATCTATTAAGGAGGCGCGGTGGCTGAGCGGTAAAGCGTTGGCTTTGGGATCTGAGGTCCCGGGCTCGAATCCTGATGAAAAATGGGTTTTATATTTCGGGATCTTTGGGCGCCTCTGAGTCCACCCAGCACTATAATGGGTACCTGGCATTAGTTGGGGAAAAGTAAAGGCGGTTGGTCATTGTGCTGGCCACATGACACCCTCATCAACCACAGAAACAGATGAATAAAGTATCACGTCGTCTGGCTTACTTCTCCTTGTGGGCACTACTTCTAAATGTTCGAGTGTCTAACGACGTAGCTTAAGGCCCTTTTATTTTGTGTGAGAACCGCTGTATTTGTTTTAGTGCATGTATTTGTTATAGCACGGGTTGGGTGGTTATACAATGTTTCTTATAGCACGGGTTGTGTGGTCATACAATGTTGTTTGTTATAGCACGGGTTGTGTGGTCATACAATGTTGTTTTGTTATAGCACGGGTTGTGTGGTCATACAATGTTGTTTTGTTATAGCACGGGTTGTGTGGTCATACAATGTTGTTTGTTATAGCACGGGTTGTGTGGTCATACAATGTTGTTTGTTATAGCACAGGTTGTGTGGTCATACAATGTTGTTTGTTATAGCACGGGTTGTGTGGTCATACAATGTTGTTTGTTATAGCACGGGTTGTGTGGTCATACAATGTTGTTTCTGACCTTCGGTTTTTCTAATTAGTCTTTGTTTCATTCTGTCTGTCTTTTTTTATGTCCTCTTCTCTCTCTTTCTCCTCTCTGCTCTGTCTCTCTCTCCCGTGTTTGCTTTCTTTTCATCTTTTCCTCTGTCTCCTCTGTATTAGTTCTCTCTCTCTCTCTCTCTCCCTCTTTCTCATCTCTGTTCTGTCTCTCTCCCTCCTCTGCGTTAGTTCGCTGTCTCCCTCCACCTCCTTCATTTCTTTCTGTCTCTTCTTTTTCTTTCTTTTGTTCTCTCATTCCCTCTCACAATCTTTCTTTTTTTTTTGTCTTTCTTTCTTATTTAACTTCCGCCCCCCCCCTTTCCTCTTCCCCCCCCTTCCCCCTTTATCACTCCTCACGTTTACTTTGGACTAACATTTGATAAGCTCTCAGTGATGATTGACGGGAGTTTCTAAACATAGATGGTGACATCATGGTCTTGGGGGGGGGGCCCAAGCAATCATTTCTGTCACCAAGTGCGACGCGTGACACTAGGGTCAGCCTGACCTACCTTTACCTGAACCCCCCCCCCCCCCCGCGTGAGATATTCAAAGGTTAGATATCGGGAAGAACGGGATAAGATAAATAATTGAAACTGTACACATTTGATTTTAAAATGGAGAGATAGGTCAGTGGAGTAGTCAGCATGGAGTTGATTAGATCACAAAGGTTCTAAGTCTACGATGATCCGCGCCAATGTTTCTTAAACATTTACAAATAACGCCCCCCCCTTTAAGTGAAAGAAAACCCGTTCGCACTTTTCCCCCCTTAGCAGGCAGGGGGTCTGGGAGACCTCTGTGGGGTTCTTTAGAGGGTCTGGAGAGGAGGATTTAAGAATGTTATGAAATGGAAAAAAAACATAATGATATAAGTATAACACTATAGCTCGGTTTTTATTAGCTCTATGATATTGTTACGTATTTCTGAATCTTCTGGCTAAATGTATTAGTAGGTACACAAATAAAAACACTGTAAAGAACTTGACGACTCAACTTTCAGCTTCACATAACTTTATTGACTATTAACTCTAACAATTCGTCACTGTAACATGTAGCGTAGAAGACTGTACAATATCTGTCAGTTTACAGTTAGCTATACTTCGTTGCAATTCATCTCTTCACTTCGTTGCAATTCATCTCTTCTCAACTTGCATCGAGCCGTATTCCACAGAACAGACCAACGACACACTTTCCAGTGTCGCTCCAGGTCTCCCAAAGCTGAACCAAGTCGTACTCAAGCCTACCGAATCAGAGCCGCACACGTCTTACATCGACTGTATCGACTGTAGCGGCTCAAGTCCACTGTAGTTCGCTGTATAGACTTTAACGACATTAGTCCCCTCCAGTTAACTCTACCCTAGTTAACTTGCATCGAGTCGTACACATCTCTCCTCTACTGTCTCGCACAGTAGACAACAGTACCGACGCCTCACTCACGACTGACTTTCACATTAACTCTCTGGCTTATATAGAGTCCCTAATCACTCCTCCAAGGTTGCACAAACACTGCTAGTATCTTCTGGAATAACACGTGAGGAAACGTCACATCCTGTCTTTGTTTATACATGTAGATTCCAGAAAACATCGGCTGCAGTGTCATCTTGCCAGGGTCACAAGTTGTGACCTCTATCTATCACTGTTCATTAGTAACTGCCCCCTTCTTAGATCTATTTATCCCCTGGAACAATACGTGAGGAAACGTCACATCCTGTCCTTGTTTATACGCGTAGATTCCAGAGAACACTGGCTGCAGTGTCATCTCGCTGGGGTCACACGTTGACCTCTACTAGTCACTGTTAATTTGTAACAATATATTTCTAATTAGTTTGAAATTGTATACAATGAAGATCATCAAAGCCGACCTTTTCGTTTTTTTTTTCGGGAAGTCGTGTCTCGGAGATAAGTTTGAAGTTTTTTGCATAGTAGAAAAAGTTCTTTCAGGAGATAACAGTAGAGAAACAGCAGGTATCGCTTCGGCCAGCAAGGTGGAGCTTGTCAGCTTCTCCACCAGGAACGGGTGGGAGCCCCAGATTCAAGCGTTTTCCCTGCGTTCCAACGCACTTTTTTTTCACCGTTATGTTGAGGACTTTTTTGTATGATTCCAGTAAGGTCATCTTCGTAATAAGAAAGACGTCTTGTCACGGACCCCCCCTTTTTTTTTTCCTGTCAGGAAAGAGTCTTCAGCATAACGATGTACATTAAGCGTAAAAGATCCACAACCGGAACTGACATAAGAAAGACGAAAAGAATCGCGACAGCGGAGACGTTTAAAACTGTTTTCTACAAAAAGATTTGACTTTTTTTTTGCAGGCGCCTATTGCGGATATGACAGTAATTGTGCGGTTATTTCTCTTATATTCACGCTTTCTTTTTTATAATTTCTCTTACTATACCTTTGACGTGTGTTGCTCGAGCCTTACATTTCCAATTTGATTGAACGATTTAGTCGAGTAGGTCTAAAACGCTTTATGCCATTTTCTCGTTCTGATATCACATTCTTGCTTACTGATGGTCTAACCCTACTTCGACCCCCCCCCCCCCAACACATGTCATACTGCTGATTATAAAGCTAATCATCTTATCTAATCTTTTTTGTTGTTGTTGTTGTTGTTATCATGTCTTGCTGTGACTTAGATAAACACATTGAAAACATATTCAACGATAGTGTCATTAGGGCAAGATTACTGTAAAAAGTAGTGCATGTTATGTACTATTATGTTAAAACTTAATATGCAAAGAGGACAAAACTAACATTCTGAAACTGAAAGACTGTGACTTGTTCAGGTCCCAATAGCTTATCATAAGTAGCAATATGTACATACTAGTAATAATTCATTATACACTTTATATTCCGGAGTATTACTGTTGATGCACGTTAGTTTCTGGGTTAATGTTTATTAAAAATTTGTTTTAAAATAGGTTATATTTTCAGTCAAGTTTATCTTATCATTGAATTAATGTAATAATGGATCATCAATGTTCTGTTTTAACACATTGAAACTATGTACAATAATGAGTTTTAAACGTAAGGTATACAAATGTGGGTGTTCCCGAATATTAATTGTCACTCTTAATTGTCATGGTGACTCTATCAGACCTCCTGGATCTCCCGGTGTCAGCTTGTAGAGATCGATAGTCGCTGGGCTTCACGGAGCAAAATTATCACCAGACCTGACTTAATAGATTCATACTCGCAATATTATATTAATTTGCTTAAATCTTAAATTCGCTCTAAGCCTCATCTTATCACAGCATGGGCTTAGCTTCAATTTTGGAGAGCTCTATAAGTGATTTGAACCCTAGCCTCTCATTCACACAGTCAGACGACAATAAAACGGCATTTATGGACACATTGTTCTAGGTAATACATGTGAATGACTGGCATACGATACATGAACTTTTAAACAATGAAATGTTGAGTAACTCTTAAGTCTGCCAGCAGAACGCGGGGCTTCCATAGTAAAATTAAAGTAAAGTTCCTCTTTCAGACCTTTCGATCTATAGGTCAGATGGTGTTAAGGTCATCTGTTTCTTTGGCCTACGGTTAACGAGCAGGGTGTCATGTGGCCAGCACAACGCCCAACCTCCTTTACTTTCTCAAACTAAACTCAGGTACAAATTAGAGTTGGGGCGCCCTAAAATTCCTAGTTTTCGCCGAGATTCGAACACAGGACCCCAGGTTCAGAAGCCAAGCGCTTAACCACTGCGCCCAGTAACACCCCCACACCCTTTTTCCCGTTTTGTTTTCTCACTTCCAATAAAAAGGCCAGAGCCCCATTTCCAAGCTTCCATAACATTCTTTAAAAGCCCCTTGAATTCTATTATCTGTTGCGTGAGTTTGAACGGCCCGCTTTATGACACCACCACCCTCTCTCTCTCTCTCTCTCTCTCTCTCTCATACACATACACCTACATTTAGGTCGTGAATTCTTGTATCGCTTTCTCGTCTCTCTCTCTCTTCCCTGGTTATGTTTATTGGGCACATCGTGTGATATACGCTCTGGAATGTCTTCTCGATGGTCCAGGGTTCCAGACCCTTCCGCTGCCACCCCCCGCCGTCCTTCGAGAGGTTTAGGCTTGGGAGAAATTATCTTCAAATCCGAAAGTACGTCCGACAATTTTAGGCCATGTCGTGCCCATTAATACTTGAACTGCTATCGATTCATCAACTCCTCCGATTAAAAAAAATAGTTCTTGATACAAAATCGGATTATTCTTTGGCTTTCAAGTCAATATCAAATATTTTAATACTCTTTATACAAAGCTTACATCAACTCACTCTGGTAAAATGTAGGTACACGTTATTTCTCTCACGCCCAATCTCGGCTCATGCTAAAAATGTGCACATTTATTTCTTCTACCTGACAACACAAGAATCAATTTTAAAAAATACAAAAAATTTTTTTTTTAAAGTTAGTTAATTAACTATTTGTAATAAATTATTTTGTTTGGTAACTCGAACAAGGGAAAGAAATTGTAATACACTGGGGTGTTTAGTCCTCTTTATGAGTCGTCGTCTTAGTAAACACTAATCTGAAATATAGGACAAAACTATGGATCTAGAAACAATGGATAACTATACAATCTTCCATGTTTATTAGCTCTCATCTAGCAGAGTGGTTACCGTGTTGGCTTGAGAAGCGTGAGAATGCTTGAGCCATCAGTTCGAATTTAGGTCTTTTCTCTCTTTCAAATAATTTCTATGAATATTTTTTAATTGTTAGTCTAAATCTATTACAAATTTAATTACCTGACTGATCCAAACTAATTGATACAAGTACGCTTAATATGTGCTCTGTACTTTTTTTTTTTAAATAGTATTTTTAAAATATGTTCTTGTTTGTTGTGAGTTGTTCAAAAAAGTAGGGCAACGATAACACAGACAGCAGCTGTGAATCCATGTTTATTATGGTACGCTTCGGGTTTAAGAACCGAGAGTCTCAAACTACACATTGATGTCAAAGTACAATGCGTTAATGTACACTCCATTTTATTCTAGTTTTTATTGTTCCCTAAATTGGTGCGATGGCTACTGAATTTATTGTGCCTAAATGTAATCATGTAATCGTCCGCATCAAATATTATCATGATTATCAATATCAATCTCTCAGAATAAGTTAAAAGTAATCCATGTGTGAAACCCCATTTCATTGTCTCCAGCTGAACGCCTATGCGTGCTACCAGCTTGGCCACCAAGTTTTGAACTTCGGTTTGTATTAGAGTTGGTCACGTGATCTTAATTTTTAGTTTCTTTCTTTCTTGGAGCATTAATGGTTTTAATTTCAGACCCTGACCAGGCCATGTCCACCACAGAGCTGTCTCTGATAATATGTGTCTATGGTAACATAATTGTGTAAATATTATACTATAAAACATCTTTTTTTTAACCTTTCTTATGATGTCTAGGAAAGTAAGTCGGTGGGGGGGGGGGGGGGGCAATGTAGACTTTTTGCTAACTTTATGCCATCTGTTAATGTGATTTACAGTAATCTGCTGTTTGTTTATTAGTATAATTTTAATTTGGTTCTGCCCCGTCTCAAGACGAAACCAAAGCGCATCCATTGTCTTCCGATTTGACAATATTAAAAACAAAGCGTTTACGAAAAATATGTTTTGTTTTTGTTTTTAAATTTACAGTTAATCAATACAGCCGTTATTTCTGTACACCGGATACACCAAAAAGACTTGCCATTTATGGACTTTCCTCCATGCTTTGAAAATCTCCAGAGTCATTTTCCTCCAGAATGTGAAACAACCGAATTTCTGTTTTCATTTGTATTTCTCGCCTTTCTCTCTCTCTCTTTCTCTCTCGCTCTCTCTCTCTTTCTCTCTCGCTCTCTCTCTCTTTCTCTCTCGCTCTCTCTCTCTTTCTCTCTCGCTCTCTTTATTTCTCTTTATTTCTCTCTCTCTCGCTCTCTCTCGCTCTCTCTATCTTTCTCTCTCTTTCTCTCTGTTTCTGTCTCGCTCTCTCTCTCGCTCTCTCTCTCTCTCTCGCTCTCTCTCTCTCTCTCTCTCGCGCGCTCTCTTTCTTTCTCTCGCTCTCTCTCTCTTTCTCTCTCGCTCTCTCTCTCGCTCTCTCTCTTTCTCTCTCGCTCTCTCTCTCTCGCGCTCTCTTTCTTTCTCTCTCGCTCTCTCTCTTTCTCTCTCTCTCTTTCTTCCACAAGCCTCTGCATACTATACAATAATTATAATTTTTAAAAATCTTTTCTTTCAGATTGCTGTATGGCCATCCAAAGTTCCTTATAAAACCGAGTTACTCTAGTCTTAACCTAATTTCATTTCTCTGTTTTATTTAACACACTGATCTCAGTTACCTGGCTTTTTTCTCGGGGGGGGGGGGGGAGAGAGAACTAGTCTGATAATTTTATATCTATATAGCATTCAAATGCAACCCTCCTAAATTCCCTCCACAGTAACTCCTATTAGATAACTCCCTTACGCGGTATAACGCAGTGACTTCATTGCAAAAAGTTTACCTCTATAGTTTCCCCTCTCCTCTTGTTTAGTGAATTGTCTTTCCATGTTATAACACTATCAAGACGAGAAAGCTTAGAGTTCTATCCCTTGTCTAGACATGGCTAATCCATTAATACGGTTCTGATCTAATCTCTGTGACTGCGCTACACACTGACAGTAGAACCTGTGGATACGGAGTCATTACAGATCAACACTCATTACTAATTTACATGTAACTTCGCGGTAGGTAAGCTTGGACCCCTTAGGGGTGAGTTCCAATCTCGAAATCCTAAGGATCTAAATATTTTATAGATTGGTCTTGTCATCTTGTTTTCTTGATGCCTTTGTCGACATCTCAAAATGTCTGCTTTCTCTGTCTTAGTCTCAAAATGTCCTGCTTTCTCTGTCTTAGTCTCTAAATGTCTTCTCCGTCTCTCTTTCAATATCCAAATGTCATTCCTCTTTTTTTTTCTCACTTTCTCTATTTTAATCTTTTAATGTCTCTTTTTCAGTATCAAATGTCTTCTCTCTTCTTAATCTCTAAATGCTCCATGTCTCTTTTTCCATCTCTAATAACTTTTATCTATCTCCCTTTCTCTCTCTCTTGCTCTCTTTCTCTCTTGCTCTCTCTCTCTCTCTCTCTCTCTCTCTCTCTTGCTCTCTCTTCTCTCTTGCTCTCTCTCTTGCTCTCTTTCTCTTTCTCTCTCTCTTGCTCTCTCTCTCTTGCTCTCTCCCTCCCTCTCTCTTGCTCTCTCCCTCCCTCTCTTTCTCTCTCTCTCTTGCTCTCTCCCTCCCTCTCTTTCTCTCTCTCTCTCTCTCTCTTGCTCTCTCCCTCCCTCTCTTTCTCTCTCTCTCTCTCTCTCTTGCTCTCTCTTTCTCTCTTGCTCTCTCTCTCTCTCTTGCTCTCTTTCTCTCTCTCTTGCTCTCTCTCTTGCTCTCTCCCTCCCTCTCTTTCTCTCTCTCTCTAGCTCTTGATCTCCCTCTCTCCCTCTCTCTTTCTCTCTCTCTTGCTCTCTCTCTCTTGCTCTCTCCCTCCCTCTCTTTCTCTCTCTCTCTAGCTCTTGATCTCCCTCTCTTTCTCTCTCTCTATCTTGATCTCCCTCTCTTGCTCTCTCTCCCTCTCTCCCTGCTCTCTCTCTCTCTTGCTCTCTCTCTCTCTCAGTCGCTCTCTCTCTTGATCCCCCTCTCTCTCTCCCTCTCTCTCTCTTGCTCTCTCTTCTTCTCTCTCCCTCTCTCTCTCTCTCTTTCTCTCTCCCTCCCTCTCTCTCTTGCTCTCTCTCCCTCTCTCTTTCTCTCTCCCTCCCTCTCTCTCTCTGTCTTGATCTCCATCTCTTTCTCTCTCTCTCTCTTCTCTCCGTCCCTCTCTTTCTCTCTCTCTCTCTTGATCCCCCCTCTCTCTCCCTCTCTCTCTTGCTCTCTCTCTCTTGCTCTCTCTCTCTCTCTTGCTTTCTCTCTCCCCCCTCTCTCCCTCTCTCTCTCTCTCTTGCTTTCTCTCTCCCCCCTCTCTCCCTCTCTCTCTCTTGCTCTCTCTTCTTCTCTCTCCCTCTCTCCCTCTCTCTTTCTCTCTCCCTCCCTCTCTCTCTCTCTTGCTCTCTCTCTCCCTCTCTCTTTCTCTCTCCCTCCCTCTCTCTCTCTTGCTCTCTCTCTCCCTCTCTCTCTCTTGCTTTCTCTCTCTCCCCCTCTCTCTCCCTCTATCTCTTGCTCTCTCTTCTTCTCTCTCCCTCTCTCTCTTTCTCTCTCCCTCCCTCACTCTCTCTTGCTCTCTCTCTCCCCCTCTCTTTCTCTCTTGCTCTCTCTCTTGCTTTCTCTTTCTATTGCTCTCTCTCTCCCTCTCTCTCTCTCTTGCTCTCTCTCTTTTGCTCTCTCTCCCTCTCCCTCCCTCTCTTTCTCTCTCTCCCTGTCTCTCTCTCCCTCTCTCTCTCCCTCTCTCTCTCTCCATCTCCCTCTCTTTGAACTCACGTTGATCTCTCTCAATATTAAATCGGACAACGTTCCATGTTGAAGTGACCTCACGCAGTTAAAAACGCTGGACCTAGTTGTCACAAAAGAGATATTTTTCCGATCGGTCTCCTCGGTCACAATTTTTATATTAATATTTTAATGTCTCTATCTATAAAAGATGAAAACATCTATTCCCTGTGAGAAACATTCAAAAGAAGACGCGACAGAAACGTCTTGTGCGGCTGACGTGTTTAGAGGTGTTTAGGCGAACTGAATTCAAAGAGATAAAAACTACATATTTCTTAGTTAGGTTGGAAACTTTTTGACCACTTTGTATAGTGCAGATGTAGTCAGTGGCGTAGCTAGGGTGGGCGAAAAATCCCCTCGGGCCCCCACTTGTGAGGGGGGGGGCCTAATGACTATCCGAAATTTGTTTTTTGCATTTAATATTACTCCATTATCTCATGTCACGATGTCGAATGTCAAAAATGTCAGGGGCCCCTAAATCCGCAGCTACGCCATTGGATCTAGTCAAGTCTTGATCTTCACTTTGAAAACATAAATAAACGACGCGGCCCACTAAGACAGCCCCCCCCCCCCATAGTCAAGCAGGTCGAGCTACTAATCACCCGGAGTTCCCATGTTGACCTACCAGGGCTAAAAACTTCACACTTCCTTGCTACTTCCGTCCACATGTTGGGTCCAAGCTAAGTTGGACAAACAGTTCAGTCTCTGGTCAATTTTTTTGTTAAAACTCTCGTGACGTGAAAATGTGTGTGTGTGTGTGTGTTTGCGTCAAGGCGGGGGTAAGCGAACCGCCCTTAAAGTTAAGATTAATAATGGACCTCATTCACCAATCGTAAATAAACACATTTAGCCACGTCATACTATTGATAAAACAATGAAAAAATACGTATCACATGACAGCCTTAATGGATTACATAATTTGTATAGAAGAGTTTGAGAACCGCGTGGCTAAATGTTGTTTGTTTACGATTGGTGAATGAGGTCCATTGTTTGTACTAAAAAAAACCCACTCTATTATACAAGATCATCATAAGAGTTGTTGTTTTTTACAACGCTTGTCTGTCTGGTAAAAAAAAGTTTGCACACGTTATTTCTCCAACCCCCAATCTCGGACCAAGTTGAAATTTAGCATAATTATTTATTTTACCTGACGACACAGGAATCAATAAAAAAAAAATTAACCAATTAGTTAACCAGCTACTGGTAATTAATTATTTTCTATTGGACAAGAGAAAGAAATTGTACTTGACAGATGTGATCGAATAACTTGAATTAGTCCTCTTTATTATACTTTGTGTAGTGAATCAAGTCGTCGATAAAAAGTCTGAAACTAATATAAAAGCCTGCTATTTTTATAAGCATTTCGCTGGCATAGTGGCTAGTGTATTGGCTTGGGGAAGCTTGAGCCCTCGTGCTCGAATTCAATCCGTAAAACTTATAAACAGAAACAACGTATAAACAGAAACAACTTATAAACAGAAACAACTGATCAAAATATTTCTGATTGATTAATAGATGTTTTTAAGCGACTGTAACTCTTCTAAGTTATCCCGGCTGGTTCAGGCAACCCGTTCTAAGCTTTAATGGTTTTAAGAAAAAAAAAACGCTGTTCATATAGAGGTATACTAAATAATGTGCATGTAATCATTATGTCTTTTTGAGTATTTTATTATACTGTTTTTTCGAGCTAGCGACCCATTGTTTTGCTTCCAATAGATTTATGGCAGTCTTCGCTCCTGGACTCGCTCTAATAGTAACGCTAGTTCACTTTGTTGAGCTTAGACCAGATATCTACATATGCATGCAAAAACTTTTTGATATTTGCGTAAGTTGGATTTTTGTTTGAAATACTACTCTGTAATACAATTGCGTACAATTTACGTTTTATTTTGCCAATTAGTTTATATATGAAATTTAGAATATTCCCTTTACTAAATATAGCTATTTTTATTATGTTTTCAGGTAGTTATTATACTAACCTATAAATTACATGCATGTTATCTAGTATTTTCCTGACAAAATTTTTGTAATTGAAATTTTATTTTGTTTTTTGCATTTTCTCCTTTTTTTGTTTTTGTATTATATCTCTATCTGCCAAACGCTAAGGCTTTGAAACTACTTGAGCTACATACTTCATATTTGGCATACTTATTCTGTACATAGATATCTACAAACGCATGCAGAAACTTTTTGATATTTGAAGTAGTTTTTTTGTTTTAGCGTTTCAAAGTTTAGAATTATGAAATATTTATGTATTTTTCAAGGTTGCAACACTAAAAAAATCATTAAAAAAAGACAATAAAAGATAACAATATTTCCCTTCATGCGTTTTTAATACTTGCCATGTGTGATATTTATGTGTAAAAATTATTAATTTATCTTAAGTATTTTTTGAGTTATAAGCTTTTAATTATAGTTTGTTTGGCGGCCATCTTGGATTGTTTCCATGACAACCAGTAAAGTTATAAAGTCAAAAACTATATTTTTTCAATTGTTTAATTAAGTACTATTAAGATAATATAAAATATTTATTCTAAATGGAGAACTTTTTTTTTCCCTTCTTTCAGACTCGTATGTCCCCTTAAAGTGTGTGTGGGATGACCCCGTTACGAGCGGGGGGTGGGAGATTACCAGTAGGGTTCACGTGACGGTCAACAGCTAAGTCGAGTTAGTCAGGACGCGAGGCCAACACACGCGAGAAATGTAACGCACGGGGATTAGCAGGGGAGATCATCACAGAGGTGACAACCCTTGACAAGGTTACCATTTCTTTAGTGCCCTTTAGTGTGTCTGTGATTAGCCAAATTATCAATTGTCGCGAGGGAAATGTCTTGCTGGTAAGAACATCAGGAAGCGATGCCATCTCAATCTTTCTAAATAGAAGCATCATTGAATCTTTTATTTCGTGACTTCCTTGACAATGCCTCTTTTCAAGTCACTCCTTCATGGAGAAGCCTGGGTGGGTGTGCGGGCGCTGATCTAACAAAAAAACAGCTCTAACGATTTTCCTAGAAATTTAACAGTTGATGTATATTGCAGAGAAAAGAATAACTAGCTCGTTGGCCGCGATGAGAAAAGAGTAGTCTGACCGTTATAAATTTTTTTAAATACATGTAAATTTGGCTAGAGACTAAATCTAGGTCTAGATCATACATCGGTTTTGAAAGGACTACCGAGTTTGGGAATTTCCGAATTAAAGGCATTATTGATTCAAGAGTCTTAATAAATTGATGTTCAGGAAAAATTTTGCGCGTTGTCTTCTAAGTCTAGATCAAAATGCTTATCATTGGGATATTAAAAGGTGTACTAGATCTATCCTTTCGCTTGACCAGGATCCTGACGTTAATTTTTAAGAGAAAAGAATCACTCAATAAGTTGCATAAAGAAGGTTTTTTTTTTCTTTAAAAAAAAAAGTATTTTTAATCTTTCTTCTTGTTTTCTACCACATTAAAGAGCTTCAAATTTTAAAGATATAAAATGACTGAAAATAAGAACTAGCAGAAATTCTTTTTTTTCCAAAATAAGAAAAAAAAAAAAAAGATTTTTAATAATATAAGGATAAGAAAGTTTGGGATATTATATTGTCCAGGTAGATAGATGGGTATATTGTTATTGTAGGCCTACTATATCCACATTAAATCTGAGGGAAGGCTTTTTAACATGGCTCGAGTAAAAGCCAAAACGAAGAGACGATCTGTCTTGGTGACGGAACTGCTGTTCGCAAGAAGGATTACAAGGGCCAGTAAATGAGTTGGCAGCTGCATGTTCAGTCTTAGACTGAAATGCTGGCACAAGATGTCACAGAAATATCTGTGAATAGGTACTCGAATCATTTGCCTGCAATACACATAGAAGTGGATTAAAGATTTGATAGGGAGGGAACAAACCTCAAGGAACAGTCTTAGGTCCACTACTATTTTTAATTTACATAAATGATTTACCAAATTGCATTACTTCAAGAACAAAAGTCAGATTATTTGCAGACGATTGCATAATATATAGAACAATAAAAACAAAACAAGACACAGATATTTTACAAAGAGAATGAGATGAATTACAGAAATGGGAATCAAATTGGAGCATGTCTTTCCACCCAGAAAAATGTCAGTTGTTAAGAGTAACAAAAAAACTAAAACAAATTAATTCCACTTATCTTATTCATGACAGACCAGTAACAACAGACTAAAAACGCAAAATACCTAGGTGTTATAATAAATGTAAAACTGTCATGGAATCCACATATTGATGAAACTATAAAAAAATCAAACAAAGCATTAGGATTTATTAAAAGAAATTTCTATAAATCAAATAAGAACATAAAACTAAAATGTTATTTAACCTTGGTTAGGTTAATAATAGAATATGCATCCTCCGTTTGGGACCCCTAAACTCAAGAAAACATTAAGAAACTGGAACAGACACAAAATAGAGCAGTGAGATTCATAACAAATGAATATTCACATTTGACTAGAGTAACACCTTTAGTAAAATCACTAAATTTAGAAAGCCTTCAGGACAGAAGACTCAAAAGTAAAGTAGCAATTTTACATAAAACACTGAACCATAATCTTCAAATACAAAAACAAAATTTAATAAAATACTCTGAAAGACACAAAAATAAAGGCACATTCCTCGTCCCATATGCTAGGACAAATTTGTACAAATACTCCTTCTTCCCTAGTACTATTAGAGCATGGAATGGGTTGCCTGAGCTAGCCAGAAAAACCAGTGACTTGGCAGAATTTAGGTCACTGGTTAATATGCATGACTAAATGCATGACGCGTAGGACGTAATCATCTTCTTTTTTGAAGTAACGTCTGTATTATATAAGATAAGAAGATAAGATAAGTCTCAAATGATCGTTTCGAAAGGAACTGAGCGATATTTCGATGTAATTCGGCCTTTGACATGTGTGTCGAAAATGTAGATGACCCCCTCCCAGACCGGAAAAAGGTTTAGGCCTCACCGGGTTATAACAATGACGCTAATAGGAGGACGGGGGCGGTATCATTATTGGTCCGTTATTTATGTCACTGCAACTTAATAAATCCATTTACTCTCCCCCCCCCCCCCACCGCCGACTGCTTCCGTGTCAGTAGTCAATCTCTAGGATTCAGTGTCAGTGCAGTGCCTTAATCCTGTCAGTGAGCCGGCCTGGATTAAACTGTGGATTAAGCTAATGCCAGGGGCAGATAAGGTGAGACACTGTTCACTGTGCCTGCTAAATAATTGTTTTCGCTGTGGGTTGTGAGGTGCTGCGAGGTGGGGGTTTTAATGAAGTCATGACCTCCCGTCACTTGTCAATGGCGGGAGGTGACAGCGGAAGTTGCGTCATAGCCCGCCTAGCTCGCCAACCTGGCAACGAAAGTGTGTTCTTACCATTTCAAGCCTTGCTTAATAATAATTTTTTTTTGGGGTGGGGGGGCGTCCTTATCAACGGAAGACTACAATGGGATTGTGTAGACTAGTATTTCTATAACTTTGACGCACCCCCCCCCCCCTCCATTTCGAAACATTAAAGAAAGTAAGAAAAGTAGCCCTCAAGGTTAACAAGGGTGTCATGTGGCCAGCACGACGGCTTTTACTTAAGGCTGGGTAGCCATTAGAGCTGTCTGGTCATAGAGGCGTCCTAAAAACCCCGACATTTGAAATCGCAGTCGTTACCGAGATTCGAACCCGAGACTCCTCGTATCGGAAGCAAGGCGCTTTATCCCTCAGCCCCCACGCCTTCTTTAAAACATTTGTAAAAATATTGTTATGACTCTACATTGCGCACTGTCATTTGGCGCGATATACCTAGGTGTTATAATAAATGAAAAACTGTCATGGAATCCACATATTGATGAAACTATAAAAAAATCCAACAAAGCATTAGGGTTTATTAAAAGAAATTTCTATAAATCAAATAAGAACATAAAACTAAAATGTTATTTAACCTTGGTTAGGCCAATAATAGAATATGCATCCACCGTGTGGGACCCCTCAACTCAAGAAAACATTAAGAAACTGGAACAAACACAAAATAGAGCAGTGAGATTCATAACAAACGAATATTCACATTTGACTAGGGTAACACCATTAGTAAAATCACTAAATTTAGAAAGCCTTCAGGACAGAAGACTCAAAAGTAAAGTAGCAATTATACATAAAACACTGAACCATAATCTTCAAATACAAAAACAAAATTTAATAAAATACTCTGAAAGACACAAAAATAAAGGCACATTCCTCGTCCCATACGCTAGGACAAATTTGTACAAATACTCCTTCTTCCCTAGTGCTATTAGAGCATGGAATGGGTTGCCTGAGCTAGCCAGAAAAACCAGTGACTTGGCAGAATTTAAGTCATTGGTTAATATGCATGACTAGATGCATGACGCGTAGGACGTAATCATCTTCTTTTTTGAAGTAACGTCTGTATTATGTAAGATAAGATAAGATATTGTGTACCATAGGACACAATGGAGAAACAGGGGAGAGATGGAAATCAAGAAGACCTGAGATGTGATTCTAAGTTTGGCTCTAGATGTAGTCTATAATTGATTATTAAACGTTCTGTTTTATATCACTTTCGTTGAGGTTAATGGCTAAGTTATAGCAATATATTCTGTACATCGGATGTACCAAAAGGCACCAAAAGGCTTGCTTTTTATAGATCTGTCTCTGTGTATGAGCTTACATTGTAAATCACAGTAAAGAATTGAAATTCTGTTATAGAAATGTGCTTTGAGCTCTATGTACGGTTAAACTGCGGTCCAACAGAGTTAGGTCAAATAATCACTAAAACGTCATTTGTACAAGGCCTATACAAGATTTTCAAATATGGCGGAGGACCTATAAGAAGCAAGCAGTTTGGTATAACAAGTGCACACAAATTTGTTTTTTGTGATTTGCTATGGCTGCTATGCAATTTTTGTTTTTCGGTTGTTTCAGTAGTTTGATAATTTGGACTTGAACTGCAGAATTATAGTTTTTAAGTTGTTCTGTTTGTAGCTTCTATGAGATTCACATATCGGAGTGCAATTATTTTGGTTATTTTATAGTAAAGGTCCACAAACACATTGAAGGTACTAGAAATGTAGGGTGATCACTGAATTCAGCAATTATTTCAAAATCACCCACATGTTAAAATTGTATTTTCCCAAACGATGGGGCATCAGGCAATAAACTCACTAAAGTTTCCCTTTCAGACCTTGTAGTCTATAAGGCAGATGATGTAAAGGTCATCTGTTTCTGTGGCCTACGGTTAACGAGGGTCTCATGTGGCCAGCACAACGACAAACTGCCTTTACTTTTCCCTAACTAATGTCATTAGAGCTGGGTGGACTCAGAGGCGCCGAAAGATCCCAAAATTAAAAATCCCAGTCTTCACCAGGATTCGAACCCGGTACCCCTGATCTGAAACCAAGCGCTTTACAGCTAAACTACGGCTCCAATAAACTCTCTAAATATAAGGAATATTATTTCATCTGTTCTAACAGGAGCACCCCCACCCCCAGGTCCTGGATCTGCCTATGATGACGGGTGTTTCTCGTGAGATAGTGTTTGTTATTTTAAGGATTCTATCATCAGATCTCTGGAGACATGGCCCACCTGTTGATAGGTCTGAATAGACCAGAGTGTAGTAAGCTTTAAAGCATCTGTCGTTTCTTCATTGAAGTTGATTTTTTTTTCTGTACACCTTTCTCTCGTACTCTCTCTCTCTCTCGTACTCTCTCTCTCTCTCCTCTCTCGCTCGTACTCTCTCGTTCTTTCAAACAGTCTCTCCTTTAGTCTCTCGCTTTTTTTCTTTCACTGTTTCTCATTTTCCATTTCTTCATTGTTGTCTCCCCTCTTTATATGTCTCTCTCTCTTCTTACACTCTCCCTTCACACTCTTTCTCGTTCTTCTCTCTTTTTTGCAATGCCAATTCTTTCTCTCTCTCCTTTTTTTTCTCTTTTTTTTCCCACTGCCATCACTCCTCTTTCTCTCACTCTCCTTTTCTCTATTTTATCATTTCTTTCGTCCCTCTTTCTCTCTCTCTATCTTTTCTTTTTTTTTCTTCTCTACTCTCTCTTACTCTCTCTTTCTATCTTTTTTCTTTGCCACATCTCCTGTTTCTCTCATCTCTCTCTCTCTCTCTTTTAAACAAAAAGTTTAACCATCAGATATTTAACATAAGAAGCGACCTGGTGAACTGTTTCTTAAATCCAGCTTTATCCAGCTTCAAACTTCGAAGTATTACATTATCAGTAGTGTATATTTTTTTAAAAAAAGGGTGTGTGTGTGTGTACGTGTGTGAGGGATGATTTTAAAAAAAAATTAGATTTATTCAATGATGGTTATAAGACTTGCCGGTATGCTCGCAGGTGATAGTGGTGCCAGGTAAGAGGCTATTACCGAGATAGACGTTGCAGCCTCTAAGAGGATCAGAAACTTAAAATGTCTTCAAATGAATGAAGATAAGCCTAACCCTAGCCTACATCCGTTCTTACCAAGCTAGCGATATTAGAAACTTTGTTGCTAAGTTTTGCTAGTGCTGGGTAACAGGGGAAATAACCAGCTCCGCAGACGAATAGAAATGGAGGCAATTTTTAAAAACACAATTTGTTATTGTTAAAATTTGACGCGCTGGATGCCATTGAAAGACTTTTAAAGCTGAGAGTTATGATTTTTTGAATGCAACATGTTTATGTAGCCGAGACAGTACTGACTGCTCTCTAATAATGCCCTGTAATAGTGCCCTGTACTAATGCTCTGCAATAGTGCCCTGTAATAGTTCCATCCTGTAATCACCTCTTATAGCACCCACTAGTGTCCACCTATAGAACTCTCTAATAGTGTACTCTGATAGTGCAGCCTTAGAGACAATTAAATGGTCACTGTACATGTTGAATTAATGCCATTGTGGGTATATTTAGCTATTTCTCATACCTCGAAGATGTCTTTGGGGTCAAATGTCATTTATCAGGTTGGCTGATGTCAGAATTGAACGACTTCCAAGTAATCGAAGCTGATCTTTTTTTTTTTTTTTAATCAGTTTTTTTTTTAAACTCTGAGGTAGTCCACTGCAGTGGTAATGATTGCTAGTGATGGGCAAAAGTTAACTAAAACGCTGCTAACTTTTAGTTTAACTAAAAAAAAATAGTTAAGGCCAAAGTTTAATTTTTAATAAAAAGTTTAGTTAAAATCCTAGTTTAATTATTTTTTAGTTACAAAATAAAAAGTTTAATTACAAATTTTACAAACTTTTTTAACATACATACCAATAAATATTTAGATCTATGTAATTTGGAGAATATATATAATGGATAATAGAGAGGAGAATAAACTAAAGGGTGCACAGGTCACTAGAAAGCCTTTTGACCTTTACCCTATAATGGTCGCTATTCCCGCCATTTCAAGGTATTTGAAAGGCAAGAAAAATAAACGTGTTCATTCTATTTCTAGCAAGTTTCGCTGCTTGATAAATCCTGATCATTCCTTGCTTCTATAGATCTACATTTCGATGCTTGATAAATCCTGATCATTCCTTGCTTCTATAGATCTACATTTCGCTGCTTGATAAATCCTGATCATTCCTTGCTTCTATAGATCTACATTTCGCTGCTTGATAAATCCTGATCATTCCTGGCTTCTATAGATCTACATTTCGATGCTTTATAAATCCTGATCATTCCTTGCTTCTATAGAGCTACACTTCGCTGCTTGATAAATCCTGATCATTCCTGGCTTCTATAGATCTACATTTCGATGCTTTATAAATCCTGATCATTCCTTGCTTCTATAGAGCTACACTTCGCTGCTTGATAAATCCTGATCATTCCTTGCTTCTATAGAGCTACACTTCGCTGCTTGATAAATCCTGATCATTCCTTGCTTCTATAGAGCTACACTTCGCTGCTTGATAAATCCTGATCATTCCTTGCTTCTATAGAGCTACACTTCGCTGCTTGATAAATCCTGATCATTCCTTGCTTCTATAGATCTACATTTCGCTGCTTGATAAATCCTGATCATTCCTGGCTTCTATAGATCTACATTTCGATGCTTTATAAATCCTGATCATTCCTTGCTTCTATAGAGCTACACTTCGCTGCTTGATAAATCCTGATCATTCCTTGCTTCTATAGATCTACATTTCGATGCTTTATAAATCCTGATCATTCCTTGCTTCTATAGAGCTACATTTTGATGCTTGATAAATCCTGATCATTCCTTGCTTCTATAGATCTACATTTCGATGCTTGATAGTAGTATAGATCTAGATTTAGTAGTATCAACTAGAGTAGGCCTATTTAGATCTAAAAACCCATATCTAGTTATAATCATTATTATAATAATCTAAAATCTCTAGATCTAGAGTTACTAAGATAGCTACTAGACTCTATCTAGATTTTAGATCTAGTAGTAGTAATAGTAACAACTAGTATTTCTTATAATATTTTTAGATTAAAGTATTAATTATTTGATCTAGGTCTAGTAGCTAGATTTAATTCTAGATCCAGATTATATTTCTGATCATTTCGTTTGTAGAAGATATTAGATCCAGAATATTCTAGAATCTAGAGTTAGAGAGCCAACATCATTCCTTATCTTATCTTATGTAATACAGACGTTACTTCAAAAAAGAAGATGATTACGTCCTACGCGTCATGCATTTAGTCATGCATATTAACCAATGACTTAAATTCTGCCAAGTCACTGGTTTTCCTGGCTAGCTCAGGCAACCCATTCCATGCTCTAATAGCACTAGGGAAGAAGGAGTATTTGTACAAATTTGTCCTAGTATATGGGACGAGGAATGTGCCTTTATTTTTGTGTCTTTCAGAGTATTTTATTAAATTTTGTTTTTGTATTTGAAGATTCAGGTTCAGTGTTTTATGTATAATTGCTACTTTACTTTTGAGTCTTCTGTCCTGAAGGCTTTCTAAATTTAGTAATTTTACCAAAGGTGTTACTCTAGTCAAATGTGAATATTCGTTTGTTATGAATCTCACTGCTCTATTTTGTGTTTGTTCCAGGTAACTTATATTAGAATTTGGACAATTACTTCTAACTTCTTTCTATAATAGTATCATTCTTGTGATTCTATTAAGATCTACATCTATCCCATAAAGACATTTAAATCTTTTTTCAATTGCACAAATAAATGTTTATTACATTTTGCTAAAGAGATTGGTTGTGCTTTATATTTTTCATGTTTGTCTGTTTCGTCCTTAAAAAAGGTCAAAATAGTTAGTAAAAGTTTAACTAAAGTTTCTTAGTTTAGTTTAACTAATTTTTTTCAATTTGTGATTAACTAAAAGTTTAATTACTTTTTTTTTTTTTAGTTCAAACTTAGTTTTAGTTGAACCATGGAATTATACTAATGGAACACAAGCTTCGAGTTTTTTACAAAGCCAAAGAGAGTCGAAGTGCCGTCGCGCATCTTTTTTTCGCGCATGGTGCAATGTGGAGAAATCCATGATGATGCCAAAGAAGAGATTTACTCCGTCAGTCACTAGGATCGACCTGCATTGAGTGTAAAACTTTCTTACGCTTTATTTGATTCGATGTGTAAAGACTTCATTCATTTTCTGACTATCTGATATAATAGATAAAATTTTCCCGAATAAGAGATCGTCACAAAAGTTAATTTTTTTTCGATCACCCTATAAAAGGCCACTTTTTTTTCTTCAAAAAAATAGAATCTCAATTCCGAAAATACAATCTTTCAGTGTTTCTGTGTTTGGTTTATTTACACTAAATCTGGATGAAGACCTGTCTACCGTTCCGCTAAATGCTTATTTGTTATGATATACTAAATTGCAAGAATTAAAAATAAAAATAGGAGGCCTAATACAGTTTTGACACTCCAAGCTACGCATTTCTAATCGTTTTATTATTATTATTATCGAAAGGACTAGGCTATAGGCATACACGTCTGGTGGGAAACAAAGAAAAAGTTCATCTCGGTAATAGTGTAGCCTAAATAAATAAATAATAAAAAAAAAACTATAGCCTAATCTAAAATGAAATAGATTTAGAGCTAGATTTTCTTGGACGAATTATATAAAATAAGTATAAATAATAAGTCTGATGAATCTGACAGATCTAAAACAAATACTGATGGAGTCATTCTTTAATTAATTATTAGAATTACTTGACAACCAACTGGGTATTTTTATTGCCAAAATACAATGTATTTTATGTGCATTTATTAAAAACAACAACCAAAAATTAAGCGTTCGACGCAACTAGATCTAATATTAATAATATAGATTCTAGTTCTAGATCCAAAAAGCTACTTCTCTAATTCAGTTTTCTAGTTTAATTCTAGTTAGATCTAGATGTCTAGACCAGTAGATCTAAATCTAGCCAGGGTTTTTGTCATGGAATACATCTATTATGATCTATAAACCTGCAACCGCCTACTGATCACGATATGACAGATACTAACTCAAGTAACTCTCTCTAAAAGTCTACTACTACATCTAGATCTAGTAGATCAGTCACTACAGTAAAACTCAAACTCAATGTGTACTTCGACTTTAGCTCAACAAGTCTACTCCAAAGTAATAGATTCTACTAGTAAAGTCACAAAGTGTAAAGGATCATTATATATTCACATAAAAAATGTATAGGCCTAAATGAATCGAATAATCCGTCACTAATGTGACTAATCTAAATTGTTTTTTTTTTAAATGGCAAGTGTTATTGATGACTTCAGACTTGACACTTGTACACGAGTTGCAGAGATTCTAGCTTTATTTTTGATGACATGTTACGAGATATCAGTGATATTTAGATAAACGCAAGTACCTAGTGGAACAGAGAGAAGGACCATTTCATATAAGGCAAAGAAGTAAGATGTTTATAATCCATCGAACTCACAGAGGACTTGTGTCATTTGTGACGGCATTTCATGCATTTACAGAAGCTACAAACTATGCTACAAAAATGATCATAGGCTTGTCTTTGATTTCGAAGACTTATGAGGAATGCTGTTTCCAGTGGCTACTCAGCCCCAGCTGTGACCTATATATTATGCCACACTGAGCACAGGCATAACCATTGTCCACCTATGGTAGAACCGTTGTTTTTTTTCGTTTTGCCGTCTACCCTTGGCAATTAATTTTCATTGGTGTATACCACACCTTTGTAAGTGACCTCCAGCTGTCTCGTTCTGAAGCTGTATGCAACCAGGTGCTCTTATTCTGTCAGTTAAAGCAAGTTGGCGCCTAAGCTTGTCTTTAAAGCATTTCTGTGGGGTACCTCTGTACGTGCACATGACATGTTAGGCAAATAGGTTTTGCCTATCGGAAGGCCATTTCAGAAAGTATAGGTGTTTAAAATGAAACTCCAAATATCTGGACTTCCAGTTACCAAGAAAATAAGCTTAGGTTGCAAAGAGATGACACTGGCATTTCAGCTAAGACAATCAGTAAAATTAATAGCAACTTTAATTGCAGTCCACCAAACAAGATAAAAAGAAACAAGTCTGGCTTCAATAGCATTGATGATATTTAGTTTACTTTTATCTCATTTACTAGTATCACTATTTCATTGACTAAGGTTTTTTTATTGTCAAATAGGCATAAGTACATGTACTAGTTCCTGCAATTTGATGAAAAATAATTATTTAATTGTGTGTAGTCTATATACAAATGTTTATAAGAGATCACAGCTTAGCTTAATTTACTTAATTTCAAAACTATGATTTTGTGTTCTGACTCTACTCTAAATAAATTATATTTTATTTTAAGAATGCAAAGTTGGAAATTCTGTTCTGATGAAAAAAATTATTAAACTAAAGTAGATGTTTATGGTTCCTTTTCAAAATTTATTTAAATTTTGTATTTATTTTTAAATTATTTATTCTTTCAAAATTAATTGTTCATTAACATTTACTTGAAGTAAAGATGAAAAGCACAAACTCAATACATGATCAGCTCTTAATTCACGCAGATCACAGCCCATCACTTAAATGTATTTACTGTCAATTCCAGAGACTATTCATTTCAAAATGTTGCTTTAAATTGTTATCAAAGCACTGGTACCTCACATTGATGTAGGCCTAAAGCAGCTGAAATAATCACAAATTTGTATTCACTAACTTGTACTGTCATTTAATATCAGATGTGTTAAAACTAATGACCTGTATATATAATTGATAAAGCAGGAGCATCAACAAATCTTGAACAATAATAGTCTACAGAAAAACTTTATTCTTATCCAAACAATATACATTTACAATGTATTTAAACAATTTAATTTATACAAATCTGTATGGCCTAAAGATTATAGCGTATTTTGAGCATTGTGTGAATACCAAGTAACATTATTACATGAAAATAGTGTACTCATTTTTGAAATATTCTGGATAATAAAAATTAAAAACTAATATGATACAATAAAATTGAAACATTAGTAAAAAAAAAAATATTTTCACTCTAGATCTATGTGAACTCTATGCTTGAAAAAAATCATTTTGAAATTAATTAAAAAAAAAATAAATTATGGTTCTGTAGTCAATTGAATGATAGCAGCAATTATTTAACAATTTCATGATTATCCATTTATTTCAATATACTTATAACTGAAAAATAGCTCACAAGGTTTAGATACAACCATTAGAAATAATGATTATAATTTTTTTCTTAATTCGCTTAATTCAAATCTAATATAAACAAGATTTCCTCTGTCAAGAAACTTATGAGGGAACAACATACATTTTCTTCTCAGTAAGTTTTGCAAAAGGAATTAAGAATATTTAATTGATGTTGTTTTTTTTTGCCAACATTTTCAACCTTCGCACCAGGTTTTAGTTTTAAGAAGAATGCACCTTATTTTATATGTTTACTTTTGTTAGATTCTTATTTTAATTTTAAAAAAGTAAAATTCCCCTTACATATCTTGCAATCTATGGGGCAGATGATATAAAGTTTATCAGTTTCTGTGCACCATGGTTAGCGAGGGTGTCATGTACCCAGCACAACAACCAACCACCTTTTGAAAAAAAATCCCATTTCAGATCTCACAATCTATAGGGCAGATGATGTTAAGGTCATTTGATTCTTGGCCAGTGCATCATGTGGCCAGCACAACAACCAACCAATGCAACCATCTTTACTTTCCAAAACGAAAGTCAGGTACCCATTAAAGTTAGATGGACTCAGGGGCACCCAAAAATCTCAAAATTTTAAATCTGAGTCTTCACAGAGATTCAAACCCATCACTTAACCATTCAGCCATGGATCTCCAAACCGCCTTTACTTATTCCTTACTATTGCCCTGTATCCATTAGAGCTTGATGGACTCAGAGTAGCCTTAAGGATTCTGAAATTGAAAATCCCAGTCTTAATCAAACCCAGGAACCCTCAGTTCAGAAGCCAAGTGCTTTACCACTCATCCACTGTGCTCCCTCTTGTTTAATGGGGCTCAGATTAATAGTTTTCAAGTACAGTATCAAACAGATTTAAAGAAATACTAAATCCAAACCTGTTGGCTGAATGACAGGATATACATAAATATGTATAGAGCTTACAGTATAATATAACTTAAAATAAAATTGGTCCAAGACTTTTATTTTGCAACATGATGGGATTTTCCTTTCTGCTGGTGCTATGCAGGAGTCCAAGAATCTTTTCTCATAACAGAAAGTTATCTAGTTATACAAATAAATAAAAGGATTTTTAAAAAAATAAAAATATGTGTGACATATGTGTTGACCATGCTAAATGTATATATGTTATTAAGTATAATTATATAATTTTGCCATTCTAAAAATAGTCTGTACCTAAAAGGAGCTACTGCGTTAATGTGTAGACATGGCCCTGACCTTAATAGTTATGAATTATTACTATAGGTGAAGGCAGATATTCAGTTAATTTGATGCACATTGCACTCATCTAAAAGCAACTAGAACATATATTATAATTTACATTTTCATGGAAGATAATTTTTCAAAAATACAAGTACTTCAGCTTATGAGAAAAGTGCATAAAGAAAAATTGCAGTATCTTACCTTTAAGATGGTGCAACCAATAATTGACTTTTCAGGAATGCATGCCTTTTCCTTGCATTCCCAAACATAACTGTAATTATATAATTAGGCATATTTGCTAATTTCTTTTGAAAACATTAAAATTTTAAAATAATATTATTAAATTGAATACATTGTTGTATCAAACATACAAATTATCAGATATACTTTTGCCTAATTTCATCTAACAGTTTATTGTAAAGGAATGGCCTGCACAACAGCCAAGGTATATAAGGCATTCATGAAAGATGAATTTGCTTAAGAGTGTTATAAAAAAAAAAACTAGAGAGAAATGTTAAATTCCATCCCAGATATTTGGATGTTGCTTGAACATGAAAATCACACAATTCATAAAACATCAATTAGATAACTAAAATAAAAATTGTATAGTAGTACTTACATTAAATATTGAATGGATGTCAATATTATTAATGTCTGCCCAGAGAGTAGAAATAGTATAAGTATGATCCTTGAGCCATTCTGGTAAATCATCAGAACTGGTTGCCATGGTTCTACTTGTTAATAACTGAAACATTACAAACATTTTTTTTATTTATAATTTATCACAGACTAGAATAGAAATGTTGCCAGGAAAAATACCAATGGTTAGAACACACCTGATGATACTTTTGTAGCCTTATTACAGGTTAACATGCACCAAAACTTCATTCATTAAATCTGATAAGAAACATATAGGGCCTATGTATCACATAAGTCCAAGTTGATCAGAGTGTCATAGCAAATAATTAACTAGATATGTGAGTTTTATATTAAAGTACTGAATTTCAGGGGATAGATCCAACTTGACACCACATCATTTATTATTTCATGAACTCATATGTCTAATGAATTGGGTCTGGGCATGGCATAGAAACTATTATTAAATGTATATGAGGTGTAGGCGAGACATGGATTATAAATTGTCTTGTATAGATTAGATTGGATAAAACTTCCCGTCGAATGTAACTTTTAATGATAGATCTGGATCAATTATAAATTTATGGGATCTAGGCCTGCATAAATTTTATCTTTGATTTATATATTTTATGTGCATATATATATGTCTAGATTCTATAATTATATCTTAATAATAATTTTTGTAGATGTCATGTAATATCTAAAATATTAAGTATAGATCAGTAGATTTAGAATTTTAGCTAGTAAATATTTTTATATTCCAAATCTAAACTGGATCTATATATCTATCTAGAATTTAGATCAGTAGATTTAGTATTTTAGCTAGTAAAATATTTTTATATTCTAAATCTAAACTGGATCTAGATCTAGAACTAATTATTCTAGAAGCTTAGATCTAAAAGACTAGTTGTCAAGATATGACTACATACTACACTATGGCTAATGCACTAGCTTAGTAGGCCTACTAGATAGATCAAGAGACAGAGTACTAATAGACTCTTGCCTCGTTGGGCCTCTCAAATCAGCTACAGACTTTAGAGACAATTAGAGGAAGGTGAATTTCGATCCAATTCCAAGATCTACATGAAGTACATGTTAAGAGTCTAGTAGCAAGCATGTAGCTAGAGATGCTAGATCTAGTCTAGAAGGCTGATCAATTAAAATCAATCATTTCTAAAGTTTGTAAAATTATATATATATATATAGATCTGATCTATTTATAATATAGAAATCTATGTCTAATTTTTTATATTTAAAATGATATGGCTGATGATATTAATTATTTTAATTGAAACATTGACATACAAGTTACAATTATACAAAGTAACAAAATAATGAGATCTTATACTAACTTATAGACTCTACTTATACCGTATTGTATTAGACCTTCGAGTTTACGTTCCACTATTTTGACTTGACTATATTAACTAAAAAGGGCACTGTGACTATGATTATAGATCTAGATTATTATCTATGATGATGATGATTATCAACTGGTAGATCTATAAGTATATTCACTGCATTCGTCTCATTCACTGTCTGTATCAATAATCGTGTGATGTGAAAGTGATTTACTCTCATTGAAGGTTAGTCCTAGTGACTGGCGGAGTACATTTCTTCTTTTGCATCATCCTGAATTTCTCCATATTGCACCATGCGCGAAAAAAGATGCGCGACGGCACTCCCCTAGTAAAAACTAGGAGCTGTTGTTCCATTAGTATAGTTCCATGGTTTAACTAAAAAAAATTAGTTTAGTTCCCATCACTAATGATTGCTATGTATTTTGTTATGTTTATCTATAATCAGTAGATCTAGTAGATTGAAATCCACTTTATTGTTATTATTATTGTTATAATTGTTACTAAATTAGAAAGGTCTGGAAAAAAAAAAGTCCTCATCCCCCCCTACACACTTCTTGTAGCACCAATAGTTGCAATATACACATTGACCTTTGACCCTTACATCAGTCAAGGTCGATCTGTCTTTGTGTCGATGCATCTGTTATGAAGCCAGTCACATCTTTGTTTAGTTAGTTCTTTGAACGCGACCTGACGTCACAGAGATGGTTGCTGCACATTAAGCCTTAGATCAAGGAAAGATCACTGCAGACAACTCATGCTCTAGTCTTCACATATTCGATTCCCCGGTTCCATCTAATGCGAATCGATAGAATTGACAGTATCGATAAAATCTAATTTCACGATAAGACTATGACATTAGTTCAAAATCGTATCGAAAGTAAATTCATTGTACACATACATCTCTATTTTTTTTACTGGACTGGAAAATACAAAGATTTACTCTAGATCATGTGTACACGTTTTGAATTGTCTTCAAACGTACATAGCCTAAATTGTTAGTCCGTCAGCATGTGGTTAAGAAGTTCCTTTTGCAAGAGTCGTGACTGGATCAATTTTTGTTTTATCTTCTTATCTTATATAATACAGACGTTACTTCAAAAAAGAAGATGATTACGTCCTACGCGTCATGCATTTAGTCATGCATATTAACCAATGACTTAAATTCTGCCAAGTCACTGTTTTTTCTGGCTAGCTCAGGCAACCCATTCCATGCTCTAATAGCACTAGGGAAGAAAGAGCATTGGTACAAATTTGTCCTAGCATATGGGACAAGGAATGTGCCTTTATTTTTGTGTCTTTCAGAGTATTTTATTAAATTTTGTTTTTGTATTTGAAGATTATGGTTCAGTGTTTTATGTATAATTGCTACTTTACCTTTGAGTCTTCTGTCCTGAAGGCTTTCTAAATTTAGTGATTTTACTTATGGTGTTACTCTAGTCAAATGTGAATATTCATTTGTTATGAATCTCACTGCTCTATTTTGTGTTTGTTCCAGTTTCTTAATGTTTTCTTGAGTTGAGGGGTCCCAAACGGTGGATGCATATTCTATTATTGGCCTAACCAAGGTTAAATAACATTTTAGTTTTATGTTCTTATTTGATTTATAGAAATTTCTTTTAATAAACCCTAATGCTTTGTTGGATTTTTTTATAGTTTCATCAATATGTGGATTCCATGACAGTTTTACATTTATTATAACACCTAGGTATTTTGCGTTTTTAGTCTGTTGTTACTGGTTTGCCATGAATAAGATAAGTGGAATTAATTTGTTTTAGTTTTTTTGTTACTCTTAACAACTGACATTTTTCTGGGTGGAAAGACATGCTCCAATTTGATTCCCATTTCTGTAATTCATCTAATTTTCTTTGTAAAATATCTGTGTCTTGTTTTGTTTTTATTGCTCTATATATTATGCAATCATCTGCAAATAATCTGACTTTTGTTCCTGAACTAATGCAATTTGGTAAATCATTTATGTAAATTAAAAATAGTAGTGGACCCAAGACTGTTCCTTGAGGTACACCTGAGTTTACTGTTATTGGTGTTGATTTAGAGCCATTTATTATTACAGTTTGTTTTCTCCCTATCAGAAAATCTTTAATCCACTGATGCAGTGGACCATTAATGCCGAAATATTTTAATTTTTTAAGCAAACTATGGTGGTGAACCTAAGAAAAATCTAGTAAGATAGCATCTATTTGTTCACTATTATCTAAACCTTTTGAAAAATCATCAATTAGTCCTATTAGTTGTGTTTCACATGATCTATATTTCCTAAAGCCATTTTTTTGGTATCGATACTTTAAAATAAGAGTGGTATTGATCACAATCAGAAACATACCTGTCCCCAAGTAGAGGTTAGAGTGTGCTTGTTTGTAGATATACAGAATATTATGTTATTATGAGTGTGTGTGTGGGTGTATGTGTATGTGTGTGTTGGAGTGTATATGTGTACGTCTATGTGTGTGTGGAGGGGGACCGCTGCAAACGTGGCTGATTTTTATCTTCGATGCACTTGATTTTGAATCTTGTTTAATAAGCAGCACATGTCGAAACAGAGGCGTCTGTCATAACAGAGGCGTCTATCTTAACAGAAGCGTCTATCTAAAAAAGGCATCGATCTGACAAAAAGGCGTTTTTTGGAACAGAGGCTTCTATCTGCACTGAGGCCGCATCTGAACAGAGGCGTATGTCTTAACAGAGGCTTCTATCTGAACAGAGGCGGGATCTGAACACCTTACAACTGGAGGCCCTTCTTCTCCCAGGCCCGCGATGTTTGTCAATTTAATGTTTTGGTGATTCTGTAGATTGTATGTTTTTTTTTTTCAACATGGTAAGGTAGCTAGCTGGCCTTGGGACCGCCCTTGGCGGAGTTTAAGAAGTAATGACAGAATTACTGATGTACTCAATAAATCAAGTGAGGGCGCTTTAGGTCAGGTATCTGTGGACCATGGAACTGTAGGTCAAGGAGCTGGTTGACGCTGAACTAACATGAAAACTTCAAAACGGATTATTTATCTTATCTTATCTTTTCTCATAAATTACAGAAATTCGTTCAAAAGAGAATATAGGTAACGCCGTGTTGATCTTTCCGTGAATATCAACCATGGACATAAAATTAGCTACGTCATTATTTTGTTTTTCTACCTGATTCAGGCAACCCGTTCAATTCTCTAATGACTCTAGGGAAGAAGAAGCACTTGTAGGAATTCGTCCTAGCATATTGAATAAGAAATGTCCTTTTATGTTTCTGTTTTTGGAGTCTTAAATTATGGTTCAGTGTTTTATGTATTAATGCTATTTTACTTTTTATTCTTCTCTCCTGAAGTGTCTCTAAGTTTAGTGATTTGACTACTCTAGTCAAATATGAAATATTCGTATGTTATCATCAACCTTATAGCTTCTGACCGTAAACAAAAAAAAGGTAAAAAGATAGATAATACTTTAGAATTAGTCACCTTAGACATAGTTATAGCTTGAGAGAAAGAGAGTGAAAGAGCGAGAGAGAGAAAGAATGGGAGAATGAGAGAGAGAGAGTGTGAGAGTATAGAAACTACAAATAGAGAATAGAAACATAAGGCAGCGTGTGTGTGGGGGGGGGGGGTGAGTGATACAGCAGTGGGCTTCAGAACCGAAGGGTACTGGGTTCGAATCCTTGAAAAGACTGGGATTTTTAGTATTGGGATCCCTAGGGCGTTTCTGTGTCCACCCATCTCTAATTGGGAAAAGTAAAGACGATTGGTCGTTGTGCTGGCCAATTGACACCCTCGTTAACCTTGGGCTACAGAAACTGAAGACATAAACTTCAGGAGAACTACTGGCATTTTATGATTTATAGTCATCCCATTCGTGTCCTTAACGTTTTCAATAAATTCACAGAGAGACAGAGAGAAAGAGAGAGAGAGAGAATGAGAAAGAGAGAGAGAAAGAGAGAAAGAAAGAGAGAAAGAGAGAAAGAAAGAGAGAAAGAGAGAGAGAGAAAGAGAAAGAGAGAGAGATAGAGAGAGAAAGAGAGAGAGAAAGAGAGTGAGAGAGAGAAAGAGAGAGAGAAAGAGAGAGAGAATAAGAGAGAGAATAAGAGAGAGAAAGAGAATGACAGTGAGAGAGAGAAAAAGGAGAGAGAGAGAGAAAGAGAGAAAAAGAGAGAGAGAAAAAGAGAGAGATAGAGAAAGTGAGAGAGAAAGAGAGGAGAAAGAGAGAGAGAAAAACAGAGAGAGAGAGAAAAAGAGAGAGAGAGAAAGAGAGAGAAAAAGAGAGAAAGAGAGTGAGAGAGAGAGAAAGAGAGAGAGAGAGAGATTCTGAAAAACACAAAAAAAGTTGATGTTTTAAATCCAGCAGGCTCAAACATAGATAGATGATGAATCTTTACATCCTCTTAAAGCGCACACGCACACATTTGATGGTGTATTAAAAAAAACAACACTCAGACAAACTTCCAGGTGAACTGATGACTCACATCCTCTCACGTCTGCTCCAGCGGTCCTCAAAACATCTCCTTTAACAAGCCAATCAAACAGCCCAGAAAGATTGGGAGAACAAAACAACATCAAAAAAAACAGGTTCTCAGATGTTCCCTTGAGTCAAATAAAATAAAAAGATCTCCACTGCCTCTGGGAGAACAAATTATTTGACTTCTAAAACTTTTTTTATTTTTTTTTATTTGCTATAATCTTTTTTTTAATTCACTTTCCAAAAGATACATTGCATTAAAAAAAAACAACTTATTTTATGGTATCACAACAACAAATGTAAGAACTTTGATCACAATTATTCATAGTTCTCGGTTTCCTTTGTTTTCATGTCAAACGAAAAGTATGATCTTCGGAATTTTGAAGGTCAGTGTCTTTATTTACTGGTAAAGTCCAACAGTTAAAGAACACATACACACACAGAAGTAGTCGCAGATATATATAGGAGCACCAGCGAGTGGCCAAAAAAAAATATATCAGTCTTTCATGTTCATTACAAGGTCGAATATCCAAAACTATCAATAGTCAATGATTTCCTCGGATCGTTCACCAGCTGACAGATCAGCCTGCAGGCCCATCGATCTGATGTTTTTATGTCCAACACTTAAACCTGAGATAACCAACAATGTTTGTAAAATGTTTTCCATGTTTCGGATGTTCCTTCAGAGTTGAAGATAGTTTACTTCCTAGTCCAAACCTCCCGCAGGACGACGGGGGATGGGAGCGGGCAGGGTTTGAACCCTCGAACGTCGATAAATCCGAACGACAGTCCAGCGCGCAAACCGCACGACCAGGCAGCCATCCTGCAATGTTCCTGGACAAAACGTTACGGACCTCCACAATAGGGTAGAACGGTATAATTTTCTGATGTTAACTTGTAGAACTTTATATAATTCCTCCGGAAAGTCAGCAACCTTCCTGATCTAGATGTTATATATAATCCATAAAATAATATTTCTCGCTTTCATCTATTGTGGTGTAATTTTACAAAGGTAGCTTTTTTTTTTTTGAGTGTGGATAAAGAAAGTGTTGATAAACTCTGTTTATTACATGGTAAAGAAGCAAATAAAAAATCTTTTTTTAAAAAGTAAAGCTTATCTTAGGGAAAGAACCTGAAAAATCAGCGCCATATATCTTAATACTGCAGGAATAAGCTCCCCTTATCTATAAAAAAACAACAACGCAAAATTACTTAATTATCACTAATTGATTAACTGATTAACTAATTGGCTAATTTTCCTATTCATTGAAGAATTGGCGCAAAATTTCAATTTGATTCGAAGATGGAGAGTGGGAGGAAAAAAAGTGTACAAAACGAAATATGGGGAATAACTACATATTTACAGTCACTTTTCTCAACAAGTAGCATTTTTTTTCTCCATTTTCGAAACTAAACAAAATAATTAATTAATAGACATATTGGCTGATTCTTTGCTTGATTCATGTTTTGTTAGGTAGAATAAATAATTGTGTAAAGTTTTAACTTGATAGGAGAACAGGTGTTCGAGAAATAACGTGCAATAAATATTTTTTTTACCAGAGAGACAGACAAACAGACAGAGTGAGTTGATGTAAGCTTTGTAAAAATAACTATTTTGCACTTGTTAGCAACGCAGAATCACATTTTCTAAACTCTTCCTTTTCAATTTTGTTATTTATTTGCAATCTTGAAGCTTATGTCATCTATACTGTATCTAGTTTATTTTGAAAGTTTTCAAGTCATAACGTAGTATAACAATATTCACATTCATCTTCACCTATCCTTAGTCTATTGAACCGATAGGGTACAAACAAGAAATTTATTTCTACGTAATACACATACAATCAATTTTCAATGAAATGTCTCTTACATTCTTTAATGTTTTCTCCCATCGTTATCTAGGTCAGTCTTTTCTTTTTCCCCCGGTACTGTCCCTGAAGGAATATCTTTGCGAGTCATGACCTTGTGATTAAGCATAGAGTTTTAGTTTGCATTTTTGAAAGTAGATAGCAGTTATATAGAATAGTTGGTAGTAATTTTATACAATGTTAGATTAAAATCAAATCATATGATGCAATCAATGAAGCAATATATGACCAAATGGTGATATATGTAATCACATGATGTAATGTAAATAATACAATCATACTATGATAACATTATGATATTTTATGCATTCAAATGAAGTCATATGCAAAAATAACAAAACAGATAATAATTTAGATTATTATTAAATAGACATTGCTAGATAGTTATTAAGAGAAAGAAGGAGAGAGAGAGAGAAAGAGAAAGAGAGAGAGACAGAGAAACATAGGGAAAGACAGATAGAGACACAGACAGATAGAGACACAGATAGCGAGAGTAGAGAGAAATTGAGAGAGATAGAGAGACACAGAGGTAAATATCGAGAGAGAGAGAGAGAGAGAGAGAGCTTGATTCAGAAAGACAGAATCATATATATATGTAGAGAGAGATAGAGACAATGAGAGAGCCAGAGACACAGAGAGAGTCAGAGACACAGACAGAGAAACGGAGAGAGACGGATATAAAGAGACAGACGAAGAGACGGTGAGAGAGACAGACACATGGAGATAGAGACTGAGAGAGAGATGGAGAGAGATGGAGAGAGATGGAGAGAGAGACGACACATGGAGGGAGAGACTGAGAGAGATGGAGAGAGAGACAGACACATGGAGGGAGAGACTGAGAGAGATGGAGAGAGATGGAGAGAGAGAGACAGACACATGGAGAGAGAGACTGAGAGAGACTGAGAGAGATGGAGAGAGAGAGACAGACACATGGAGAGAGAGACTGAGAGAGACTGAGAGAGATGGAGAGAGAGAGACAGACACATGGAGAGAGAGACTGAGAGAGACTGAGAGAGATGGAGAGAGAGACAGACACATGGAGAGAGAGACTGAGAGAGATGGAGAGAGATGGAGAGAGAGACAGACACATGGAGAGAGAGACTGAGAGAGACTGAGAGAGCTGGAGAGAGAGAGACAGACACATGGAGAGAGAGACTGAGAGAGACTGAGAGAGATGGAGAGAGAGAGACAGACACATGGAGAGAGAGACTGAGAGAGACTGAGAGAGATGGAGAGAGACAGACACATGGAGAGAGAGACTGAGAGAGATGGAGAGAGAGAGACAGACACATGGAGGGAGAGACTGAGAGAGATGGAGAGAGAGACAGACACATGGAGAGAGAGACTGAGAGAGATGGAGAGAGAGAATGTTTTACGAGAGTCCATATTTACTATGTGTTCTATAAATAGACATTCTGATCTAATCATGCCTTTTCCTTTACTATTTCTTTTCCCGGGGCATGGCGGCAACTGGGGCAGTGTTTACAAATGTTTATTCCCTATCAATCCTGGGTGCTACACGACTGCCCCGCCACCTCTCTAAAGCTACCCCCCCCTTTTCTCTCCACCTACAGGATATTTACAGTCGCTATCTGTTCTCATCATGTTTGCTGTACCCCCTAACCCCCCCCAGCCCCGCCCCGCCCCTGCTGCTCACGCCTGGTCTTCTGATCGTTTCTGCACGTGCTGGTCTCTAACTCTTGATACACCGGGTGAGCGACACTCTCGCGCGTGACAAGGTGTGGGTATCACGTGATAGACTTGCAACTTATGTCACTGACGTGTGAGCACTTCTTGATCTCAGGGGCGGCCTCACATTTAAAAAAAAAACTATTTTTGGGCGCCGCTTCTGAAACTTTGAAAATAGCATTAAAGAAATAAAGGGCCTGTCGTTTTAGCTGCCAACTGCGTGGTAGGGAGTGGCAGTCAAGTTATCTTGTTTGTACACAAACGGTTCAATAAACTAAGGATAGGTGAAGATGAATGCGAATACATTTATTCGCTTGTCTAGCTTTTGATACATCGGGTGAGCGACACTCTCGCGCGTGACAAGGTGTAGGTATCACGTGTATTTACTTTTTGGAAACACTACTTTTTGGAAACACTGCTTCCTTCTCTACGTCAACTTTTGAATTACGAACTGCCTAATATCCTCCATTTTTACCAGGAATATTGAAACCATGGAAACTATTAACTTATAATCGAAAGTGATTTGAACACATTTTACTAAGACTAATCTTTTTAAAAAGTGTTTTAAGTCCCCGTTCAAACTCTTCGCGACTCTATAGGGCAAACCATATAAATGTCATCAGTTTATTGTGGTCCACGGTTAATAAAGATTTCATGTGGCTAGCTCAACGACCAACCTACTTAACGAGATGGTTCGACTTAGAGGCGCCCTTATGATCCCGAAATTAAAATACCAGTCTTCAACAGGATTCGAATTCAGGACTTTTCGGTTCGGAAGCCAAACGCTTTACAACTCAGCCATCGTGCCTTTTTTTTTAAAAATGTTCTTTTTAGAAGACTGTCCAAGCGCGCAATAGTTTAGATGACACGTTGCCATGGCAGCAAGCTATTCCATATGTTATCACATCTTGTAACGTTCCGCAGTAAAAATAAGTTCAGTTTGTAAAAAAATATTATCACAGTGTGGCTGTCTTTGTTGGGGTTTTGACTTGATTTTCCTAAGAAAGTTGGTTGTCTACAATGACACCCAAATGTCTTTAAGCAGTTCGTCTGTCATTTGTTTGTTCCTAGTGAAATATTTTATGAATCCTTTAGTTTTTGTGACATTTAGTTTTGATAAAAAGTTGTCATTGCACCAGTTTCTGTCTTCTGTCAAACTTCGATACTGAGTTTAAGTCTCCTGAGAAAGCACTACGGCTGTATCATCCGGGAATATATTAAATTTAATGGAGATTACATGCCATTATTATAATTAGTGTCCGTTCAATCTGTGTGCAAGGGATCCATATAATGTCCATCCTAGGAGTCCCTGTAATGTATGTGCAAAAGGCTCCTTAATTTATATGCAAGAGGAGCATTTCATGTCCCTGCCAGGGGTTCTTTTTCAACTCTACGCCGGGGGTCCATTTAACCTTTGAACCTGATATACATTTAATCAGCGTTCCTGATTGTATTTTGCCACTTTACCTGACTGCACCTTACCTGACTGCACTTTACCTGCGTCAAGTGGACACCTTGTGCCAGAGGTACATTTAGTCTTAACATTAGTGTTAAGGTTACGTTAGGGTTAGTTTTACGTTACCATCCCAGGCTCATGAGTTTGTTGTAGTCTCTGAACCAAACAAAAAAAAAATGTTTAAATTTTAAATTTCTTTGAGTTTTTATTAACGCTATCGGATAACGGAAACAAAAATACGGAAAAATGAAGAAACGGAAATAATAAATGTCTACTTACAACAAGCAAAAGAAACAATAAAAAAAATATAAAAACGCTCATATTAAGTGTATCAATTGGTTGGGATCAGTCATGTAATTAAATTTGTTATAAGCCTCAGACGCCAGTCTATAAAGGGGGGCTAATTCAGCTTGTACCACCACTTCAGTCAAGCATTATTTATTTCCCTTTTTTTTGAGGTACCAAACAACGTAATTTATTACAAATAGTTAATTAACTTATTGGTTATTTTATTTTTTTAAAATTGATTTTTGTGTTTTCAGTTTGTACAAGTTCGCTTGATCCCAGATGGGTGTTGGAGAAATGACGTGTACAAACGTTCGACCAGACAGACAGAGTGAGTTGATATAGGCTTTGTAAAACTGGAGTCTTTCTTTGTGAAATTCAATTATTAGACATAGATGATACATTTAAGCATTTAAGCAGATCCAAACTTTGACTGTTGTGTCTGTGCTAATTGACAATGATGTCTATTATACCGAATTGAGGGAGCTCCGTTAGGGCCCCACATCTAGGGTTTGGGAATACTGTGGAAGGAACCCCTCAGTCTCGAGTCCTTTACCTTTAGCTATCCCTTTTAGTCTGTTGGACCGTTGGGGCACCATGCAAGATTTATCGACTGTCTCTCTCCATTCCTCTCTGGTTGTTTTTTTTTTTGCCTTAGTTAGATCCTCTTTCAATGGCAGGCCCGTCCATTCTTTTATGTTGTCCTCCCATCACTTTCTCTGTCTGCCTCTCGAGTCCATGTTACAGTCCCTACTCTCTGTAAGCAGTCTTATGAGACACTTGTCTTAATACATAAAGTTCATACACGGCAGACGATGCTGCCTGAGAGTGACTCATGGACTGTGTAAAAAAAAACAACTAAAAAAAAACTTTCCCTTTTAGACCATACGGTCTGTAGGGTCGATGATTTAAAGGTATTTCTGTGACACACGGTTAACGAGGGTGTCATGTGGCCAGCATAATGACCATGCCGCCTTTACTTTTTTTCCTTAACTAATGCCATGTACCCAATTAGAGATGGACAGACTCCCAAAATTAAAAAATCAGAATTCGAACCCGGGACCTCCGGCGTTACCACTCAGCTACCTCGCCTCCTATGGAGTGTTTGAATTGGCTGTTAGATTTTGATGTAACCTTGATAATTTATAAATAGATATTGCAGTAACTTAAGGGAGGCAACTCAACGAGGCGACGAACCTTATTTACAGGACATCACAAATACATTATAACAACACCTGTCTTTAGCGCACCTTAACCTGGGATATTTGTGGACGGGAGTGTCTCTCCAAAATAAGGCTCCACAGCCACATGAAAAAGTGTTGGAGATGAACCATAGTCGTTCTACGACTCCAGGAGGACAATATAACAAGACTGGACTTTATATACAGGGCTAGAACCCAACGTCCGGGTGCACACATTGACATTTCTTGGTTCCTAACCATTTCAACATTTCTTTAAGCGTTATTCGAAATTCGCGCGACATACGAGGACAAGCCGCGAATGGCCGCGGATCACACACTATGTCAAAGTGGCGTGTGAGTCATTGATAGACCGGGCAATACAGACACATTGTGTCTAATGTGACAGTGTCTATTCACACCAACCCCCACGAGTATGACACAATATACAAGCGTAGTTTGACAGTTCCCTTAAGCTGTGTTAGTCATGATGTATGCGTAGAGTATGAAACAAGGCCGGATATAAACCCTTAGAAGCCCTTCACGTTTTTCCCCAATGTTCATGTTGTCCTAAATATAATTTCACAAAGCAAAAAGCTTTGTTTTAATATAAAAGAATAAAAAATATATATATATTTCAGAGATGTCTAATTTACTTTCAAATTATGTTTCGAATCGTGCTCTATTGATCATCGATGTTATCGAGCATATCAAATCGAAATTAAGTTCTAACAACAAGCGCTCACACGATCAGTAAAACCTACAATAATTAAACAAATAGCATAAAATTGTTTGTTTTAAATGAATTCCTCTTTTATCAAGATCATCAAGTTTTGTAAAAGAGATTACTTCGCTCTAAATAGCTAAATAAATGGAAGATAAAAAACGAAATTGTTTATTATTTTTACCCCCCCTCCAACGCAAAATCCTCGTTACGCCCATGTATAAATCTACTCAGAATAACGAAGGTTCTAGTTTGGGGATATAGATCCACTCCTGGAAACAGAACAAGAGTAGATAAGAATCATTGACTTTCTGAAAAAGGGTTTCTGTTCGACTTCATTCCACCCAGAAAAATGCCAGTAACAAAAAAAAAAACAACAACCCCCCCAAAAAAAAACAACAAACTCAAGCCAATAAAAACTACTTACTTTATTCATGGTAAACCAGTCACACAGACTAAAAAATTAAAATCTGTAGATGTAATAATAAATGAAAAGTTATGGAACGCACATATCAATGATAATTATTATTAGAGAATGGAATGAGTTGCCTAAATCAGCCAGGGAAACCAACGACTTAGTTGAGTTTAAGTCCTTCATCAACATGCATGACTAGATGGACACACGAAATGCTTTGGACGTAATAATCTTGTTTTTTTTTGTTCAAGTAACATCTTGTAATATAGAAGATAAGATTAATGAGCAGTGCAGTCTTTCACCAGGCCACATTAATAATAATTATTATTATTATTATAGCTTTATATAGCTACCATATAGCGTGCTCAATCAGAGCGCTTTCACTCAATCTCATTTGTGGACCAGTGGGGGGGGGGGGGGAGGGGGTATCTAGGAGTTGGTTTTCCGTGCTGCCTTTAGGCGCCCGAGTCGGGTGTCGAACCTCGAGCCCCCTTTTTTAGGTAGCCAAGCCAAGCCAAGCCAAGTTCAAGCGCACTTGGCCTCTCGACCACGCTTCCCACCGTAATGTCTTTCAAAGGCTCTATTCGCCGTCTGCACCTGAATGCGTGGGCTGCTTTTATTTTGGATGCATATTATATATACAAAAGCAGCACTAGCGAACATAGTGAATTTACTGTGACGAAAAAAGGGGACTGCGTCCACTAGGGTACGAACCAGTGACCCCCCCCCCCCCCCCAATACGCGCAACTCCCCTAGCTGTAACTCTCAGTCTCTGAGGCTGGAATCTTTGAGGCTAGAGGCTTTCAAGGTCATTAAACAACAAATAACCCCTTTCTCTCTCTTCCTCTCTCTCTCTCCCTCTCTCTCCCTCTTTCTCTCTCTCTATATCTCCCTCTCTCTCTTTCTCTCCCCCCTCTCTCTCTCCTTCTCTCTCTCCCCCCTCTATCTCTGTGTCTCTCTCTCCCTCCCTCTCTTTTTCTCTCTCTCCCTCTCCCCCCTCTCTCTCTCCTTCTCTCTCTCCCCCCTCTATCTCTGTGTCTCTCTCTCCCTCCCTCTCTTTTTCTCTCTCTCTCCCTCTCCCCCCCTCTTCCTCTCCCTCCCTTTCTCTCTCTCCCTCCCTCCCCCTCTCTCTCCCCCCTCTCTCTCTCCCTCCCTCTCTCTCTCAACTTTCTCTCTCTCTCCCAAACACCCATACTTAAAGTTTTGTTAAACTCTATTGTAGCACCAAACGCCGGATCAGAACCGAAGCTCATAAAGAAAAAAAAAAAAAAGTCTTACACAACGCATTTTCATTTCATGTAACCTTGGGCATCGAAAGTAGTCCTTATCTAGAAGAAAATAAAAAGTATGACTCACTGTTTGGATCATAAATACGATTTCTTTATGGCATGTCAAGCCAAGCAGCACAAAGAATTTCCAGACGATGTTTATCTATTTCAGTTTGCATTGTTTTCTCTCTTTTGTCAAACATGTGGAGGGGCGGCCATGTGTTTGTGTTGTGTGTGCGTGTGTGTGTGTGTGCTCTGTTAAGTTACAGCCATACATACTAATAATAATAAACAAATATATCTACTCACAAAAAATCAAAGAAGATTATGGATTTTTAAAAATAAAATTACTGATAAGTATGTATTCGCGTAAGAAAGGTTAAGGTGGCTTTTGCTTCGGTGGTAGAGGAGCTGGCCATTTTTCTTTCAAACGGACGTATTTTCTGAGTAAGGTCAAGTGAAACTGCCTAATCTTATCTTATCTTATACATTGCAGAAGTTCTCTCAAAGTAGAGGGTAATTACGCCCTACGCGTACTCATGTATTAATCTAGCTACGCTTGTTAGAGACTTTAACTCTGCTACTTCATTAGTTTTCCTGACTGATTCAGGCAACCCGTTCCATTGTTTAAAGGTACAAGGGAAGAATGAATACTGTCAGGTTTCTATTCTTTGCTTGTCTTTGGCTCGTTAGGGGTTACTTAAATACGAACAATTATCACTAAAGAAACTCCTACTCCATACATATATGGATAACACAAATAATACTTTAATAATATCCGATAGAGCACAAATAATGACATCAAATTCAATAAATATTTAATACACAAACCACCAGTTCAGGAAGCAACCGTCCAACCTTGCTGGACCGGTAACAAGGCCTCACTCAACAAACTCTCTCTTACATTCAACGAAGACTAAATCATTCAGTTCATAACACGTGCAAAACTATTCACATTCATAACCTGGGCCTGGGAGTACCTAAACAAAGGGATATAACTATCATACCAAAATATCAAAGTAACATTCATTCTCGCTATACCTCCCCCTGACAAATACTTGATCAATGTCTTAAACTCTTAATTTTTAATTCTTTCTCTGTCTCTCTCTCTCTCCCTATCTTTATCTCTTTCCAAAGGCGTAGCATGAGATTTGGGGGCCTGGGTGGCTTGGCCTCTTGTGGGGCCTCTGCATTTTGACAACTGACATCATGACATGAGATAATGTACTTTATAAATATATTAGTCTAATGTGTGGAATACATGCAACATGGTCACTAATTTAGATAACAACATGAATAGCAAGATAACATGGCATTGGCTTAATATTTGATTTTTAAAACAATTTGGACACTCATTTGGGGGACTCCCTCAAGTGGTGGTCCAATTTGGACCCCCCCCCCCTCCCCCACCCTATCTACGCCGCTGTCTCTCTCTTTTCTAGTGTGTGTGTGTATGGAACAATGTGTGTGTGTTAATGTGTCTCTCCTGCAAACCCTATATTTCCTATAATTACTTGGTTTCATGCTCGGATTTCCCATAATACCAAAACATTTCTTCCTCCTTGTCGCCCCCCCCCCCTCTCTTCTTTTTTTTCTAGTTTCGTTTTTAATGTAATATCCCCCCCCCCAAAAAAAAAAGTAGTATGATTAGGGCGCGGTGGCTGAGCCATAAAGCGCTTGGCTTCTGATGCTGGACTCTTGGGATCGAATCTGGTGAAGATTGGGAGTTTTAATTTCGGGATTTTTTTTTTTTTTGACTCCTCTGAGTCCACCCAGCTCTAGTGGGTATCTGACATTAGTTAAGGAAAATTAAATGTTGTTGGTCGTTGTGCTGGCCACATGACACCCTCATTAACCATGGGCCAGAGAAACGGATGACCTTTACATCATCTACCCTACATATCGCAAGGTCTGAAACGGAAACTTAACTTTTTACTTACAAATAAAATGAATTGTACCAAAAGAAAAACAAATTCGCTACTTCACCTGTAAATATTACAGTGAACTAAATCTTCATATTTTTTTTTTTTATTGAAAAATTAAATTTTCATAAATGGCCAACATGGGGATCAAACCCACAACATTCGCTATGTATGAAATTTTAGCACGAAATAAATGATTAATGGAGGAAGACGGTCAACAGATCACGTGTGTTGCCCCAACGAAATAAGGTATAGGTCAAGGTGAAATGAATAAAACTGTCTACTTCGATAGTTCAACTTCCACGTTCCTTTTACTATGAAGAAAGTTTAAACTAATAGATCTAGTAGGAAGCGAAAACAAAATGAAGTCCAAATATTTACTAAATTTATATTAAATAATAGATTGTTTCTTATCCAAATTTTGTTCAAATTTTGCAAAGTCTAACACATAGACTTATATATACTATTCTAGACTGGACATGGAGATTTTTTAGCACTAAAAAAATGTGAAAATTTTTTAGAAAGTTGGATCAAGGCGTTGTTTTGTAAAGTAATTAAAAAAAAAAAAAAAGCTGTTTTTTTTTTTTTCAACCCTAACCTATGTAGCATATAATTTAATTTTAGATCTAGATCTAGTAGGCTTAATTGAACATAAAAAAAAAAGAGTACTTTCGTGTCATAATTATTATTTTGCAATTTTTAGATACATAATCTAGGAAGATCTAGGTGATCAATCTATTCCAATGTACATAAGATGATTTAAATCAACATGAATTATTTCCATCTAGGATTTTTGAAACATTATCTCAATCATGGAAACAAACAGGAAATGGCTTTGTTTCATATATTTGCGTGAATATCCGAGAAATGATTTTGCATTTCTAAACTGAAAACTAAAGATCATTACTTAGAACAGGGGTCTCAAACACGTGGCCCGCGGGCCACATGAAACAATTTTGTGTGCCCCGCGGCCACGTTCTCGAAGTCATAAAAAAATAGATAAAATTTACAATGACCATATGTAAGCCTTGAAATGATTTACAACTGCACAAATCAGTAAATGAGGTGTCCGCCTACTGCAAGCGAAGATTCTGTGAAGGCAAGCTTTGTTGTTAGCGAGATGGTATCACGACCATTCACTGAAGGCAAGCTTTGTTGTTAGCGAGATGGCATCACGACCATTCACTGAAGGCCAGTTTGTAAAAGAGTGTATGCTACAGGCGTGTGAAATTATCTGCCCCGAGAAAAAGAAACTCTTCGAAGGCATAAGTTTGTCTGTGAACACAGTTGCAAGCAGGATCACCGAGTCAGCGACAAATGTTCAACAGCAACTGATTGCCGCTGCAAAAGACTTTGTAGTATATTCCATTGCAGTGGACGAGTCTACTGGTGTAACAGACACCGCATACTGTGTCGTATTTATTTGTGGGGTCGACAAAAACTTGAACATTGTTGAAGAGCTATTGGACTTACTACCATGAAAGGAACGACAACTGGACGCGACATGTTTCAAGAACTGGAAGCTTGTATTGGCAGGTGTGGGCAACCGTGGGGAAAACTTTTTTCAGTGGCTACGGAAGGTTTACAGCAATGTGTTCAGAAAAGGTTGGTGTTGTTGGATTCATGGTAAAGAAACGGTATCAGCTCAGTTTGGCGGGACCTTTTGCAGCCATACACTGCATTCTGCACCAAGAAGCACTCTGTGGCAAAAGTCTACAAATGAAGAACGTGATGGATGTTGTCTTGAAGACGGGGAACTTCATACGTGCACGGGGTCTCAACCACAGACAGTTTGTGTCATTTCTAGCTGATTTAGAAACGGAATACGGAGAGTTGCTTTATCATACGGAAGTCAGATGGTTGAGTCGTGAAAAAATGCTGCAGAGATTCTTTGAACTGAGACGGGAAATAGCATTGCTCGTGGCAATGAAAGACGGAGACATACCTCAGCTCAGTGACCCAATGTTTTGTCGGATCTTGCTTTTCTTACTGACATCACGCAACATCTCAATGCACTCAATTCACAACTACAGGGCACAAACCGCATCAAATCATTCAGATGCAAGCTGATTTTGTTGGCCACTCAGCTGGCAGATGGAAACCTGTCTCATTTTTCTTTGCTACTGAGCATTACTTTTGAACCACAGCGCCTGAAAGACTACGTAGACATACTCTCCAGACTACTGGAAGATTTTGAATACCGCTTTCAGCAATTCCCTGCTCTCGAACCACAATTTTTCCTTGTTGCCACTCCGTTCGTAGTTGACTTGAAAAACGTTCCAGAGGAAGTACAGATGGAACTACTGGACCTGCAGTGGGACACTGTTCTGAAGCAAAATTACGCTGATGTTGGTGTTCCAGATTTCTTCCAGTTCTTCCCAGAGAGAAATATCCAAACTTATTCTGCGCAGCTGCTAGAATTCTAGCGATGTTTGGGAGTACGTACGTTTGCGAACAGTTTTTTTCCAGAATGAAGATCAACAAAACAGCATTACAATCAAGATTGACTGGTGAGCATCTGAGAGCAACCTTGCGGTTTGCCACTACACGCGACTTAAGGCCTAACGTCGATGGTCTGGTCTCTGCCAAACGCTCTCATCTGAGTGGACAGAAACATAGTGACGAGCTTAGAAATTATAGCTGTTTTTTTTGGGGGGGGGGGGGAACTACAGTTTCTGCTTTTTAATTAGTGACTGAGACAACGTCGACTTATTTTAGTAAACTAAACTGCCTGTGCATGTAATAAACTACACTAAATGTAATTAATGATTAGAAAAACTTTATTTTAGCATTTAACTGCAGTGACAGTAGTGTTCGTAAAATTTAATGAAAAAACATTCTCTTTTTGTGGTGCGGCCCGCTGAATGGTTGTTACTTTCCACTGTGGCCCACATGCTGTAATGAGTTTGACACCCCTGCCTTAGAGCCTGAAAATAGAGTTTACGTGCATAGAAATCTATATATAGATATGATTGTGAATAGATCAATCGCGGATAAGAATTTATTTCTGGTTTCCAGTCTAGATATAATATATAAGTCTACGGTCTGACACGATTGAAGGCGTGTGTAGTTCTTGTAACGTAAAATGCAATTAATCTAATAATAGACCAAACTGAATAGTTCGAATCTTAAAAAATCTCTTCATATTCATAACTTAAAATGAAGTAAAATTTGTAAAAAATCTGGCAAAGATTTCATCTCAATTCTTCGTAAACTTTAAAGCATAGACTAAAGGAATATAGACTGGCCAATTAAAGAGTTTTATGAAACGAAAATTTGTGACTTGCAATTTTGTGTACTTTATTATACAGCATTTATGAGCAGTATAAAAGTTAAGTATTCATATCTATTTCAGCCATAACCTATATAAGTATAACCATATTTTCACTAGTGTTTTTTTTTTTAATCTCCAGCGTGACTGTAATGTCAATTAATCATAACGTTCATTTTTTTTGTTCTAAAACTGTTTTAATTTTAGCTCATTTGGCCATTCTGCTGAAGAAATCCCTAATGTCACTAATTCAAAGTGAAGGACTGAATCTTGTTGATGAACTCGCACTTTTCGTTTCATAAAACCAGCCATTGTAGTTTAAATATGGGATAGTCTAGGCTACTTACAATGAACAAGACTATAATAAGAAGGTGACTAACACACAATCTATTACTCTGGATGAGAAAGCAGAATCTGAAACCAACAAGAGAAGTATCATAGATGAAAAACTGCTGTGAAAGCAACGATCAGTAATGAAATGACCAGTAATGCAAGAGTCTCTTAAATACAGCTCAATAGAGATTTCTTTGTCAAAAAAAAATAATTAATTTATACTTAAAATTTGCTAGATGATATAGCTGAGAACAACTCATTGTCATCAGAAAAGCACCTTTTTACATTGACACTATTAGCAGCACGGCCATCGTGCAATGAAACTTTCTTATCTAAGAATATAGGCTTACATTGCAGTATGTCTCTCACAATATTGTTTAATATTTTGCATTTTTTTGATTTGCAGTTTTTCAAGTTATATCTTAACAATTGTTTAGTGCAAAACAATTTATCAAATGCATTTTTTAGAATATAATGTAACAGCGCTTCTTTATGGAACCTTCATATATAAATCTTTTTTCTAAAATAGTGTATTTAAATGCATTTCCTCAATGACAATTAATATTATTATTATTATTACTAGTATTATGAAAAAAAATAAAGAATTTTATTAAGACATATTTATTTGGAAGCTCTTCAATGTCATTCAATAAATGATAATATATATACTGGAAGAAATAGTGCAACTTATTTGCTACTCAGAAAGACCTAAAATCATCTCTAATATTACAAAATAAATTCTTTTTTTTTTATATGACACAACCATTTGTAATAACAAACTACATTTTAACATTACATAGCATTCTTCCTACTGGTACATAAAAGTAATTTCACTATTATTTAATACAATACAACAAATGTGACCACCATTGTATTAACTCACACACACTCTCTCTGTCAATCCCATGCCTTTTGTGAGCATACATTAACATAATCAACTAATTCATAAAGCTTTAGTCTTTATAGTGAAATATTCTCCCATAATGAAGAATAGGCAATTCAAAAATTAAAACTATTCAGGCAACCCATTCCATTGTCTAATGGTAATATGGAAGAAGTAGCACTTGTACAAATTTAATATGAACATTTAAAAAAATAAATAACCCCTTTTCATAAAGCCACAAAAAAAAAATATATAACCCAAATATTTACAATTAAAACCAATTGCATTTAAAAATATCTTTATTAGTAAATTAAATAAAAGGTCATCATCCTAGTAGTTAATGCACTTACAATTCTTTCTCCTTCATTATCTAGCTTTTTCCCCAAGGCATACTTGTACTGTAATAATCATTCTTAAGGAGAAGTAATTGTACTGTGTTACTTTTGTAGGTATGGTAGCATCTCTAGTAAAAATGAAGATATACTGTTATTATATAACTTAAAGGGTTCTCTAGCTATTTCGCACTATAGTAAAAAAAAAAAAGCCATATAATGTAAGAAGCATTTCTTCAGTATAAACAGAACAAAAATCTTGAATTAATAAAATATATGTTAATACATATCACAATGTCAATAGTATGTAATGAATACAAAAACAATTATTTATTATTAATTAATTTTTAGCAGAGTTAAAAAAATAATTATTGCCCTTTAAATAAGATAACCTTGGATAATTCTTGTCTCAAAACAGTGGCATTTTGTTTTCTATTGAACATTTGAAAATATGATGAAGTCTCATATTGAAGGAGATGTTCACAAGCAACGATAATAAGTTGAAATAAAAGTGGCCCTCAATCCCTGATTGACTTTCTAATATATGCTGGCCTAAGCTGAAATAGTGGTTTTCAATCCCTGATTGACTTTCTAATATATGCTGGCCTAAGCTGAAATAGTGGTTTTCAATCCCTGATTGACTTTCTAATATATGCTGGCCTAAGCTGAAATAGTGGTTTTCAATCCCTGATTGACTTTCTAATATATGCTGGCCTAAGCTGAAAATGTCTTTTGAGCCTAATTCTTTTTTAACTGAATAGACAAATAGCTTATATTTGCACATTTTGATAGTGTTTATTCTCATGAGATGCCTAATAGCTCTCTCAGCAGAGAGTAGTAATGTTACAGTACCATTTGAAGGAATGATTAGCCCACCTCTATTTTTCAAATTTAACAAATGATAATTTAATCAAAAATCTATAGGGTTGTCAACACACATAATGAGCAATCAATTACAGGCATGGCTTTTCTAACAATCCATACGGCTATATAACAAACAATTTGCTGTATTGTGTGTTTATGATTTACATTCAAATGAGAACAATAATTTTATTTTACATTATATTTATTTTGAATATGAGCAAAAAGAATATAATTGCACCTATATGTTGAAAAATGTGTTAACAATCAATGTGCCATGATAACAAAGATAAAATGACAGTGATTAACATGCATGACTATATTGACACCGATTCGAAGGATGTCAATCTAGATCTAATTAGATATCTTCATTAATAAAAGACCTGTTAAATTAGATCACTTGTATATTATGATATTATCCTTGGACTATCAGACCATGATATTGTTAAAATACAGCCAGATAATAAAACCAATATAAAACCCCAAAAGAAATATTTACCGAAATATCATAGCCTACTCTGGAACAAAAGCAACATGAACAAATAAATGAATCTGCATTAAACTTTCAACAAACATAATCTTATCAGAAAAAGAAATTTCATTACAATGTATATTTAAAACATTATAGAAAATCATAAAGTATAGGACCTATAACTAAATATATAGATCTATCTGCTCATCAAACAAAATAAATAAATGCTGGTTTCATAAAAGATTAAAGAAGCTTTTCAAACATAAGGAAAAACTATATAGATGTAGAAAATGTTAAAAAAATAAAGCAGAAAAAGTTTAGAAAATGTATATTCAAATTAAACACCAAAGCCAAACAGTAGCAGTTATTAATAGTAAGAAAAACAAAACAAATTCTACTTATCTAAATCACAATAACAATAATCTAGATTAAGAAGATGGTCAGTATAGCGACTAACCTAAAAAAGTTATCCCTTGATTTTTGTCTTGTCTAAATCGACTTATTGGACAACAAATGTGAGAGCATAGTCTACTTGTCATTGTATTTCAAACTCTGACTTATTGATGTTATGACTTAGTCTTAGGCATATACCGTTCTATAGTCCACTACTCTAGGTCTATATAGAGTCTAGAGTAGATCGAAATGTGGTCAAAATATAATTTTAAATTTACAATACTTACTATTGTTAACTAGTTATAGATCTAGTAACAATTAACAATAGTACTCTGTATTATATAAGATAAGATAAGATAGTCTAGTGAGTGTAGTCACTAGTTTAGACTAGTGGGCCTATAAAATAAACTATAGTATTGAGTCTAGGCTCTAGATCTAGACTAGTCTAGAGTCTAGTAACAATATTTGTAATTTATATTAAGAACTTCAACTAGGTACATGAAATTCATGACGAATGTATGCAGCGCTCCTTAAAAGTCCATAAATACCAAATCTAGAACTAGGTACATGAAGTTAATGACGAATGTATGCAGCTATCCTTAAAAGTCCATAAATACCAAATCTAGATCTAAAACAAAAACTTTGTATAATAAGTTTACAAATGTAAATAAACTTGTTACATTAAAATTAAACAATGTAATTTACGGCTTCCATACACAGAAAACGGGTATCCATGGAAACCATCAAGTGCTTTTTAAACTTTGATACACACCTATATATATTGTAAATAAAGAGGCAGTGTAGTTTTGTTTAATCTCTAAGAATGAAGATCATCAACTTTTCATAATTCGGAAATCCGAATTCAATAGATATACAAGTTTTCAAGTTACATGAAGTTACTTCCTTTTTTTCCAGTCTATATTTATTTATGTCTATGCTTTAAAGTTATTAAACTTGTCTTGTAAGTTGCAGACGACACTACAAGAGAGGTAACTCCCTTCATTTAGTTATGTAAGAGTTACTTCTCTATGTAAGTTGTTTGAGTATCTTTGAAGTTCATTTCATATTCCGATAGTAAATACCCGAGTGAAATCAAACACACCATCTCATGTCACAATGTTAATAATCTCGTGAAATCAAACAAGCCATCTTTGTCCCAGAGTTATTTCTGTCAGCTAGAAAGTAATTAGATCGTGGGTGTGGCGTTACCATCGTATTAAACAAAATATTATCTGTTGATCTGAGCACCTTTTTTTTATCTTTCGTAACTTTGTTATTATTTGGGTATTTTCGAGATAAGCTAAACAATGGTTGGACTCCAGTGCTGACAACTATACTTACACATCTGACTAATAATAGAGGATAGGTAATTTTAAAAAAAATGGCTGAATTAAAATGACAATAGCTTCGGAATCTACCCGCTTCCATAGACTGTCGTTCCGCATGATTGAGTTAGAATGTACATGTAATAATTTTCATTTCTGAAGTATGCGTTCGGTCAACAGTCAAGTTAAAAAAAAATTATCATATATGACAAAAATCAATAATAGAATATGTATCCACTGTTTGGGACCCCTTAACTCAAGAAAACATTTAGAAACTGGAACAGACACAAAATAGAGCAGTGAGATTCATATCAAACGAATATTCACATTTGACCAGAGTAACACCTTTAGTAAAATCACTAAATTTAGAAAGCCTTCAGGGAGAAGACTTCAAAGTAAAGTAGCAATTATACATAAAACACTGAACCATAATCTTCAAATACAAAAACAAAATCTAATAAAATACTCTGAAAGACACAAAGATAAAGGCACATTCCTCGTTCCATATGCTAGGACAAATTTGTACAAATACTCCTTCTTCATTAGTGCTATTAGAGCATGGAATGGGTTGCCTGAGCTAGCCAGGATAACTAGTGACTTGGCAGAATTTAGGTCATTGGTTAATATGCATGACGTGTAGGACGTAATCATCTTCTTTTTTGATGTAACGTCTGTATTATATAAGATAAGATAAGATGAAGCTAAAACCCCACTGCAGGAAAGGTAACTCATGCCGCTCAGTTATGTAAGAGTTACATAACGGTATGGAATTAATGTGAATTTATGTTTGTTGTTATCATAGCGCCTTAAGCCTACATTATGTTCGTTAATACATTAAATTTATTATTGATTACTTCCATTATTAAAGAAGCAACTCAACACTTAAACATATTAATTCGACCAACACTCACACACATATATTGCCGTAAAAGACACTCACATTATAACGTCACAAACATACACACACACAAAAAATATCTCAGACTTAAGCGTGTGACAGACACACTTCAATGTGGCGTACACAATAATAACAGTCCTTGATCATAAGTCTTCCTATCTTGACTGTGTTCTCTCATCGCGTTGGTCGGAGGTCATTGATAAGGTCACTTCGACTGACAGTGACAATAGCCTGGGTTTGTTTGTGTCACGGAGATAGGGGTGTCATTGAAAAGACGGCTTGTTTGGTCTCAATAAAAAGGTGTTAATTTTTTTTAAACCGGGCTGACAACCACCCCTCTCCCCCCGTAGCACTTTTCAAGTCGTTATTTTTTTGTGATTTGTGGCGAAATGACACCCGAGTGGCGCATATAACTGTTGCGCGTTTTCTCACGGTGATATATTGGGGAGGTATGAGGATGGAATGAAGGATGGGGGCGGGTTGGGGGGGGGGCGGAGTGACGTCTTCTGTTGATAATGCACTGGACTTATCATAGGGCTCTAGACAAGGCGGAGGTTTGGGCCTGTAATAAATCACGTGATATTGCTTTTTATTTGACATTATTGTTATTGAGCTTCTTTGTCTCATGGGCGTGGCAACATTGCAAAAAAAAAAAAATGGGTTCAGAGGTTGTGTGTGTGTGCGTGTGAGGTAGAAAGGAGGAGCAATGAATTTTGTTACATAAAAAAAAAAAAAGAAACATGAAAACGATGTGACGTTGACCTCGATAAGCCGCCATTAGGTCTCTTCACAAAACGTTCGTGTCAAAGCCAAGATTTTGTCAAGCCAAACGAAGTCAAACTTAATTACATGCTGACGGGAATGTCTCTCCACTATAGGGTTCTAAAGTCTAAAGATGGTCCTCCACGAGAGGAACCATAGTCTTTTTAACTGAAGAGATTCAACATTTCCACTTACGGTAACATTCACATTCTCAAGACCTCATCACAAACCAAGAGATTAGAGACAGGGTTACTGCAGCGATTGGACCCCATGATGACCTGCTTATTATTGTAAAAAAAAAAAAAAACGCAAGCTAAAATCTATGGCCATATCACAAGATCTTCGGGGCTCGCTAAGACCTTCCTTCAGGGAACAGTATCAGGAAAAAGAAGAAGAGGCAGACAGAGAAAGTGATGGGAGGACAACATAAAACAATTGACAGTCCTGCCATTGAAAGAGGTTTTAAACAAGCAAAGGCTGGGAGAAATGGAGAAAGACGGTCGACGAGTCTTGCTTGGCGCCCCAATGGTCCAACAGACTAAGGGATAGGTAAAGGTAACGGTAAAAAAACTTACGCTATGACCCACCCAAATTTCTGCGCTTTCTATCTACGCCTCTGTCATATTTCACATCCACTCCACATTTAACATAACATTAAAAAAAATTCTTTTTGAAGGCTGCAATTTTATACGAAACTAACAAATATTAGCTTCTTGTATTTGCCCCACCTGCAACAAGGGAAGATTATTCGTCTTGACGTCTGCACGCAATGTCTTTTTAAAAAGATGTAAATGGCAGTTTGATCATAAACTTCATTTTTTGTTTGAATAGGGTGGCATGTCTGTGTTTGTTGTGGTACTGACAATCTCTCTCTCTCTCTCTAAGTATGTATATCTCGATTTTAAGGGAAGATAAAGTGAAGTTAATTCCCCTTTTTTTGTAAATAAAATCTTCATTTCTTGATTAGTAAAGTTTTAATGTCGAAATGACCATGCCTAACAAACTGGACAATATTAACTTCCTTCCCTGCAAAGAGCAATCTGTTAAATTAACATCTTAACAAAATAAACTCCACACAACTTCCCCTCTGTGGACACTGCGCCCACCCTCATGAAACCGTAAACCATATCCTTTTTTAATGCCCCTTCCTAATCCACCTTAGGCAGCACCTACTACCACTCCAGCCCAACATAACCAAACACCCTGTACGGCAGTGCTGAACAACTGAAGAAAACAGCACACTTTTTTTTCCTTGGCACAGTCTGCAAACGAGCTCACAGCTCAGCTGCAAAAAGTTGGATAGAAGAAGAAGAGGAATTTAGTAAAGTTTGCCCTTCAAACCATGTTTTCTTGGAAATTTGATGTAAAGGTCATCTGTTTCTGTGGCCCACGTTAACTAGGGCGTCACGTGACCAGCACAACGACCAACCGCCTTTAACTTTTCCCATCTACTGTCAGGCAACCATTATTAGAGCTAGGTGGACTCAGAGGCGCCCTAAAGATCCCGAAATTAAAAATTCCGGGATTTACCAGAATTCGAACCCGGGACTCCCGTTTCGTAAGCCAAGCGCGTTACCACCCAATGACAATAATATCTTATTGTGATATCAGTCAAAGGGGTGATGACCATTGACCACACAGACATTTTTGTGACCCTGAACTTTAATAGAAAGATTCAAAGAGTCTTGTTGCCTTTTAAATGGCACTGTCAGTCTCCAGAATGTAGAAAATCGAAATAACTAAAATGGTTTAAAACAACAACAACAAAGTTTATCCAAGACCAAGACCAAAACCAAAACCAAGGCGAAGGCGAAGGCGAAGACTAGGACTAGGACTACGACTATGGGTTGGACTAGGACTAAGACTAAAACTAAGACTAAAACTAAGACTAAGACTAGGACTAAGACTATGACTAAGACTATGACTAAGACTATGAATAAGTCTATGACTATGACTAAGACTAAGACTAAAACTAAGATTATGGCTAAGACCTTGACTAAGACTATGACTATGACTATGACTAGGGCTAAGACTGCTTTATTGATCTTTACGGAAATTTGTTGTGATTACAAGGACTCTTTTTCTCATCTAAAAACAACACAACAGAAAAATACACATAAATACAACAGACAACATAAAGAGTTCATTTAGCGACTACACACAGGCATCTTGGTCCTTTTCATGTTTCCTGATCAACGGGTGGCGTTGATATAGTCTGACCGAGTGAGGTAAGAACGAGTTTTTTTTTTTGTACCGCTCTGTTCTTGTTTTGATAGACAGCAGTCTCCCACTTCGCGTAGTTCTGATGGATCGGGTGGCCGTTGTCTTCCAAGATGTTTCCGATTTTTCTTAGACATGTTTGTTCAAAAAGTGAAAGGTGAACTTCTTTGACTTGCACAAGGATATCCATGCATTTTTCCTAAACAGGTCTAGACATCAGTTTCTCGAATCAAGATGTCTCCAAACTCTGCTACACTGAATAGGAAGAGCTCCATATTCCTTTTTTTTTTTCGGAATTAGCTACTATCACCCTTGACCCTTGAGTGACCAAGAAACCTCATCAACCCAAAGTATTTTTTTTTTATCTATACTAGTGTTTTGATTTTTTTTTTCTAATGGAATATTAATTAATTTTGTATGTCTACTAAGTACTTTGGATTATCTCTAATCCAGCGACTCGTTTAATTATTATGTTTGTCTTCAGTGTATGAAGACTATGGCCTGAGGGTCGTCTCTGGCCCACCAGAGACGTGTGCCTTGCCTGGAGGTAATGTCTGCCCGTGACCGACGGAGATGATTTATTCAGTGTAGCAGGGTTTGAAGAAATCTTGATTTGAGAAACGGATGTCTTGACCTGTTCATTATATAGATAGACTTTTATACCTGAGAGGCATATGATGGAAAGTTCGTCTGTTTCTGTGGCCCACGGTTAATGAGTGTGTCCTGCGCGTGCCCTGAGGGCAATTGGATTTTCTAAGCGACGATCGGACTCCACAGCCAGCTTCGAGTTCATAAGAAAACATTTTCATCTTATCTACGACCCTAAGCTTTAAAAAAAAAAATTAGGTACTAGACATTGGTTGAGGAAGCTTTAATGTTAAACTTGGGCAGTAAAACATTTTGACTTGTTAAAAGTTTAATTTAAATTGTGGCTCACCGGCAGCCAAATCTAAATTTATTTCATTTTTTTACTTCAAACTAATAACGATGAGACTTGGAGTTTTTCCTGTGTGGCCAAGAAGCTAAGAATTCTTTTCTCAGCGATACACATAAACTATTCAATTTGTAGAAGAATCACGGCTGTAGTCTTTGAAATCAGCGTACACGTTCTACCCACCTTCCATGAAGTTATGACTTGAATAGAGGTACACAAAAGAAAAAAAGTTAAAGGTCCACCTTTCAGACCTAGTGGTCTATAGGGCAGATGATGTAAAGGTCATCTGATTCTGTGGCCCATGGTTAACGAGGGTGTCACGTGGCCAGCACAACGACCAACCGCCTTTACTTTTCCCCAACTAATGTCAGGTGCCCATTAGAACTGGGTGGACTCAGAGGCGCCAAAGGATCCCGAAATAAAAATTCCATTGATCACCAGGATTCGAACCCGGGAACCAAGCGCTTTACCGCTCAGCCACCCCGCCTCTACATGAATAGAGGTAATGTAAAATATTCGTAAGTAGCTTTAACATTTATCAAAATATTTAATTTACAAACTGTTAAGCCGCTTCAAGTTGGCAGCAAGAAATAATAAAATACGCCCGGTATTGTCAGTCAGTAAGTTTATGTAACTCGCGATTCAAGGGCAGATCAATATTTTGATAAATTACCTCCCTTTCATATTTTATCTTTACTTTTGCCTTTAAAATGAAAAGGTGTTACGGCCCTTTACGTCCGCGTCACATAGAAACGTGAATGGCTACGAGGTGGCGCTGATAGGTACGGGATGAAAAAAAAGTGAAAAAAAAAGTTCTTAGATCTTTGCCCCCGGTCGCCCTTCTGAATGATTTCCCCTTATTGTTTGAATAAACAACTGGAAGATGGGTGGTCTCCCCCTGGTCAGATGATAATAGGTTCTCTCCCCTATCCGGCTTGCTCCCCCATTTTTTTTCCCCATTGGTTTTCTACCAATCCTATTGTGCCCATGTGCGAACAAAAACAAAACCACGTGATCACCTATCGTCTGCTACAAGACTATTAGATTGACATCTAAGTCTGATGATTTACAATAATTTACATAGACCTGTGATCTATAAATAAGACACCGTAAAGACAGCCTATTTAACGAGGTTAACGAGGACGTCATGTGGCCAGCACAACGATCAACAGCCTTGAATTGTCTAACTACTATCAGGTACTCATTAGATTTGGGGAGAACTAAAAGTCCGCATTAAATGTTCAGTTCTCACCAGGAATCGAACGTCATATCCTTTGTTCGGAAGCCAAGCGCTTCACTACCTGACCACCAAATTTTTTTTCCTGCTACACCACCACCCTCTATTCTCATTGATGGAGCGTGAGGTCGTAACTGAGTTCTGCTACTAGGGCACCACATTCCAAACTTACCTGTCCGTAGAAGAGGACTTAAAACAAGAAAAAACATTTTAAAAAAATACATTAAAAAAAACAACAACAGACAATACATACATTATAGAACTTTAAAAAAAAAATTTAAAAAAAATCCGGGTGTCGAACCAGTGAGTTTGACTTTCGTCAGATGCCTGAACTGATTTTGATGTGCAGTTACCATTTCAGCCACAGGCAATGGACCTCATTCACCAATCGTAAACAAACAACATTTAGCCACGTGATTCTCTATATCTTCTATACAAATTATGTATTCCATAAAGACTGTCACGTTTTTCATTGTTTTATCAATATTATCACGTGGCTAAATGTTGTTTGTTTACGATTGGTGGATGAGGTCCATTCGTAGTTCGTGACTATTTATTAATATTATTATATGGACATCTAGATGTAGTACTAGACCTAGACTACTGATTTAAAACAAACTCTGATTAGGATCTAATATAGATCTAGATTTCCTTCTAGATCTAGAATATGTGTGCTGAGCACGCTTAACAAGCAGACACATACATACAGTACTTAGACACATACATACAGTACTCAGACACAAACATAGAAACAGCTTCCACCAGAGGAATACATGTATTTCTTATTATCTTAACCACTAAAAATAAACACACACAAAAAAAACACACACAAAAAAAACAAGAAAAAAAAAACCATAATGTGTAAAACTAAACAAAACACTTATTGAGGTCACCTTAAGTCAGTCTCGTAAAATAGATGTCCCTCCCCGGTTTTAGTTCTAGATTTTTTTTAAAATAGCTTTGTAAACAAGACACATACACACACACATATTTGCAGGCATACATTTCTTAGCTATTCGCGTAACACAGATGCATGCAAACACATACCACTAATATTATAACACTGACATATGCCACAGTGACATAGGTCCTCGGCTAAACAGGACATGGTCTTGGTAAACAAAGGAAATTAGTTTAAACTTCATATTTGAAACAGGTGATATAATATTTTAGAAAGCTTTTGATCAACTTTGTCTGTCTAGTAAATCATTTGTACACGTTAGTTCTCCCATACCGATTGTCGTATCAAGTGGAAAATATAAACAATTATCTCTTGTACCTCAATGAATCAATTAAAAAAAAACAACCAATTAGCCCATTCATTATTGGTAATTAAATTATTTTATTTATATTAAATAAGAGAAATAACTTCTACATTATTGAGAGATTTAAAAAAAAATAATTTCGTTTCTTTTTATAATCAATTTCTCCGCGATGAATCTGATGGCGGCACATTCTATTTGTTTCTTGTGATGATTCATTTTTGTAAGAACCCGTTCCCATGAGCACCACACGACAGCAAGTACTAGTAACCGTCCAGCTCGTTAGAGTTGTTTTCGAGGCATGTGGACTGAAACATTATGTCTACATATAGAAGGTGCGAAAAATCTCCTTGTGTGTCTATTTATTTATTCAAGTCTTTAAATAAAAAAAACAAAAAAAAAAACAACAACATACGAGTAGAGTGCGGGAATTCCCGCTGAAACCATGTTGATAAAAAATGAAGCCAAAGTTTGAAAACATAATTTGAAGATCGTTTTGGGAAAAACTATTACAGTCAAATCGGAGTTTTCACTGTGAGGCCGATAAGCGATTAACTTTAAAAAAAAAACAAAAAAAAAAAAGGACAATTTTCATGAAAATCGTTAGAGTTGTTTTCGAGATACCGCTCCAGCCAGTATCCAACTTCTACCCATGAAGAGAATGTCAGCTAATAGTAAGGATAAAAAAAAACAGGATTCGGTCATGACGGTTCACGAAACAAAATCTGAAGGTGTTTCCTTTTCAGACCTTACGATCTATTTAGTAAATTAAAAAAAAAAGGGGGGGGGGGAAGAATTGAAGTAGCATTAATCTCTGTATCGTCAGGGCGGGTGATAATCAGGGCCTAACAATTCCTATGCGAAATGGATTGCGCAGGGCCCAGTCTGGGACACTCTGGGTAGGGATAAGCAAAATGTCAAAAATTAAGATTTTGAATAAAAAAAATTCATTCGTCCATGCAATATATTTTGTATTAAATGAAAGCTGACAAAGCCGCTTTTTTTTTTAGCACTCCAAAATGACAGTTTTGTCTATTTTTCAGATTTTTTATTTCAGGAGATTTCCAGGACTTTTCTTATATGATACAGACGTTACTTAAAAACGGAAGATGGTTACGTCCTACGCGTCATGACCTTTTTGTGTGTATATGTTGCAATTACAGGAGATTTCCAGGAGCCCCCTGGTCAATCAGGAGACCGCAGAAATCCTGTTATTGTATATGTTATAATGGACCAAGATGCCTGTGTGTAGTCGCTGATTGAACTCTTTATGTTGTGTCTGTTGTATTTATGTGAATGTTTCTGTTGTGTTGTCTTTATGTGAGAAAAGAGTCCTTGTAATCACAACAAATTTCCATAAGAATCAATAAAGCAGTCTTACTCTTAGTCTTAAATAATTTACATCTAGAATTAGCGCAGGGCCTATGAAAGTGCGGGGCTCACTGCGACCGCATATGTTGGCATGTTGCAGTGTCCTAAGTCCGGCCCTAGTGATAATTTTACTGGAAAATCTGAGAGTAGAGACAAGGGCGTACCAATTAAACTAGAGTTCACAGACAGAGGCGTACCAATAAAATTAGAGTTTACAGACAAGGGCGTATGCATGAAGCTGGAGTGTAGCCTCAGGGGCGTACCAATAAAACTTGAGGTCACAGGCAGGGAAGTACCAATGAAACTAGAGTGTACAGGCAAGGGCGTACCAATGAAACTAGAGTGTACAGGCAAGGGCGTACCAATGAAACTAGAGTGTACAGGCAAGGGCGTACCAATGAAACTAGAGTGTACAGGCAAGGGCGTACCAATGGAGTCTCGATTAGGAAGTCGTGATGGGAAGATAAGCGACACAAGAGTTACTTCTCCTGGCAAGTACAGTTACTCAGTTACCGCTCGCTATCACGTGATGCAAGTCAACATCGTCTGCGATGACGTCACGATCTCCAACTCGCCTAACGATTGACCTTCAAGTGTCTTTGACAAGATAGTAAAAAAAAAAAAATGAAAAAAAAATCTCAAGGGTCTCTCAGTACAGGAAACTTTGAAACTTATCTTTTAAGGCGGGGCCGGGAGGTCTCTCAGACTTGACCTACAAGTAAAAAAAAAAAAAGTGGGCTCAATGTCTGAGGATGCTGCTTGCACCCCCATCGTCACAAATTCAACCAACGTTTTCAATCTCCATTTGTACTTTCAACCGAAAACACACACACACACACACATTTACAGACAAATAGGTCGTACGATTTACCCTAGCCCAGGTCATGAATGGAGTCGATTGGAACTGAAAACCAAAAGTAAATACACACAATCTTTGGGCCCCAAAAAACTTTTTGTTTGCTTTTTGGTAAGGGTTGATGGAAACTTTATTTATACGAGGCCTCTTCCTTTTTTTTTGTGCGATCTATAATTATTCGGGGGGGGGGGGGGACGGTGGCTGAATGGTTAAGCGCTTGGCTTCCAAACCGATTGTCCTGGGTTCGAATCTCTGGGATTACTGGGATTTTATCATTTATTCAATCTTCCTAGCAAAGCTTTGTGATATAAGCGAAGTGTGGTCTTTGTAGTAGGGGATATTTGTTATATGTGATCTTTGTATAAAATGAACATTGTGATATGTGATGTTTTGTATAAAATGAACATTGTTATATGTGATCTTTGTATAAAATGAACATTGTGATATGTGATGTTTTGTGTGTGTGTGTGATCTTTCCTATGAAATATCTTTGCAAAATTTCGTTATGTATGATCTTTGGTGGTGGGTTGTGTGCCCTTGATATATGATCTTTATGTTGCTAGATGTGTGATTTTTGGGATGTACTATGATATGTGTGAATGATCTTTGCGATGTATGGTCTTTTGTGTGTTTTATCCTTGTTTTGTGTGATATCTTCTTATCTTATATAATACAGACGGTACTTCAAAACAGAAGATGATTACGTCCTACGCGTCATGCATTTAGTCATGCATATTAACCAATGACTTAAATTCGGCCAAGTCACTGGTTTTCCTGGCTAGCTCAGGCAACCCATTCCATGCTCTAACAGCAATAGGGAAGAAGGAGTATTTGTACAAATTTGTCCTAGCATATGGAGCAAGATATGTACCTTAATCTTTGTGTCTTTCTGAGTATTTTATTAAATTTTGTTTTTGTATTTGAAGATTATTTTTCAGTGTTTTATGTATAATTGCTACTTTACTTTTAAGTCTTCTATCCTGAAGGCTTTCTAAATTTAGTGATTTTACTAAACGTGTTAACTTAGTCGAATGTGAATATTCGTTTGATATGAATCTCACTGCTCTATTTTGTGTCTGTTCCAGTTTCTTAATGTTTTCTTGATTTGAGGGGTCACAAACAGAGGATGCATATCTATTATTGATTTTTGTGATATATGATCTTTATGATACTAGATGTGTGAACTCTGTGATGTGATATGTAATGTTTAATCTTTGAGGTTTTGATATGTGATATGTGTGATCTTCAAGACGTGCCATTTGTGTTATATGTAATATGTTTGCTGTGTGCTCTATGTGAGATTTATGTAATGTATTATGTAATGTATTATTTAATGTATTAAGTGTGGTCTTTGTTTCGTGTGGTCTATTTGATCAGTGTTAATTTCGACGTTGGAAATCCCCTGCTGGAGTGGTAAAGCTCTTGACTTTCGATCCGGATGGGCGGGGGTTCAAATCCTGGTGAAGACTGTAATTTTTAATTTCGGAATCTTTAGGGCGCTTTTGAGTCTACCTGACATTGGTTTGGAGAATGTTAAGGCGGCGAGTCGTTGTGCTGGCTACATGACGTTAACCGTGATACACAGAAACAGATAACCTTAACATCATCTGCCCTATAGATCACAAGGTCTGAAAGGGGAACTTTGTTTTAAATTTATTGCGACTTTTGTTACCTACATAATGATTGATCTGTTTAGTAAGCGCTACAAAGACACTCTCAAGAGCTTCTTCAAGGGATGCGACATCGACATTCACGGCTGGGAAGCACAAGATCTCGATCGCGTGTAGCTGTGAGTCTCGGAGTCTCGAGATTTGAACCAAGAAGAGTGGCCAGGGTCAAAGAGCGCCGAACCAACAAAAAGCTGAGAGAAGAAGCAGGCCCATCTGCAACTGACCTAACCTCACCAATGCCACGTATGTGGCCGGCTTTTTAAAGCAAGGATTGGACTTTACAGTCACCATAGAGTCCATATGAAATGAGAAATGTGCTCATCTTCGATCACGAAGGAGGAGCTATAAGCTTGATTTATGTGACACACTTAATTATTGTGATCCTATTGAGATTGAATAACATTTTCCATTGGCGGACCACTAACGGTGAACACATTGTATAAGTCACATTAGTCTTATCAAGTGGACAACCCTCTATATTGTATAAAAATCCCACTTCTTTTTGCCTTCTCCCTTGCAGTGCTATTTGGTGAAAGAAGAGTGTGTGTCCAGCACAATGACTTTATATGAATGTGTCTTGAGCCTAAACTCTTTTTCTGTTACATTCCATTTTCAAGGTCCAGACCAACCTTTCTCTGAGTCATTCCATGTGCCACGCAAGTCAGAGACAGGCGCTTAAGACATGATCCTAAAAAAAGGAATTATTTATGGCTAATCAAAAAATTCTTTAGTGGTGAGGCGGACGTGTGGTAAAGCGCTTGGCTTCCGAACCGGAGGCTCCCGGGTTCGAATCCCGGTGAAGACTAGTAATTTTAATTTCGTGATCTATGAATCCATCCAGTTCTAATGGGTACCTGACATTAGTTGAGGAAAAGTAAAGTCGGTGGGTCGTTGTGCTGGACACATGACACCCTCGTTAACTGTGGGCCACAGAAATAAACGACCTTTTCATCATCTGCCCTATAGATCACATGGTCTGAAAGAGAAAATTTTACTTTAAAAATCAAACAAAAATCTTTACAATTCAAAACTGAGGAATAAAGAAAGACTGAAGAAATTCGTGTGATAACAATACCATGAAATAAATGAGTACCTAGAGATTACAAAAAGTACATTTCTGGAGCATCAGTATCGATTAGTGACGAGGACATTGCAAAAGTCAGGGTAACGGAGACAAAAGTCCAACCCCTGAGTGGCACAAACAATGACGTCACACAGACCGTTAGACACACACACACCAGAGTGTACTAAACGAGGCTTGAGACTTGCCAGACTGTACACGTGGACACAAAAAAATCTGGTTCCTTTCATTTGCATACCGTCTTCTTTCATTGATGACTTTTAGAGCCGTGCGCAATGTACTGGAGAGGGTTGACATAGCCGCCATGTTGAATGGGGCAAAGTTCATTCACTTATTAACTACATTCAAGGAGATCCATTCGGGACTAGAATTCTCGTGAGTCTGTGGATGGTGTGTGTGTGTGTGTGTGTGTGGAGGGGGGAAAGTCACGTGTCTTGCTCTCATAATATAGATGCTTTGATTTGTTACAACTATCTACGACCCGTTGTATCATCAGGATGGCTGCCTGGTCGTGCAGTTTGCGCGCTGGACTGTCGTTCGGATTTATCGATGTTCCTGGGTTCAAACCCTGCCCGCTCCCATCCCTCGTCGTCCTGCGGGATGTTTGGACTAGAAAGTAAATTATCCCAACTCTGAAGAAACATCCGAAACATGTAAAACATTTTACACTGTAAAGTGACATAAATACCTGACACTGGCAAAGGCCCTGAACCGTTATTATTATTAAATGAGATGTACAGTTTAAATATAATATACCTAAGGTCACTGTAAGCAAACAAATTCTAAAGACGCACGTGATGTGATGTAATTGCTCTATACAGGTTCCCTAACACGAGACCATTCTTTATAGAAGGCCTGAACACTAACTTGCAACGTCACAACCTGTTGCCAGTTTAGACCAATAGCTCGCTGCCACGCCACAGGTATGTACGATAGATAACTAAAGAGGAAATGCCATCGCAACACGATCCATACTAATCAAATATACTCTCAAACAAGACCAACCTTCGTCTGTTCGTCATAACTATCAAGGGTAAGAGATTAATTAACATTGAAATCTATAATTAGATTGTTTCATGGCAGTAGTTATATACTTTGAGAGTTCACTTTAAGACTATTTAGCAGAAAAGTTGCTGCACTTTGCTGAACCCGGATGGTGAATGGCTCAACATGGACTTTGACTTTTGATGGCTTCAATCTCAACGCAAGGCTTTTTTCTCCCTGACCTTCAGACTAGGTCGTATGCGCATGACAGAAGGTTAAATAAGCTGTTTAAACGTACTGAGCTGTTATCTTTCTTTACAAAGTTTATATCAACTCACTCTGTCTTTCTGTCTGTCTGGTAAAAAGTTTGTACACGTTATTTTTCGCACACTCATTCTCTGATTAAGTTGAATGTTTGAACAATTGTTTATCGTACCTAACAAAACATGAAACAATAAAAAAAAAACACAATTAGTTAATCAATTATTGGTTATTGATTCATTTTTTTTTATATCGAGAAAGGGAAATAGTTTCTACATACTGAGAGATAAGGTGTAAGTGTGGAGTTCTTCCCCTTTGATAAGCTTTGGTTAAAAAAAAACTAATATTGTAAAATCTTTTCTTATTTATAGCTTTTCTGGTTGCATCATGCTTAGTGCGCTTTTTGTCTATTGAATCTTCTATAATCAGAGACATTAACTTTCTCACAGACTTATCTTATCTTATCTTATATAATACAGACGTTACTTCAAAAAAGAAGATGATTACGTCCTACGCGTCATGCATTTAGTCATGCATATTAACCAGTGACCTAAATTCTGCCAAGTCATTGGTTTTCCTGGCTAGCTCAGGCAACCCATTCCATGCTCTAATAGCACTAGGGAAGAAGGAGTATTTGTACAAATTTGTCCTAGCTAAGAAGAAACCAGGAAAGGCCCATTTTTAAATTATTCTGTAAAAAAAATAATAGTTTCTCTTTCAGACCATGCGGTCTATAGGGCAGATGATGTTTCTTTGGCCAACGAGCAGGGTGTCATGTGGCTAGCACAACGACCAACCGCCTTTACTTTCTTCAAATAAAGCCAGGTGCCCAGTGGAATAGGGTGGACTCAAGGGTGCCCTAAAACATCCGAAATTAAAATTAGCAGTCTTCATCGGGATTCGAACCCAGGACCCAAAGTTAAGCCAAGCTTTTAATCACTCAGCCACTGCACTCCCTAAATTATTAATTGTTATTATATTATTAATGGTAACTGATTTTTTTGGGAAAAATATTTTGTTATTATAGCTTAGCTACACAGCAATTCGCATGTGAAGTTATGTTTTGAAATGCTTTCTATGCATGTTGAATAATACATGTTGATATTATGATCTAATAATTCTAATTACTAGAAAATGTTATTGTAAAAAAAAAATGAAAGATGGAACTCGCAAGCATTTATTTAATTGGGCCCCTCAATTCGGAAATCCGGCCCTGGGTCTACCATTATGTTATTTTGTATAGTTCGGAAATTACTTTTTTGACGCTGTAAGTTTGAGTTTCCACTAGAGAAGGAATGCCATGAGATTAGTTGCATTCTCCTAACAAACAAAAGATTTAACATCAAACAACCGGAAATGAGTATCCGCCATTTTTATTTCCTCGGTTAAAAAAAAAACGCGCTAGAATCAAACTTGTGTCATCCAATCAGACTACAGGAAACAATTGGCTGCAGTTTATGCGTTTGTCCAGTCAAAAGTAGGCTTTTATGTCGGGTTCAACCAAGGGCGTTAAGTCTGTCAAGATCATATCGTATGGGAGAAAATATGAAATCCTCGCGAGAGAAGATCCTAGACTCTGTGTCTCTGTGTCACTCCACGTGATAGTGTGTGTGTGTGTGTGTGATAAAATGTGTGTGTGATCTAGTGTGAGTGATAGAAGGCAATCACTGTTACCAAGGTTATGTGTCCTTTAAGGTTACGCTAGAAACTAGATCCACAAATCTAATCGCAAGGGTCATCAGGTGCAGGTAATAAGCACAACAGTTTGTTTTATTTTTAAGAGTTATTTCCCCCTGTACTCTGTAACGTTGATTTGCTGCAGTGAAAAGGTACAAGAACTCTTCAAGCGAGAAAGAATACAAAAAAAACAACAACAGAAAAGACTTTTTGAAGTTCACGATTTGATTGGCACGGCTGTAACAAGAAATCTATCAGCGTGAGTATGTGTGGGTCTGTGTGTGAGTCTGGGTTCGGATGTTTGGGTATGTGTGTGGAAGGTGCATGTGATTGTTTTGTGCGGGTCTGTGTGTGAGGTTTGCCTGTATCTTCCGAAACATGTTTTCAGACATGGACCATTGCATGTTGCTCTCTCCAGAGTTCCTTCTTTTTAATTACCCACAGTCGTTTGCCACAAACCCACCCCGTTTGGAACGCTGTGTCTTTCAGGAAGTGTTCACCCGTCCAGGGCCGGTCTTACAGGTTGCGAGGTCCTATGCGAAACGGATTGCGCGGGGCCTAATTTTGGGTTGTGATAAGGATAATAAGGTAAAATTGCGATTTTGTATTAGAAAATAAATTCGTCTTTGCATTTTATTTATACTTTACTAAGGACAAAATCAGTGTCAAGATAACTCTACAGTAGATAGTAGTTTTCCAACAAAAAGCCGATAAACATTCAGATTTTCCTATTAGATTTAAAATCGACTAGCAAAAAAATATAGTAAATTAGGTATTTGAACTTCTTGTTTTGCTTAAAATTCGGCTTATTATTACATTTTTATAAAATAAAAGCTGACAATGCCGTTTTTTTTTTAATCGTGAGTATATTAATTCCATATTGAATGACACCCCGAAATGACAATTTTGTCTGTTTTATGGTGATTTGCATCAGTCTCCAGAAGATTTTAATAATTTCAGGAGATTTTCATTACTTTTTCTTATATTTTTTAATTTTTGGAGAATTCCTGGAGCCTTTTAATAATAATTTAAAGGGCTTAATTTAATAATTTACACCTAAAATCGGCACTGGCGTTCCTTTGGATACATCAGCTGCGCGGAGAGGGGGGGGCGACATCGTTCCGGACCCAGCTAATGCCCAGGCATTCATCTCTTTGAAGAAACAAGTTCCTTTAATTGTAAAGAATTTAATAGTAACGTATTTACAAGGCTAACATTTAACTATCTACAAGCAACTCCAAGCGATGTTTTTTTTCCTTCTCTTTCTTTACAACACACACTTACCGGTCACCAGCCCAGTAACTGGCCAGGTACACTCTCTTGACCGTGTGTCACGGTTGGCGTATAGTAGCCTAACAGTGTCACAACAGTCTCATTTCCATGAGGTGGATCCATTGTCGCTTCGCGACTAAAAGAGGCCGTAGATTCTCTGCAGAGCTGTCTACGAGCAGATGTAATTTTTTAATTTTTCTATTATCTCAGGGTCTAGGGCGCCACTTGGTAATCGTGCAATGCGACACTTTTGGCGCATGCATTATAGGTCTGCCACCTCTGAATTAGAGTTATCTACCCCCCCCCCCCTCTTCTTTCCCCTCCTATTTGTTAAAACTATGTTTACAGCCCCTGAAAGTATGTAAAATATATTGGATTGAAATGGAAATCTCACTGGTCACTTGGTATAGGGCGTGGGGGGGGGGGGGGGGCGAGGCGGGTGGTGAATTAAAGGGGCTCAACCGTAAACTGAAGAGAGTAAGACAACAACAACAATAAAGGGGAAATAATGTTACATTATTTTAATGGCTTAGTATTTAGAGTTGTGGTTCTTGTTAATTGAAAATTAAGTTTTTTGTTTAAAGTTTCGTGCTTATGTTTTTTTGGTTAGATCTACGGGATTGACTCTAACTTTTGCATTTAGCAGACGACTATGTACTGCTGCCGAGGACAAACGTAGACGGCGAAAAGAAAATCTAAATCGACCGCCTGCGGACAATGGTTATGCTGCAGATGAACGGGACAATGGTTATGCTTTCCCTGGTAGTGGCAAAATATGTAGGTCACAGCTGGGGCTGCGCAGCCACGGGAAATGCTGCATTCCTCACTAATCTTCGGACTCGAAGACTAGCCTTATTATTATGTATTGCAAGTCAGTATAGGTTATTAAGTTATACGACCTTGACCTCTTTGAAATGTCAACATCACGGACATGCTCGAGTCACTCTATAGTGCTAGGGTTAGGGTTAGGGTTAGGGTAATGGACGTTGTGCATAGATAATACAATAATAAGGCTTGTTTTTCGAGTCCGAAGATTAATGAGGAATGCAGAATGTGCATAGATGCATGGTTGCTTAACTGTAAGATTTGAATTACTCTGCAGATGAATGGGAACACTTGCAGGTAGTATTACAGATACAGAATACAACGTCATCACCAGCTACATGTGAAAGTCCAGACGGATCAACAATTCAAGCTGGCTGATTCAGGCAACCCATTCCCTTAGAGAATGGAATGGGTTGCTTTAACCAGATAGGAAAGTCAACGACTTAGCAGAGTTTAAGTCACTGATTAACATGAAGATTAACGAATGAAGTGTGTAATTATCAGCCCTTTTGAAGTATCCTCTGTAATTTATGAGATAAGAAGATAAGCTAATAATGGGCCACAGTTGACTCTCTGTCGCTACTTGACAGTTTCGTTTCAAAGTCCTAATGACAACTGAATAAAATAACATATAATAATAATTGCGATGTCTTTGATTCCGTAGATTAAGGATGCGTGCACTGATTGATACGACTAAGCAAACCCGATTACGACCTGCATATTTTGTCAAATCTAGATCAAAGCTGTTAAGAGCCGCTGGTCAATTTAATTTTTATTTGGCTATCTACAAGGGGAGTTTGTATCAGATATCTGGATCTTACGTCACAAAACATTCACAACATTTATGTGTCCTAATTTATAAGGATGAATGCAGCATTTCCCGTAGCCACGCAGCCCCAGCTATGACCTACATATTTTGCCAAAAAACCAGCACGGGCACAACCATTTTACGCCTGTGGTCGATTTAGACTTTCTTTTCGCCGGCTATATCATAAGCAACAAGCGAAGTCGATTTGTTTGATTGGTTCTCAAAATAAGGTTCCTCAAATACTGTCTTCTTAATGGTCCAGGTTTGAAACCCACTCAAATACACCCCACCCCTTCCCCGACAAGAGCAATGAGCTGATGTCATAGAATCTTGAATTCAAAAGAATCGACCAGCTGTTCAAATAGCTTGTACCAGGCTGCTAAAAGTCGTATTGAACGTGTGGACTTGTGTACCTTACATGGAAGTTACAGATAGACAAGACGGATGTTTTGAACTCTTCAAATCTTGAAGATACATGGCAACCTGTTTTAAATGCAATTCGCACAACTGCACCATTCACATAATTGAAAACCATAAAAAAAAATTAAAAAAAATTACGTTCCATTATATATAAAGAGTTGGAACAGGAACTATACCACAAAAAGGTTCACGTTTATACTGTTACTTATTGTTATGGTTATTTCGCAAATCGGCGTATTTCAGAACATGCCCTCCCCACGATTATAAATTACTAGCCACGGGTCTCAGTTTGCGTATCGCTGATATAGTGGTCACGTTTATACATTTTATTTTAATCGAGCTTTAAAAGATATTACATGTACATTTGGTTTGCGAAAATGTTGATCCATAATTTGAGCGAAACGGTTTCATCCAGGGGACACTACTCACATTTAATTTCGAAAAAAAAAAGCAGACGATAGCAAAGTTAAAATAGATTACTAAAACAATAATGGAAAAAAAAACACACACACACACACAAAACCAATACATTATCAGCGTGTCTTAATTTGCCTATCACTGATATAGTGGTCACGTTTATAAATTTTATTTTAATCCAGCTTTATAAGTAGCAAAATTAAAATAGATTACTAAAGCAATAATGGAAAACACACACAAAACCAAACTATTTAAAGTTTAGATAATATGGTGAAACTAAACATTTAGATTTCATTTGTAATAAAAGAGACACAGGGGTTGGTTGTATGTAAAAGAAACATTACTGGTACTCAGTTCTTCTTCTTCTTCTTCCTTGTTCTAATTTTTATGTTGGACTAGACCAGGGGTTCTTAACCTGTGAATGACGACCCCTTCGGAGGTCGTTCGACAATTTGTCAGGGGTCAATTATGACCATCGAAAATAAGGATTTTTTTTTGGGGTCCACTCTAACATGTAAAACTTGTCACATATAAGTTTTTTTTTAATGGAATTTACTAAATACATTGTTAACCAAGCATAGGTGTTGCAGACAACTGAATCAGAATTGATTTCGAACATTTTAATTGTCCAGCAGATATATTTTTGTATAAGTTCAAAATAATGTATATTAATGTATAACGTATACTTACCTCTGGTGTATCGTCCACAACTTTTTGAGACAAAAGAGTTATTAATAACACTTTAAATGTTAGTAAATCTTTTTTTTTTCTTTTTTTTTTAGGAAACCTCAGAATTTGCAGTATTCAATTTTAGCTTTATCATCATAGGAATCCATGGGTCTTAGGCCTCTTTTCTTTGCCTCTTTTTTTTGGGCTTTATATGCCTCTTTTATGGGCCCTCTTGCCTCTTTTGTGGGCTTTTAAAAATAATTTTTATTTGTAAGTTCTCATAATTCACAAGTATTAAATCATAAACAATTGAAAAGTGATTAACCTAAAAATATAATAATAGTAATAGAAATATTATTTAATAGCAAAGACATACTACCTAACTATTGAAACCACCAGAGACAGAAAAATGATACAAGTATCCTCTGCCCCAGAACAAGCAACACAATATCAAATATCCCTGACCCCCAACACCCCATTTCTTGAATACTACCTGAGTATTGTACAAGCATATGAAAATCAAAGTAGATAATTCTCTACCCTAAAATCAATAATTTTTTTCTAAATGTCAATTATAAAGTGATTAGGATCAAACACTTTATTATTATGTAGAGCTTTGAGCCAGTTAGCCTAACAAGATTCCTGTATTCTGAAATAATAACAAAGTTGAAGTTATGTACCATTTTCTTTTTTAGTTTTGAATGTTAGTAAACAAAATGGGGTCATAATTTTGAAATGCATCAAACTACCTTTTCAACAAACAAATGTGATAAATTCTTTATATTTCAACTAAACGACATACGTTTTAAAAAAGGTTAAATAAGGCATCCATAAATTTGAATACGTAAACTTTGTTTAGAAATCTATAACGTATTGGACATGAACCTTGGATAAACTCCTTATGGTAGCAGGGGAGGAACGCTTGGATCGACCGTGGAACTCTGGTAAGAAACTCTGTTGTTAAACGTAGTTCCTCGTAGCACCCGAGTGACCAGTCAGTTGTCTCCCCGCAGCTCTTGGACACTCCTGTAAGACATGCACCGCTGTTTCTTCCTCCTGTCCCATTAGTTTAAACAAGAATTGAAAAAAAAAACCCAGTATGTCATTTTTACCGATAATAATATTTACATGCTTCCGACCTTATCTGCTCTCTATGAGGGAAATGATTTTCAACCTGTAAAAACAGATAAAATTATCATTTCTGTGAAAGAACATTTGCGCATGTATTTGGACGAAATTCCATCCTACTTTACATTTCTATTGTCTACTTTACATCCCAATGGGGTAATCCAGACATCCCATGAAAGTTAAAAGATGTTTAGTAGACTGAAATAGTTGAACAGTGAAACATTTCTCTTTAATTACACACACGTGGATCAAGCTTTTGCAGTCATGTTCCAATGGACCTCATCCACCAATCGTAAACAAACAACATTTAGCCACGTGATACTATTGATAAAACAATGAAAATTACGCATTACGTGACATCCTTTATGGATAGTGTAATTTGTATAGAAGATATAGAGAACCGAGTGGCAATATATTGTTTGTTTACGATTGGTGAATGAGGTATATTTGTCTTTGTAAAAAACCTTCTTTTTCAATTTGCAATTATACTTATTTCTCGAAACAGCCTTTTGGTTACCAAATGTAAATACAGAAACTCGTCACATATGTATGTGGTGTGGATAATGAGAATAAGAAATGTGAATAAGAATGTGAATATGAAATGTGAATATGAAATGTGCATAAGAAATGTAAATAGGAAATGTGAATAAGAAATGTGAATAAGAAATGTGAATAAGAAATGCGAATAAAAAATAGATATATCAATAAAATGCATGTCACAAAGAAATTATTTCATTGATTTGCATTTGGAGAAACAAACATTGAAAGTATAGAATGACATACTGCAGCCTTGAGGCAACATAAAGCTCTGGCAATGCAAATCAGTGACATACTGCAGCCGTGAGGCAACATAAAGCTCTGGCAATGCAAATCAATGACATACTGCAGCCGTGAGGCAACATAAAGCTCTGGCAATGCAAATCAATGACATACTGCAGCCGTGAGGCAACATAAAGCTCTGGCAATGCAAATCAATGACATACTGCAGCCGTGAGGCAACATAAAGCTCTGGCAATGCAAATCAATGACATACTGCAGCCTTGAGGCAACATAAAGTTCTGGCAATGCAAATCAATGACATACTGCAGCCGTGAGGCAACATAAAGCTTTGGCAATGCAAATCAATGACATACTGAAGCCGTGAGGCAACTTAAAGCTCTGGCAATGCAAATCAATGACATACTGCAGCCGTGAGGCAACATAAAGCTCTGGCAATGCAAATAAATGACATACTGCAGCCGTGAAGTAACATAACGCTCTGGCAATGCAAATCAATGACATACTGCAGCCTTGAGGCAACATAAAGCTCTGGCAATGCAAATCAATGACATACTGAAGCCGTGAGGCAACTTAAAGCTCTGGCAATGCAAATCAATGACATACTGCAGCCGTGAGGCAACATAAAGCTCTGGCAATGCAAATCAATGACATACTGCAGCCGTAAGGTAACATAACGCTCTGGCAATGCAGATCAATGACATACTGCAGCCGTAAGGCATTATAAAGCTCTTGCAATGCAAATCAATGACATACTGCAGCCTTGAGGCAACATAAAGCTCTGGCAATGCAAATCAATGACATACTGAAGCCGTGAGGCAACATAAAGCTCTGGCAATGCAAATCAATGACATACTGCAGCCTTGAGGCAACATAACGCTCTGGCAATGCAAATCAATGACATACTGCAGCCGTGAGGCAATTTAAAGTTCTGGCAATGCAAATCAATGACATACTGCAGCCTAGAGTCAACATAAAGCTCTGGCAATGCAAATCCATGACATACTGCAGCCGTGAGGTAACATAAAGCTCTGGCAATGCAAATCAATGACATACTGCAGCCGTGAGGCATTTTAAAGCTCTGGCAATGCAAATCAATGACATACTGCAGACTTGAGTCAACATAAAGCTCTGGCAATGCAAATCAATGACATACTGCAGCCTTGAGGCAACTTAAAGCTCTGGCAATGCAAATCAATGACATACTGCAGCCTTGAGTCAACATAAAGCTCTGGCAGTGCAAATCAATGACATACTGCAGCCGTGAGGCAACATAAAGCTCTGGCAATGCAAATCTATGACATACTGCAGCCGTTAGGCAACATAAAGCTCTGGCAATGCTAATCAATGACATACTGCAGCCGTGAGGCAACATAAAGCTCTGGCAATTTAAATCAATGACATACTGCAGACTTGAGGAAACATAAAGCTCTGGCAATGCAAATCAATGACATACTGCAGCCTTGAGGCAACATAAAGCTCTGGCAATGCAAATCAATGACATACTGCAGCCGTGAGGTAACAAAAAGCTCTGGCAATGCAAATCAATGATATACTGCAGCCTTGAGGAAACATAAAGCTCTGGCAATGCAAATCAATAACATACTGCAGCCGTGAGGTAACATAAAATTCTTGCAATGCAAATCAATGATATACTGCACCTTTGAGGAAACATAAAGCTCTGGCAATGCAAATCAATGACATACTGCAGCCGTGAGGCAACTTAAAGCTCTGCCAATGCAAATCATAGACATACTGCAGCCGTGAGGTAACATATTGCACTGGCAATGCAAATCAATGACATACTGCAGCCGTGAGGCATTATAAAGCTCTGGCAATGCAAATCAATGACATACTGCAGCATTGAGTCAACATACAGCTCTGGCAATGCAAATCCATGACATACTGCAGCCGTGAGGTAACTTAAAGCTTTGGCAATGCAAATCATAGACATACTGCAGCCGTGAGGTAACATATTGCACTGGCAATGCAAATCAATGACATACTGCAGCCGTGAGGCATTATAAAGCTCTGGCAATGCAAATCAATGACATACTGCAGCATTGAGTCAACATACAGCTCTGGCAATGCAAATCAATGACATACTGCAGCCGTGAGGCATTATAAAGCTCTGGCAATGCAAATCAATGACATACTGCAGCCTTTAGGCAACTTAAAGCTCTGGCAATGCAAATCAAGGACATACTACAGCCGTGAGGTAACATAACGCTCTGGCAATGCAAATCAATGACATACTGCAGCCTTGAGGCATTATAAAGCTCTGGCAATGCAAATCAATGACATACTGCAGCCTTGAGTCACCATAAAGCACTGGCAATGCAAATCCATGACATACTGCAGCCGAGAGGCATTATAAAGCTCTGGCAATGCAAATCAATGACATACTGCAGCCGTGAGGCAACATAAAGCTCTGGCAATTCAAATCAATGACATACTGCAGCTTTGAGGCTACATAAAGCTCTGGCAATGCAAATCAATGACATACTGCAGCCTTGAGGCAACATAAAGCTCTGGCAATGCAAATCAATGACATACTGCAGCCGTGAGGCATTATAAAGCTCCATAGCTTTGGCAAGCAGCCAGTCTATTAGACGGAAACTCCGATATAACGCCTACGGCTATCTGTGGTTCACAGCCGTCTCAAACTGTTGTGCCACTGTAGACTGCATTTAGCTTAAAGAGTGGTATTGGTCTGCGCGAGCCAATTATCACTTTAAAAATACTCTGCGCAGGCTGGAGGCAGTGCAGTAATTAGCCCACAAATGACTAGTCCCAAACGAGTCGATAAAAGGATACCTCTCAAAGTCGCCTGCTGGAATGTCCGCACACTGCAGGCCGAGGACAAACGCAGACGACGAAAAGAAAATCTAAATCGACCACCTGCGGACAATGGTTAGGCTTACCCTGGATGTGGAAAACTATGTAGGTCACAGCTGTGGCTGCGCAGCCACGGGAAATACTGCATTCCTCACTAATCTTCGGACTCGAAGACAAGCCTTATATATAATAAAAATTTTGTAACATTAGCGAAAGCACAATTACTTCTATTTATGAATGAAAATAAATTACTGTTGGGGGACTCAAATAAGCGAGGAATCGGGAGGTGGGGGTCGCCAAGCTAAAAAGGTTTAGAACCGCTGCTTAAACAGGTTAACAATATACCCTGTTGTTATATCTACTGAAGGGATAACGATAACTGACCTCTTAGATACCAACAAGGCCCTTATTATTCCTAAGAATGTTACTGCTGCAGACCTGCCACATCATCAGAAAAATTCTCTGAGGACACGGTTAAAGTGACTGCAATGAAATTTGTTTCTCTCGGCAGCGCTAGAGAATAAAAATTAGTTCGTTTTTCAGAATAATAATAAAACAATAATAATAATAATAATAATAATAATAAATCCTCGGTGGAAACTGATAAAGGACTACGATGAATTTTGTTTCCTTTTAACGAAACTCGACCCTGGCTTCGCCAGAGAATGAATACTCGTTCTTTTATAATAATAATAATGATAATAATAATAATTATAATAAAAATAAGGCTTGTCTTCGAGTCCGAAGATGAGTGAGGAATGCAGTAATTACGGTGGCTGCGCAGCCCCAGCTGTGACCTACATATTTTGCCAGATCCAAGGCAAGCAAAACCATAATAAAAACAATAGTACAGGTAGTAATGATAATGCAATGAATTCTGTTTCTCTTTAACGAAACTCGACCCTGGCAGCGCCAGAGAACTAATACTTCGATCGTTTCTAACATACTACTACTACTAATAATAATAATCAGTGTCGTAGGGTATTTGATGCCCGTGCGGCAGGTCCTCATAATGCCCTTCAAAAAAATGAATGAAACAGTAAAACGTACTTTAATTTTTGCCCCCCAAAAAATAAAAAAAAATTGTGTCATCAGTCGATCGAAATTAATTCTTGAAGGTTTAGGACTATTTCTCTTGCATGTAGCATGTACCACAATTGTCAGAAATATGCGAATCAAAATGGCGATATTCTGATTCATCTACTGAATATGTTTTTTTTATTAAAGTCTAGAGCTGAACGGAACCTTGCTAACATTGTTTCGTTAGATGAAGGCTTCTGGAGAAACTGCGGCAACCTTTGAAGTCTCTTTTTATCTATAGGAAATTTGTTTTTGCCAATTTTACCACCAAGATTTTTTTTTATCCGAGGATTGGGAAAGCGACTAAAATTCATACCACACCATGATGTTGCTTAAATTTGATGATCATTTCTTTAACAATATGGTCCCATGAAACAAAAAAAAGCAGTGAACTCTTTGCAAAATGCTTGAAACTAAAAAGAATCACAGTGAAATGAAAAAAAACCCTATAACAATTAACTAGAGTCAAGAGGCATATTAATACAATCTAGATTTAGCTGAAACCAGTGTAGGCCCTACTGAACAGTTTGATAAAACAAAATGTACCAACAGAGCTCTGTCCCTCGTATAAATGTAAAGCATTAAACAATGAAGTATCATTTTACCATGTACCTCAGAAGAAAGTGTACAAGAGCGTTGCCTTCAGAGCTTTAAACAAATACAATTGATTTGATTCAAGATAATCTACAGCTTAGATTTAATGGCAGAATAAATAGAGGATAAAAACAAAACATAGACATCAATACATTTGCATATGTTTCCTAATGTGTTATAAAAAATCTGTAGTTTTTACTGACAAAGTTTGCCCTCAGCTTGATCGTAACCTCCGTGATGGCTGCCTGGTCGTGCGGTTTGCGCGCTGGACTGTCGTTCGGATTTATCGACGGTCGAGGTTCAAACCCTGCGGCTCCCATCCCCCGTCGTCCTGCGGGAGGTTTGGACTAGGAAGTAAACTATCTTCAACTCTGAAGGAACATCCGAAAAATATCTAAAACAAACAAACATTTTACAACCCCTATGTCGAAGGTGCGCGGCTTGATGCCCCTTATAACTTGATGCCCCTTATAACTTGATGCCCCTTATAACTTGATGCCCCTTATAACTTGATGCCCCTTATAACTTGATGCCCCGTGCAGCCCGCACCACCCGCACATTGTAATCTACGCCATTAACAATAATAATAATAATAAGAAGAAGAAGAAGAAGAAGATTAGTAGGTGATAACTTTCTCAATTGTTGTTATACTCTACTGTTTCAAACTATTATACACAAAAATAATTCAAACTCCAAACTGTTGACAAGTTTTGAAAAGTGTTGAAAAGACTTAACGCGGGGTGACAGTCTGGAATCCAAAAACATTCAACTTCCTGATCATTCCCTCTCTTTAAAGGAATTGTTTCCCTTGTCAGTGACTCTTCAGCGCTACTCGTGCGCAATGCTTTAAAAGCCTTAAACAATTTATGACCATTCCGGACCTTCCCACACTGCCCGAGTTTATGATGGTCACCAGAAACGTCCTGATATTTATATCACGTCATTGAGAGAGTCGATCCATAAAGAAGGATTTAATTTTATGGGGCCCGTGTTTCAAGACGTTGGGCTGAGTGAGAGAGACTCGTCGGTAATAGGACTCCACGAAGGTGACATTAAATGCGTTGGGAAACGTCACATGATGTCAATTGTCAGTAATTCTTTGAAGGCTACCTGAGATTGTCTTACTATCAGTAGGTAAGTTGCACAGGTGCTCTGTTAGTATGTTTGTCATCTCTGGATGAATATTATTTGCTGTTCTAACCGTAGGCCAGTTGAGGTGCCAAAATGCTTGACTTTTATAAATATATAGTTGTATTGTTTGTTTATTTTTAAATTTGCTTTTTATTGTTTAAACATACATGCTAATTTACTGCCATGCAGTACTACGCCAAAAGAATTCCCAATCTACACTTGACAATTCGATAGTTACAGTATCTGAGGGTGTCGGATTATCAAGAGCCTCAGATTACCAAAAAGCTAAGCACTTCAAAGTATTTAGCCGTATATGTCTGGAGAATTGTATTTATGCTGCAAAGTAAGAAGAGGTTCTCTTAGACTTTGAGTGATATAAAATAAACAATTGTAGTTTTTCATCTATGGCAAAAAGAAATACAAATAACACGCTTTCTGGTGTATCCGGCTTTCTGGTGTATCCGGCGTACAGAATAAAGGAATTGTTGGTAACCTGTACTTGTTCCAAGGAGGCGCGGTGGATGAGTGGTAAAGCGCTTGGCTTCCCAACAGAGGCCTGGGGTTCGAATCCTGTTGAAGGCTGGGATTTTTAAATTTCGGATTTTTAATTTCTGGAAATTCGGGCGCATCTGAGTAAACCCAGCTCTAAATGGGTACCTGACATTAGATGAAGAAAAGGAAAAGGCGGTTAGTCGTTGTGCTGGCCACATGACACCCTCGTTAACAGATGATCTTTACATCATCCGCTCATAGATCACAAGGTCTGAAAGGGGAACTTCTAGCTTTATGCTTGTTCAAAGTTCACTGAGAAATAGCGCTGCAGAATCTGTAAGGTCTGTTAGACCTTGTCTAGCCTCTACCGTTTGAGTCTATTTTTTTTTCTTCATTTAATTGGCAACATTTTAATTTCAATTGAGCGTCCTTGACCTTGTCTAGATTATAGTGCAAAACTCCAAAAATGTATTGACCTAGAAATCGCAAAAACTATTTTCTTCAACTTCAAGATATTCGCACTATTTAAGTGGTTAGGGTTAGGGTTAGGGTTCTCTTAGTGTGGTCTTCAAGGGATGGCACCAAAGTGTTTTATCTTCTCCCTATTTTTGTTTTGTTTTCGTAATATCATGAACGGTAGAAAGTCGTCCGATGCCGTTACTCGAAAAAATGTCAGTGGAAGCTTCAGCATGGTCAAATCTCTCGAAATCTAGTTGGGAAACGTGGTCAAGAGGCTAAGTGCGCTTGAACTTGGTTACATACGAAGGGGGCTCGAGGTTCGATACCTGATTCGAGCAGAGCTGTGGTTACTGAGCGCCTAAAGGCAGCACGAAAAACCTTTTCCAAGATACCCCCCTCCCCCCACTGGTCCACGACTGAGATTGGACCAAAGCGCTCTGAGCATGTTGTAAGCAGGAAAGTAACGTTATATAAAAGCTATAGTTATTATTATTATTATTATTATTATTATTATTATTATTAATTATTATTATTATTATTAGAAGTAGTAGTAGTATTTCCTTTTTTTTTTTCAGGTAGAGAGAACATTTGTGCTTTACATTTGATCTCCAACAAGCAAGACCTAACAAAACTTCAACACTCAAAGCATGTCAGGTGAACAGTCTAATAGGTAATCTCAGGAAGGCTATCCCCCCCCCCCCCACTTAACAGGGCAAAAAATCGAACGAGAAGAGGCGAGACTTGCGTGTCAAAAAACAAAAACAAAAACAAAAACAAACGCATATGCAACTGAAGCCTACAGAGTGTCGCCTACTCGGCACCGCGTCGGATTACCGAGTGTCGGATTTCAAAAGTGTCGGACTCTCCAGAGTCAAGTTTAGTTTTGTTTTTGTTGATTTATTTAGTGTATACTTCACAACTCGTGATGACTGAGAAAAAAAAGGGAGGGTATATTGTTTTGACTTCCGGCTTATTATTTATGAAAGAAATAAAAAGTCTCAATTACCTCCCTTCCCATGTCTTATTCTTAAAGATGATATTGCATTGATTTCCTTATTAAATTGTATTCTCGTATACTGTTTCTAGCACACACACACACACATGCATACAAAGATACACACACATATACTCCTGCACCTTCGCACATGCTTTTTTTTTGGGCCCTTATTTAAACACATACACAGCTGTACATATCTACTCCTACACACTACGATCAAGGAGCTGCTGGTGTAATTGAAACTGACCTTGCATCGGTAGCAGATAATCCCGGGGGGGGGGGAATGTCCAGCATGGGAGTGCCCAACAATGGAATGTCCAGCATTGAATTGTCTGACACACACATGATTGTAAAATGTTTTACATGTTTCGGATGTTCCTTCAGAGTTGAAGATAGTTTACTTCCTAGTCCGAACCTCCCGCAGAACGACGGGGGATGGGAGCGGGCATGGTTTGAACCCGGGACCATCGATAAATACGAACGACAGTCCAGCGCGCAAACCGCACGACCAGGCAGCCATCCATGAAAGTAATGTCCCATTTCTCCAAGAGAATCGTCCCGCCAAAGCGACCCTAATCCAGTTGACAAGAAGTATCCCTAGGGGTCACTCAGGCTGTCTCGGTTGGGGAATCGTCTGACCGCTAATCAGGGTGACCATCACGTCTGCTTAGTTCACTAGATATGGACTGGTGGATAAGCCCGAGGGTGGGTGGAAGTTATCACCGTTTCCTAGTGGACGTTGGACGAAAGAATGTCCACACGCGAGATTAATTCGGCTGTCCAGAAGTTTTGTGTTTACTTTTAAAGATCAACTTGAACGGAAACAAACTTGTTGGCAGGGACCTAGTTGACTGTAGGTCATCTGAAATGTTCCGACAACTACCAACCCTTCCCCTATCTGCAGTAACACTTTAACTCTTTATTTTTTAATTGCGAATTTAATTATTTTTTTATTGAATACAATTTTAACAAGTTAATTTATTCGTAATTTCATATACCCACAATTCATTTGGACTGAACCCGTTTCCTGTTAATACTTTGAAAAATTCCTTGGATCCAAAAAGTGGATTCATTAATACATTCAATGGTTCAGCGTCATGATGGACATAACTCTGGGTGTGGGGTTACACATAACTCTGGGTGTGGGGTTATTAAAGGTTTATATAGGTATTGTCACAAAGAAGTATCAAAATTTCTTTGTATCATACAATTATAGTATTTAACAAGCATACTATCATACTATCTGTGTATTAGCGTATCTTAGTATCATAGTATCATAGTATCTCAGTAACAAATTATCATTACATCGTAGTATATTAGAATCAAAGTATCACTGTATCATAGTTTCAAAGTATCATAGTATCTTTGTATCATCACAGAAAAAAATCAAGGCCAACGACACTAGCTCCAGCTGAAATAAACTGCCCAGTGTGCAGCCGAACATCCCGGGCTCACATAGGTCTCACCAGTCACATGATGAGACATAAAACCCCAGTGCAAGGCCCTCAGCCCGCTGGAGGACAAAAGTGGTCATCATTGAACCACGATGGACGAACTATATATATGTATCATAGTATCACAGCATCATAGTATCTTAGAATCAAAATATGATTGCATCATATTATCTAAGTATCAAAGTATTATATCATAGTTTCTTCGTATCATACTATCATAGTATCTTATTATCATACTATCATAGTATCTTATTATCCACGCATCTTAATGATTTTCTTTCTCTGATTAAACTGTCAATCAAAGAAACCGTTTTTCATTAATTTGTTAGATGTCAATTGGAACAAAGGTGCTGTTATTATAATGTCTTGCTAATAAACTAGTTGAGTTTCTTACTGAAGTCTGGTCTTTGTCTTTAAGCAGACAACTCTAAATGACTAAGACTGCTAAATCAATATACTCACAAGCAGACGGCGATGAGTCACGTGACGGTCATGTGATTATTGGTTCTTCCATTGGACCTACTTAAGACGATCCAGAAGTTTTAATCTTAATATCAACTGACCCCGTGGCGGCTTAGATGTAAATCACTCTCCATTTCTCTGAATCAATAATTGACCTTCGCAGGCGGCCGGCTTGTTGGTTAACTAGATGGAATATTGGTCAGTGTATATTCCAGTCCTGCCTATGTGACCAAACATGGAGTAGAATTAGTTCATTTTGGTTGAAGGTTTTAGGTTAAGGCATCTCGCCTGGTGGTTTTGATGTGATGTTAAAGAGATGATGTTGTTAAAGAGATGATGTTGTTAAAGAGATGATGTTGTTAATGAGATAGAATTGTTGAAGAGATGATGTTGTCGAAGACATGGTGTTGTTGAAGAGATGTTGTTGTTAAAGAGATGATGTTGTTAAAGAGATGATGTTCTCGAAGAGATGATGTTCTCGAAGAGATTATGTTGATAAAGAGATGATGTTGTTAAAGAGATGATGTTCTCGAAGAGATGATGTTGTTAAAGAGATGATGTTCTGGAAGAGATGATGTTGTTAAAGAGATGATGTTCTCGAAGAGATGATGTTCTCGAAGAGATTATGTTGATAAAGAGATGATGTTGTTAAAGAGATGATGTTCTCGAAGAGATGATGTTGTTAAAGAGATGATGTTGTTAAAGAGATGATGTTGTTGAAGAGATGATGTTCTCGAAGAGATTATGTTGATAAAGAGATGATGTTGTTAAAGAGATGATGTTCTCGAAGAGATGATGTTGTTAAAGAGATGATGTTCTTAAGGAGATGATGTTGTTAAAGAGATGATGTTGTTAAAGAGATGATGTTGTTAAAGAGATGATGTTGTTAAAGAGATGATGTTCTCGAAGAGATGATGTTCTCGAAGAGATTATGTTGATAAAGAGATGTTGTTGTTAAAGAGATGATGTTGTCGAAGAGATGATGTTGTTAAAGAGATGATGTTCTCGAAGAGATGATGTTGTTAAAGAGATGATGTTGTTAAAGAGATTATGTTGTTAAAGACATTATGTTGTTAAAGACATGAATGTGATGATGTTCTTAAAGAGATGATGTTGAATGTGATGATGTTGTTAAAGAGATGATGTTGTTAAAGAGATGACGTTGTTAAAGAGATGATGTTGTTAAAGAGATGATGTTGTCGAAAAGATGATGTTGTCGAAGAGATGGTATTGTCAAAGAGATTATGTTGAATGTGATGATGTTCTTAAAGAGATGATGTTGTTAACGAGATGATGTTGTTGAAGAGATGATATTGTCGAAGATATGATGTTGTTGAAGAGATGATGTTGTTGAAGAGATGGTGTTGTCGAAGAAATGATGTTGTTAAAGAGATGATGTTCTCGAAGAGATGATGTTGTTAAAGAGATGATGTTGTTAAAGAGATGATGTTGTTAAAGAGATGATGTTGTCGAAAAGATGATGTTGTCGAAGAGATGGTGCTGTCAAAGAGATTATGTTGAATGTGATGATGTTCTTAAAGAGATGATGTTGTTAACGAGATGATGTTGTTGAAGAGATGATATTGTCGAAGGTATGGTGTTGTTGAAGAGATGATGTTGTTGAAGAGATGATGTTGTTGAAGAGATGATGTTGTTGAAGAGATGATGTTGTTAAAGAGATGGTGTTGTCGAAGAAATGAAGTTGTTGAATGTGATGATGTTGTTAATGAGATGATGTTGTTGAAGAGATGATGTTTTCGAAGATATGATGTTGTTGAAGAGATGATGTTGTCGATAGATATGATGTGTTGAAGAGATGGTGTTGTTAAAGAGATGATGTTGTTAAAGAGATGATGTTGTGGAAGAGATGATTTTGTTGAAGAGATGATGTTGTTGAAGAGATGGTGTTGTCGAAGATATGATGTATGTTGAATGTGATGATGTGTTAAAGAGATGATGTTGTTGAAAGAGATGATGTTCTCGAAGAGATGGTGTTGTTAAAGAGATGATGTTGTTAAAGAGATGATGTTGTCGAAGATATGATGTTGTCGAAGAAATGATGTTGAATGCGATGATGTTGTTAAAGAGATGATGTTGTTAAAGAGATGATGTTGTCGAATAGATGATGTTGTTAAAGAGATGATGTTCTTGAAGAGATGATGTTGTTGAAGAGATGATGTTGTTAAGGAGATGATGTGGTTACAGTGATGATATTGTTAAAGAGATGATGTTGTTAAAGAGATGATGTTGTTAAAGAGAGGATGTTGTTAAAGAGATGATGTTGTTAAAGAGATGATGTTGTTAAAGAGATGATGTTGTTAAAGAAATAATGTGGTTAAAGAGATGATGTTGAATGAGATGATTTTGTCGAAGAGATGATGTTGTTAAAGAGATGATGTTGTCGAAGAGATGCTATTGTTAATGAGATTACATTATTAATGAAATTATTATGTTAGAGAGATGATGACGCCAAAAAGATAATGATGTTGAAAACATGCTGTTGTTGAGGAATTGATTTTGTTGAAGCATCCTCATTTCTTCTACCACATCATATTTTTAAAACTTTATCTGGTCAACTTTTTGGTTGAGAGGACTCAGTAGATCCAAGACGTAATGCCGTCAGACCCCGCCCCTTCCCCCAACTTCCACGATGTAGCCATGACAGGATTAAAATCTTGTTGAATAATATCACACATACTAAACTTTGCATACCAAGAAGAGTTAAGGTGTCCTTAAAAAAAGATGGAAGCGGGGTGGGGGCAATACGAAAGTGTCTGTGTGTAGCCTCTATGTATGTGTCTATGTCAATGTGTATGTGTTTTATGTCAATGTGTGTCTGTGTCAGTGTGTATGTGTCTATGTCAATGTGTATGTCTCTATGTCAGTGTGTATGTGTCTATGTCAGTGTGTATGTGTCTATGTCAGTGTGTATGTGTCCTATGTCAGTGTGTACGTGTCTATGTCAGTGTGTATGTGTTTATGTCAATGTGTATGTGTCTATGGTCAATGTATATGTATCTATGTCAATGTGTATGTGTCTATGTCGATGTGTATGTGTCTATGTCAACGTGATTGTACTGATAGCCCTATTCATCAACCACGTATCACGACCTTCATTGAATGACCTTGCCAATGTCTCGATTTGAAGACCTTCAAACTAATATTGAAAATTGGGTGAAAAAGGGGGGGGGGGTGTAAGTCCAATTTCTTTGCCAATGTCATGTACACAGAACAACGCTTGAACCATCAGACATGAGATATCAAAATTGTCAATATGTCAAATGTCTCTGCCAAACAGCCCAGTGAAAGACTTTCTATGTTTAAACCTAGATGCCAAAGCCAAAGACTTCCCTATGTTTAAACCTAGATGCCGAAGCCAAAGCTAACTTCCGGGTCTGTTATTTACAATCAACTCTTGCCACGATCTCGATTTCAAGACGAGAGTAAAACCATAAAAAAACAAAACAAAAAAAAACAAATAGTAAAGAAACGAAACTATTTGTTAAGTACTGTGTCCGATGTGTTATCAGTGTTCCAAGCATCACTTTGTACACAATCATTGTACACAATCATTGAGGATTGAATATTTCTGTTGATTTACAATACACGCATTTATTCGCAGGCCATTACATTCGGAATGATTAAGCAGACAGTTGAGATGTCAGGGAACCGGGAATGTATTTACTAGAGTTAACTAGACAGACAGACAGACAGACTGATTGAGTTGAGCTTTGTAAAAAGCATGTAGGATGCTAATCGCCAAGGCTAATGACCTGAGAGGAAAACGAGAAAGATGGTCAACAGATCGAGTGTGGTGCCCCAAGTGTCCATAAGACTACGGAATGTGTAAAGGTGAATGAGGCTAATAGAGAAACTCTTAAGTCGCAATTGGCTAAGACGTATGCGCTTTAGACTTTCCGCCGCGTTGGTCCTGAGTTCGCATCCTACCAGGGATTATCCTTTTCAACACATGTTTGGGGTAAAGAGTCAGTAAGGCGTAATAATCTACTCGATTGGAGTCACTGACTCCTGTGGGAAAAGAAAGTAATTATATTGAAACATTTGCCATCACCCATGTGTAAATGTGTTTGTCGACGGTTAAAACGGATGAGTCACTTCTACCCCCGCTAAACCCATTTCCCCACTTGCGGTAAGGGCCTTCCGCGTTTGCCAAAGAGCAATAACCCGGCAATTTAATTTATCGCTTCGAATAATGTCCCATTTGAAACCCGCTTACAAATTTTTTAACTGCCAAGCCACAAAAATGGGCCCCGGGGGGGTGTAATATATGAGCCGCTAACACGTAAAGGGGGACGAGTTTTTCGAACTTGTAGACTACTTTAGTGTCTGTCAGGGAGTGAATCTGGAAAAATTGGGGGGGGGGGGGGCGGGGGGGAGGGGTGTAAGGGATAAGGGAGGTGTATCTTCGTGACGTCATGCATGGAAGTGAAGAAGACCGCTTGGGTGGTAAAGGGAGCGTGCGGATGGGGTATTTGTTCGGATGGGTATTAGTTCGGTTCGATCCCAGTCGATTAATGACTAACCTAGGGGATCGCAACAACAGAGGAAGTCTATTTTTAAATCTATTTTAAGATCTTTCAGTTAAAAGTCAGGAATTTAAAAAAAATAATCTATCTACTCTTGTTTCTCAAGGCGCTTTCGTTCCTCTGGCGTGCACTGGCATGTTTATTATTTCTCTTCCTCTCTATCTTCTTTCCTCACTCTCTACTCTCTCTCTATCTTCGTTCTTCCCGCCTCTTACTCTCTCTCTCTCTATGATCTTCTTTCCTCAATCTCTTCTCTCTCTCTCTCTCTCTATCTTCGTTCCTCACTCTCTTCCTCTCTCTCTCTCTCTTCTTTCCTCATCTCTCTTCCTCTCTCTCTCTCTCTTCTTTCCTCACTCTCTTTTCTCTCTTTCTTTCTCTCTCTCTTTCTCTTTCTTTCTCTCTTTTTCTTTCTCTCTCTCTTTCTCTTTCTTTCTCTCTTTTTCTTCTCTCTCTCTTCTTTCTCTTTCTTTCTCTCTCTTTCTCTCTCTCTTTCTCTTTCTTTCTCTCTTTCTCTTTCTCTCTCTTTTTCTTTCTTTCTCTCTTTCTCTCTCTTTCTCTCTCTCTTTCTTTCTCTCTCTCTTTCTCTCTGTTCTTACTCTTGTTTTACATTCTCATACTTGTGACGTGAGTATGCTAGTCTGCCATGCCAGCCTTTAAACTTTAACCTTAACTGACCTCTGAACTCTCAAGCGATTAATCCCCCCCCCCCCCCACTCAATACGACGTCTGCGTCATCACCTTAACTGAATGGTTGTGGACCTAATTGTACAAGCTGTCCTGATTAACCCCCCCCCCCCCCCACCCGCGTGCGATCTTGTTCAACTCGATAGTTGGATCCCTTTGATGTCTTGACTTTATAGATTTCAATGACCCGCCGCGACCCCCCCCCCCCCCGTTCCACGTGTCGTCACCCCCCCACCCCCCCTTTCATGACTCTGCTTACAGTTGGAACGGAAACGGATTGAAATCACTTTGCGTTAGTTTGAAACGTGAGGTAAACACAGTCCAGAGGTGATCAGGATTAAAGTCTAATGACCACCTAATGACTAACTAATGACCAGTGACACTGAACATTCCATGGTGATCTGTTATTTGCTTATCTACAAACACACAAACATGCCCACGTCCTCTCTTTCTAACACATGTACAATCTTCAAATTACAGCCGAGTCTGTAAATAGGACCACTTCAAGAAGCGTTCATTTTGGTCCTAACAACGGACTGGACCTATAAACACTGTATAATAGGATTTGTTTTTCGGTACTTTATGATTCGACTCCAAATAAGCGGCTGGTCTGATTAACCGGTGGTGCAATTAATCGGATTCAGCTGTATTCTCTGAGGCTTAAATAACAATGTGGCTGTGTGTGTTTGGCTGCATGTATTAGGTCGAAGCCAACTTTGTTTACCCATCTATTAGACCCCACTGATATACAACCGCTATCGGCCCGTGGGCCATAAAATGTCATAGACTTTTGCCACTGGCTGCATCATCGCAAATTCGAATGAAATGAAAGATGTCGTCTGCTGCTTATTTGCGCGCGGTAGGCAGAGACCGAATAGTACCGGGTCACGGACCGGCCGGATATGGCCCGCATACCGTAGTTGAGAATACCCCCCCCCCTCTTATGGAGTGTGAGTGTTTTTCTATGGTGATGATGGGTTAGCGATGGCTTGTTAGCTATGTAGTGTGAATGATGCAAGATAAGCGGCATTGTCGTCAGCTGTCTTATTAGGCCAGAGACGAGTCCAGATTGCCAGAGTGAAAAGACGTGTTTTTTTAAAAAACCTTTTTATCATGGACTTTTATTTTTTCAAAATACCATTTTATATTGTTACTTAAAGTCAACTACATGTATTTAATTTCACTTCAACTTGAATTGGTTTATATTGTAATAAACGATATGTCTGGTTATGTTCACAAAGACTTTTGTTCAAGCTATTTCAAGTTTTAGAAGTTAAACTATAATACGCCTACAACGGTTTAGTTGTCTACCTACAATCGTCTGCTACAAGTCAACGACCGTCTACCACAGCTCCCCCATCTGACTACATCTCTTTTGTTATTTTAAACTTAAAATCTATTACAATCTTGATAAAAATCTTAAGTTGAAATTTCTGTGTATGCTAATCATCGCCAAGCACCAGTGACGACCCCCTTTAGTCTGAGAGATATGTAATTTTTTTTTTTTTGGGTAAGCTCCCGTAGTGCCCTCCGTTGCCTTCTGCTTTGACCTCACCGAGCGCAGATTAAAGGGGAAAAGTTTGCCATTAACAACTATAATCAACACTGGAGATGCCCAGGTCTTTTGAGTCGAGGTCTCCACGCATGGTTGAGCAGACACAATAGGTCTGACCTACGTCGACACGCCTGACGTGTCGGGACCACGCCTAATCGGATAACAAAAAGCACCTTGGTTGGTAGCACTGTAGCTACTGTCAAGGTTCTTAAAATATCTAGCAAAGGCGGATTCAGAAAAGAGAGGGAGGGGGGTGCTGAAAGTAGTTACTGTGCCGACTTCGTAGGGGGGGGGGGCACAGCTGGACACAGCTGTTCTCGGGAGTAGTTAAAAATAATTATGTTTCATTTTATATGCTTGTCACGATTAGTATGCTCCTGCAGAACAGACGATTAAAAAAACATCCAAGCCCAAACTTCCAACAGTTACGGTGGTGGATGGCGGTGGACAGGGCTCCAACATCAGACTATCAAGACGACAGTCCAGAGCGCATATCTCACGACCAAGCAGGCCATTTAATCTTTATATTAAGTCTAGCCTTAACCCTCCACTTATTCCAGGTACTGATGGTGCTCCACTTTCCTGGACACTAGCTATAATCCTATACTGTAATTCATGCG